>JAQFVV010013146.1:45675-235317 GCA_028023455.1 Epiperipatus broadwayi
GAGTTTATTACTTGCAATAGATGTTTTACATTTAAAACTAAATTCATTTAATTTTTGGTGAAACACTTCATATTTTTTATCATTACCAAGAACAATCGAATAATTGTTTACTCAAGAGTTCATAAGAAGTTTGAGCATTGGAAGTTTCAAAACAGAGTCATGATCTATGGGCACTGACTCCAAAATTGGTCACCACTGCACCAGACTATACAGGGCATTTTAATCACTTATTTATGTATATATTAAATATTTTTATGAATTTATTGTGATGAAAATGCAGTGTGGAGCTGTTTTCATGTAGTAACTAGAGATTGGTTTAGCAGAGGTGTTGTTAGGAAACAATCAATGACTATTGACAGCCCAAAGGATAAACTATTTTTCTTTAGCATCTAATGATTTTTTTTGTCTTGAGTTTAATTAAAAACAAAAGGAGACCCTCTTTCATTTCTAATCCTGGATTTAAACTCAGACAGCTACTTAGAAGAATCACATCTTATAATTTCTCCGTAAATAATAATTTATTTCTCCAGGCAAATTGTACATTAAATTAAATATTTTTATAGATTTGCTATAATGCAAACAAAGTAAAGTGTGAAAATATTTTTTTGATCTCTGGTTATTACATGGAAATAGCACTGCAGTATATATATATATTGTTGATTGGTAATAATAATGTTACTACTGCATTATAAAACTATGAATATATATACCTTGTAATATATTCTGATATAGCATTGATTATAAAATATAATGACACACATCTATATTTATTCACAGCTTTGTGGCGCAGTGGCAATCAAAGTTTGAGAAAACGTGAACATTTTCCTAAATTTTAATTAAAGTTAGGATGTTTTTGTAGCTGATCCATAGCCAGTAAGTCTAATTATTGACAATTAAAAAATAAAACAAGGATGAAAAATCCAACTAAACCAACATCACCCAGTAATAGGCCACTTTGATGAGGAATGCTTTTTTACTATTTTTAATGAGGTGTTCTTAGAATTAGGAATCTTTGCAGTGGTTTATGTAAAGATATAATAAACATCTCAACACTTCCCCAATTCTTTTCAAATTCATATAAATAAAGATATAATAAAAGACAAATGACCCCCAAGATGCATTTCGTGCTGAACCAGCACTCATCAGTTGGCCCAGGTCACTATCTCTCATATATATCTCTATTATATGCAAAGTATTTATCTAGAGTAAATTGTTACATTTTCATTTACCATTGTCAAACTCCCTCCACTCACAACTTTGACGCCATCCATTTCAGATAAATACCCTAATGATTATTACTAATCATTTTCGAAACTAGAGATTATCTCTAGCACAGATATAAACTTTAAACCTCAGTTAAAGATTAATATATCTGATTTTTAAAATTTACACACACGGAGTTATTCACCTTTCTCTGTCCCGTATGTAATATCTTTATAGATATAATAAACATCTCAACACTTCCCCAATTCTTTTCAAATTCATATAAATAAAGATATAATACTATTTTTACATATCAAATTAAATTATAATCAAGAGCTATGTAGACGTTATTATAGTTATATAAAAGTCTCCTAAGAGAAAATAATATTCATATCAAGAATGGCCACAGGCAAGATCATTGTTTCCAGGTGCTGAGAAAACGCCAAATCATTTTTAATTACTGTATTTAAAATTTTTATTTATTGTTTAAGGAAGTGTGTCGATATTTGTAAAAAAAAAAAAAAAACAACCCCCCAAAAAACGAACACACACACACATCATTCCCTACGCATTAAATTATTGTACGTCTGAAATATGCGACTACGCTTTTCCTTATTACCATAGGCACTCTTTTATTGATTTTAAGTGCATCCAAAACAGATATATTAATCTCGTAGTATTACAGAGAGTTGAAAGTATTCTCTATTAGCCTATTCTAGGAAAAAACAAAAAGTCAATTTATTTTTTATTAGCTGTAACAAAAGAATCTAATAGTAAACTAGTATTTTTGTTGTGATTTTTTTTGCTTAGAGATAGTTGCAGCAACTGAAAAATAGAATGTCTGGTCATTGTGTGATAGTAGATTGATAATATTATTGGCCACTCTATTAACGTAAGTTTATTCTAATATCTCAATATTTAGAGCACAACATTAAAGTTTGATAATGATTCATGTCTTTCATTAACATGCATAGCCAATATTTTATTGCGTTGTATTTAAACCCTATATTTATACAAATAATTCAAGTTTTCAGATGTTTTTTTAAGTCTCCAATTAACTGTTAATGAACACTAGATTAGCTAAGGGTTGGATACGCAAAAATAATTTTTAGCATTCCCAAATTTATTAAAAAATAAAATAACAACACCCAGGTTGAATGCCAGCCACTTGAATTTTAGGTAAGTGATTTAATCATTACATCAAAAACTCTTCCTAAAAGATAACAGCATTACACCTTTTTTTTGTCAATAATAAAAATTACATTATATGTAATTTTTCTTTTCATCTGACCTTCTGACCAAATAAACTTTTAGAGAGTTCTTCATAAACATCCTTTAGGAACTAATATTAATTAAATGGCTTGCTAGGTTGAATATAGGCTGATTTTCTAAAAAATAATTAAGTGCTTTAAATTGTTAACTATATTAATTTTTTTATAAGGTCAGTGTGACTTTGAATCCAAGGCCAAACTAGCACGTGAAAGCAAATTGCTACAAAATGGAAACTTTAAAAAAAACAAAACAACTTATTTAGTTTTGATACTATTATTCAAAGTAATCATAAACAGAGTATTTAATGAAATATTTTCCCTGTGCAGTTTAGCACAATAATAGTAGTGTCAACTTGAGAGTTAAATATTTTAGGTTTGAGACTCAATTTATTACTTTTAGATCTCTAGTGTCATACAACTTTCTCAATAATTAATCATTTGATTTTTTTTTAAATGACGATTTTGAAAATGAAAATCTGCTCTTGAATCAAAACTCAACCTGCCATTTCTGGTGGCTTTTATTTTATAACTCCAAAACAATTATTCATTTGAAATAATATTTTATATAGTGCTATGTTTTATAAGTAATAATAATCAGTTATTAAGCTAATGCAAATGCGCTTTGAAGATTTAAATTATAGATGAATACTCTC
Source organism: Epiperipatus broadwayi (assembly GCA_028023455.1). Classification (NCBI taxonomy): domain Eukaryota; kingdom Metazoa; phylum Onychophora; class Udeonychophora; order Euonychophora; family Peripatidae; genus Epiperipatus; species Epiperipatus broadwayi. Next base: position 48,803 of record JAQFVV010013146.1, read on the forward strand.
AATTCCAAATACAAGCTAAAGTCTTTTTGAAAAAATAGAATGAATACATCTATCTTTTCTTACCTAAACGTTTATGTATGGGCAAATCTTAAGCATTTGGAAATGAGAGTGTAAAATAAATTTGGAATTGAGAGTATTCATTTATAATTTAAATCTTCAAAGCACATGTGCATTAGCTTAATAGCTGATTATTATTACTGTTTATAAAACATAGTGCTATATTAAATATTATTTTATTATATATGTTTAATTTCAAAATAAGAATAACGTATTGTAAATTGTAAAGATTTTTGCAAGTGTTATTTATTCAAGCATATTAAAAGTAAATTAAAGTGATTATTTAATATCTCATACTCTCATTTCCAAATGCTTAAGATTTGCCCATCCATAAACATTCGGGTAAGAAAAGATAGATGGATTCATTCTATCTTTTAAAAAATATTTCATCTTGTGTTTGGAATTGAGAGTATTCATTTATAATTTAAATCTTCAAAGCGCATGTGCATTAGCTTATTAGCTAATTATTTATTTGATTATTTTTTATTTCTATTGATGACAATTTTTGGTAAAGAAATTTTCCAAAGGTGCATTTTTTAAATAAATATTTTTAATAAAGTTTCAAGATTTATCCCCAGAACAGCCTATAAATCAGGGATGGCTAAACTTTTAGATGTTGGGGGTGACTTTTTTGTGAAAATGTACCGGTACCTGAGAATGACTATATTTTTTTCAGGGCTTTGAACCAGAAACTGAAAAAAAAAAATGTTATTTTTGCTGGAACAAAAACTGGAATGGAAAAAAATAATGGTTAGAAGTCCTATTTTTTTAGAATGCACTTATGAATTGGTGTTTTTTTTTATAAAGGCTTTTTAGGTACTCATGAATATTGGTGATGTTTTTAGAAGATACTGACAAACTGATTTTACTATGACTACTATTAAATTACCTCAGCTCCTTCTAGTATTACAATTTGTCCATGTCACTTTATAAAATATTTGGTAAATTACAATTATTAAATTACCTATAAATAATTATTTTCTAGAGCTGGCTCCTAAATTTTAAAAAAAATTCAAAAAAAAAAATAATATTGTTTTAGAATTGTATTAAAATAAATTAGATGCAAATTTTACAAAAAAAAAATTACAAAGTAAAAAAAATATTTTTTTTTTTTATTTTGATGTCATTTTGCTAGAGAACAAAAAAATACATAACAACAATAAAAATAATATTTTACAAAAGTCCTCTATTTTTATGATTTGGAAAATTCCCACATTTTCTCTGCTAACAGTCTTTACAATAATTAGACATAAAGTTCATTTTTTGCTTTGACACCTATTTTTTTTTTTGTAGATAAGAAAAAATCCTGTTTTCTTTTTAAATCTCGTTGGGGATTATTTGCTAGCTAGATGAAGTATTTTAAAAAGTTCACAACTTTTTTGTTTTAAAATCAGTTCATTAAAATCCTTGTTTCTCCAGGACAAGTTATTTTCATTTCTCCTCAGGAAAATGGCAATAAAATATTTCTAAGAATTTTAGCTCTAGCATTACACAAAAATAATTTAATTCTTTTCAGCTTCTTCCAACCTGGGTTTATTTTTGAGATCAACAATAACAGGTGTTATTTTAAATTTAACTATTTTTAAATGAGAATAATTTTGAATTTTTACTTTTTTTATTCTTTATTATTTTTTATAGTCAAATCAGCTTTGAATTTTCCACTATAATTTGTCAATGTTCGTGTCAGCTTTATGATCGACTTCCAGAAACCTTGCAGTTGATGTCTTGGCCATTCCTACTATAAATCAAGCAAAGCTTTTTATTAATCAATACATTGAAAGCCTCTCAAAGAAGTAGTTACTATTTTGTCATTCAGTTAACTATGGACTGAAAACTCATTTTGCAAATAACATAAAGTTTTATGGTTTTTTTTCCATTGTCATATCAAATTTTTTAATTTTTATTTTAAGGCAAACTCTTTTATATATATATAAACACAAAACTATATAGTCAAAATATATTACTAACCAAGTTTAGAACTAATTCCAAATATTGAGACAATCTGTTTAAAAGCTAGCAATTACCAATAGTAATCACTTGGTACAATATCTTATGATTTAGTAATCTTCCTCTCTCTTCCACTTTGTATATATAACTAAAATAAAAATGTAATCTTGAATATCAAATTTCATCTTAACTGCAAAGCTTCATACATAGTATTGAGAAATGTTTAAAATACTAACAGCTGTATAACTGTATAAAAAATAAAAATAACGATTTAATAACAACATCTGGTTTTTTTTGTTCTTAAAGAAACGTGATCTTACTTTCAGTTTCAAGCTGAAAATATTAGAAAGTTTTCATGAGGAAAGAAACTATAAAAAATAAATTAATTAGGCAATTTTGATCAACAGAAATAAGGTCTCTTTAATTATTAAACAAAGTATGAATGTTAAAATTTATAAATGTTGAGATATCACATGATGACCAAATTATTTTTGCATTGTATAGTACTTACTTATAAAATTCATTTTTACCATTAATACTTTATTGATTTGTCATAATTACATATATTTACTAATGTAATTTCATTATATTTCCTGCAAAATATACTTTAGCCATCACATGGTTTTGCATGAAGATTTTCTTTCAAAACCAAGAAGTATATATATATATATATTACATCATCATAGCTCTCATGCTTAGACAAGCCATAGAATATCAGCAAAAAATAACATTACAATTAGATAGGAAATGAAATTTTATTTATTGTTTAATTAGTGTTACTCCATTTATTGCTTTTTTGTAGTGTTACCTTGACAACAAACTGATGATATTTTTTAGGCTTGTTTAAGCAGTAAGGCTGTCATGATGCATTCCCCCTATAAACGTTATCTTTCAGATAGCAAGTTTATAACAAACTGAATAGCCATTCAAGTAAATGAATATCTAGCCATTTTTACCTATAAGTTAAAATAGAATGGAAAGCCTTTCAAATCTTCACTGTTTACTTTATACCAAGCTTGGCGAGTAATGGTTCATTTTTTATTGTTTGTTTATGAAATGCTATCAGAGAAATCTATGCCTATGGTAAGATATTTAAAAAAGATATGTGAATTCTTTACTGCATGAGATTGAGGAGGGAAAGAACAGGAGGAGGATGTGGATGGAATTAAATGATGTAGATTTTTGAATCATCACCACTAAGGTAATTTTTGGACTGATTTCAAATTTTTCAGTATTTATTTGGTTATTTATTTCATAACCATTTAATATAAAGTGTTTTAAATCTATTTTAAATATTAATGAGCTCTTATAATTTGTGTGAGTCCATAAATGGATGAGCTCATATAATCACACTATATATAAGACCAAATAGTTTTATTGCTTTTTAAAAAAGTTGAATATTGAAAATGACTAAGCTGGGCATGATCAGTAGGTCTTAAGCTCTAAACTGTATGATTTTTTTTTATCACTCTAAACTATGCAGGACTATATTTATTATTCTACATTTTTATTTATATTAACTTTGTACAAAAGAAAAAATATCAATCAAAAATAAAACTATTATTTTATTTTTTAAAACTTTTTGGCATCCCACAACTTCAGCACTTTTAGATTCAGCTAATGGTGAAAATGCATGGTTTTACCTCTATATTTATTATCAAGTTAAAAATAGTTAGATACTTAAATACCCATTTACTGACCAATGATTAAACATCAAACTGAATTGACTGTGTCCAACTTCTTAATATCACAAAAAATTTATTCAAAGCACACTTAGAATTGGCTCCCCAAGTCATAAAAATTATATGCAGACATGCTAGTGAAAGCCTTTTAACTTTTTGATATGTAACTATAAATATTGATATACTAGAAAGAAATTGGATTAAGAGTGATAAGTAATGGCAGACTATTATCACCGGTAACCAACAGCTGTCATTTGGTCATAGAACCAGATTACTTTTCTTTACGGAAAACAAAAACAACATATACATATAGGTTAATTTGAATATATTCACTAACTTAGGCTATTGTTTAAAAATACAAATTACTGTAACTCTGAGTTGTTGGCAAACAAATCCTTGTTTGAGTGTTTTTCATAATCTTTGTTAAAATAACTTAAAGTAATTTTTGGATGGATTTTGAATAGGAAAAAAGAATGTTCAGAAAGTATAATGAAACACATCTAAACTCTAATATGCTTTCAAAAACATTTATTTTCATTTTATTCTCAAGCTATCTACTATAAACTTGAATAGTCAATGAACACCAGATGATATAATGCTATAAATGTTCAAACTGATCAGTTTTTGACTTTGATGATGACTGTGAAGATTAGGATTCAAATCTGGAGCTAAGGCATTTAACAACCTCAAGCTAATAACTGGAAATTTAAAAAAAATCCTAAGATTAAAATCAAGCCCAACTCATTAGCGTAGTTATATAGAATCTGACAAGAAGTCTGTTTTTATATATTTTAGAGGTCTCAATTCTATCACAATTGAAGGATTCTTGTGCCCTTTAGCTAGGAGGTTAGTACCAACAATAACAGCACATGACCTCTCATGATACTCACTCATATGCTTGCAAGGGCAATTTTTTTAATCCTACTTAGAGATATCAACTATAATCTTGAGCAATCAATGAAAAACAAATGTTTTAATGCTATCAATTACCATCGTCAGAATGACTAGTTTCTAACTTTTAGTCTGTGTTTGAAAACTTAAAAGTTTTTTTTTTTTTTAATTTTGATTTATTGGCTTGAATAGTGTCAAAAATTAAAATATGGCTATTAGATGTGTAAATGCATTAGTTCCAAGTTTAAATTCTAGTTTTCACTCACAAAGGCCAAAAGCAGAAATCCATTAATTACTCAAATTTATAATAGATAGCTCTAGAATATAATAAAAATAAATTATAAAAATTATACAATCATGATATTACTTGTAAAAGAAGGCTTTTTTCATCCCCCTTTTTTTTTTACAATTAGTTTCATAGTTGTGAAATATTTAGAAGTAAAATAGATTGATTAATTTGTAAAAATTAGATAACAGGTCATATTTGTTTTTAGGTAAATCACTTGTATTGTTAATCATTACAGCTGATTTTAAGCTTTAGAAAAATTAAATATGTAATGATATTTGCTGCAGTGGATTGATAATGGTTGACAATGAAGATATGTTAAGACATCATAAAATGTCTAATAAACAGAATAATGACTAGCATGTTCTATATGTAAATGTATTTATGTTCCACAGATTGGTATGTATAGTAATCATAAGATTCATCTCTAATGTATTTTTATTTTTATCTTATATTTTTCTTACTTTTGGAGATGAAATGATTCAAGAATGAATACTACTGTTGCATTCTAATTAATAAATATAATGAAGATAATGCTTTTTCCTCATTAAAAAGTCCTGTCAGACTGCTAATGGGTATCATTGTACTTGACTACTTACATTGTATTTTCTCTTCAGTTGAATATTTAAACACTACTTTGACATCATGAAAGAATACTGGGATGACTAATTGAGAAATTTAAGATTCTTTTAATTATGAAAAATAACATGAAGGGTTGTAACCTTTTACAGAAGTGCCTTAAAAATGATTATATGACAGCCAATCATATGTAATAATGACTGCATAGGAAACTCTCAAGTCAAAACACAAGGCAGAGATTTTACAAAAAAAAACATGGTTCCCATCTTCCTCTCTACTTAAATTTATGTATAAATTAGCCTGTCTAAACATTTTGAAATGAGAGCATGAAGCTTTAAACACCTTCACATTTAATTCACTAAATATATATAAACAAACAATGTGAAATCTTTCGATTTACTACAAAGTAATATTCAAATTCAATGAATTGATAGTAACAAATATAAATATATTAATTTATTAAGCACAAGCAGATGAGATAATAATAATGTGAAAGGCTGAAATCTTTGACAGAAGCACCTTAAAAGTGCTTGCGCTTAATAAATTAATATATTACTCTGGTTAGCACAAGGTGGCACTACTATATGGAGAGTTTTTGCCTGTTTAATTGCCAATTCATATGGGCCAAGTAATTTGGCAACATGGATGAACAATGCAAAATTGCTATAAACTTTCACATAGCTTTTTTTTTTAATTATAGATTATCCAAGTTTAAAATGAAGAACATAAACTTTATTTTGATTTTTTTAAAAATAAAATAATAATAATAAGAAAACAATTTAAATGAATGAATGTGTTATAATAATAGTTGAATGTAATTGAAAAATTTAAATGAAGTTTAAAATTTTTCTAAAGGCATTCAGTATTTATTATTAGATGATGGAAATAGTTCAACAATAAATACAAGTTAAAATACATGCTTAAATTTTTTTCTTCAAATAAAAACATTTTAATAATTAGAATAAAGAACTCCTCCATAGAACCAATAGACTGCTGATAGATCTTCTGCCTTGACTTCAACTACATCTCATGAGAGCTCTGTATAAATTTGCCAGTCATCTCTCTGACCAGCTAAAACCAACTTTGCAAACTACAGCAAACTAACCCCCACACTGTTTCTCAAAAATTTTAAACCAGACTTTGCAGCTAACTCTTAGCCAACTGTTTCTCAAAAAAATTACTATCCAGACTAAAATAATCTTTTTATCCAAACCTTTTATAGACTTGGATTAAGGTGATAAAAACACATTTAATTAAAAACAGTGTTTTTTCTTATCTTTTCAAAAAAGATCACTAATTCTTTTTTTTTTTTTCAAATATCATAGCATTGGCCGGGATGCGAACCCACAACCGTCTGCAACCAACTACTTGCTTGCAAGGCGGTTGCGATGACCTCTCAGCTAACAACACTAATTCTTTCAAAAGCAACTTTGAAATTTTACCAAAGGTGTGATCTACATGTTTTTACTCTTTTCAAATCACTTTTAATTAAAAGCTACTTTATGGAATTTTTAATCTACAAAGATTTTTAGAAATAGATAAAAGAAATGTATACAAACATTATTTCAAAAATAATATAAATTTTTACAATTATCAGTTTGAATTGCTGGTTTATGAATTTCAAAATCAGAATTATAATAATACAATATTAACTTTTATTTGGACCTTATTAAATGTTTTAATTTATAATAAAATTCTGTTTTAAATTCAGAGTTATTTAACCCTTTATTTATTATTTTTAGTCCATGAAATGTAGAAAATATCAACAAAATTTTTTGTGTGTTTATTTCTACTTTTCCTTTATTTTATATATATATGTGCACACACACTATGTTGCGATGTGCCATGTAATCCAACCATTGACAATATATACAAACACAATAAAGATATTTTAACATGTATATGCAGTATGTATTTACTCCTATAATTTCTTTTAATTTTAAACATATATACATAATAAGATAATGCAAAAATAATCAGTAAAAAGATATACTGTAGAGTATTGTATAGGTTTTAGCACACACATATGATCTATATAGACATTTATGTACATATATGTGTATATGTATGAAATAGACAGTATTAAAATTATTATACGTTTAAATAGAAACAAAAATAATAATAAAAATTAAAGCATTGCACAATGGAAAAATAGTTTAGTATTTATAACTGATAAAAACTGATTAAAAATTTAAAAAATACTGCACATAAAAAATAGTAAAATTACTAATTTTAGTGTTCAACTATTTATGTATAGAGATATGATGTTCTGTGATCACATCACATTGTATATAATAGTTTAAACATGAACTATTATTTTTTTTACTAATTTCTCATTTTTTTAAAACCATGATGGATTCTGAAACAATAGACATGGCAACTTCACTTTATGTTATAGGTGTAATGGATGATAGTGATTATTATTATTATTATTATTATTATTATTATTATTATTATTATTATTATTATTATTATTATTATTATTATTATTATTATTATTATTATTATTATTATTATTATTATTATTAATAATAATAATAATAATAATAATAATAATAAAACAAAGGCAAAACTCTCTATACAGTAGTGCCACCCTGTGTTAACCAGAGTAATCAATGGATGCCAGAAGGCTTGTGCATAAAATCCCTATCTAGTGCCTACTCATCCAATATCCCCAGACTAGTTTCTGGCTTGTGGCCATCATCAGTGAGGAGCCTTGGATCTGAGAGCACTGCACCTAGATCTTAGGATCTAATGCAACCCTCCAGCAGCCACCTTTTAACTCTACTTTACTACAAAACTATGAGAATGAAATTGAAAACACAAAAATATTTTCAATCTAAGCTCAATAGCTTATATAGTCATATGGGTCTGAACTCAATTCAGCACACATACATTTTGGTGTCTTTGGCTCTTAAACAACCATAGCCACCACTATCCTATTAGGCAGGATTGGTGTTAAACCACTAAACATCACATGATCACCATCTCATACTAGCACATAATTGTTGTAAACAAAGGCAAAACTCTCTATACAGTAGTGCCACCCTGTGCTAACCAGAGTAATCAATGGATGCCAGAAGGCTTGTGCATAAAATCCCTATCTAGTGCCTACTCATCCAATATCCCCAGACTAGTTTCTGGCTTGTGGATGAGTAGGCACTAGATAGGGATTTTATGCACAAGCCTTCTGGCATCCATTGATTACTCTGGTCAGCCCAGGCACTACTGTATAGAGAGTTTTGCCTTTGTTTTAACAATTATGTGCTAGTATGAGATGGTGATAATGTGATGTTTAGTGGTTTAACACCAATCCTGGCTAATAGGATAGTGGTGGCTATGGTTGTTTAAGAGCCAAAGACACCAAAATGTATGGGTGCTGAATTGAGTTTAGACCAAGTTATTGAACTAGATTGAAAACATTTTTGTGTTTTCAATTTCATTCTCATAGGTTTGTAGTAAAGTAGAGTTAAAAGGTGGCTGCTGAAGGGTTGCATTAGATCCTCCTAAGATCTAGGTGCAGTGCTCTCAGATCCAAGGCTCCTCACTGATGATGGCCACAAGCCAGAAACTAGTCTGGGGATATTGGATGAGTAGGCATTAGATAGGGATTTTATGCACAAGCCTTCTGGCATCCATTGATTACTCTGGTTACACAGGGTGGCACTACTGTATAGAGAGTTTTGCCTTTGTGTTAACAATTATGTGGTAGTATGAGATAGTGATCATGTGACTATTATTATTATTATTATTCTTTTCTTCTTCTTCTTCTTCTTCTTCTTCTTCTTCTTCTTCTTCTTCTTCTTCTTCTTCTTCTTCTTCTTCTTCTTATTATTATTATTATTATTATTATTATTATTATTATTATTATTATTATTATTATTATTATTATTATTATTATTATTATTATTATTATTATTATTATTATTATTATTATTATTATTATTATTATTATTATTATTATTATTATTATTATTATTATTATTATTATTATTATTATTATTATTATTATTATTATTATTATTATTATTATTATTATTATTATTATTATTATTATTATTATTATTATTATTATTATTATTATTATTATTATTATTATTATTATTATTATTATTATTATTATTATTATTATTATTATTATTATTATTATTATTATTATTATTATTATTATTATTATTATTATTATTATTATTATTATTATTATTACTACTGTAGCAGCAAAATTTTGTAGCTAATTAAATAATCAAATAATTCACATCAAAGAAATTTGATAAATTCTCTGGATCTAATAAGTAATAATAAATGAGTAATGACAATATAATCTGATAACAGTGGTTGTGACAAATACAATTAGGAAAAGAGTGAGGTAAGGCAATGCCACCTTGGATGGCTATTCATGAGAATATAATAAATACTATTCCAGGATCAGAGCACACTCTCCCTTGAATGATGTTTAACACCCTCATATCTGATTTTTAACTACAAACTTATTTGTTTCCTTAATATAATACATTTAATAGTATAAGTTTACACGTGTTTCTTAGCGATCTAACGTTATTAAATTCCACTTGCAAAAACAGGAATCATTATGTTAATTCCGATCATATACCAACAAGTAAAATTATTATAGTGAAGGATGAAAATAGATTTTATTCAATTAACAATCTATCCTCAATCCAGTTAGCAATATTAGCTAATGTTATGAATGAAGTATAATTTGGATGTAAATTAGTGATATCATTTGCTCCATTAAAAAGCAAATGAAAGATCACAAACGGATAGTTAGAAAAGAAAAAAAACAGATGTGTTTAAAATAGCTGATCATGTTTGTACCCATGAATATATATATTCAAATGAGAAAATACAAAAATTTAGGATAAAGAAGAAAAAGTACAAAAACGAAAATTCAAATTCTCTACTCACATGATAATGGCAAATAATCCTATAAGTCAATCTAGTGTCACAATACATAATGTCTGAAAGCCACTAATGAAATTTGCTTTTAGGAAAAAGTGAAAAATCAAGAGGGACTTTATAGATAGGTATATGAAATGCTATTGACTGTTACCTTTGGCAGAATACATTAGTTGGTTAGAGTGTTACCATCAAAACCAATATTCAAGAATCTAAAGATCCAGGTTCGATTCCCATGATAGTACTATCACTGGTCAGGTCAGAAACACCTGAAGAAGAGAGGAGAATACTACTACTTGAAACATTGTTAATACACTAACCACTGTTCACTATTACTAATAGTTTAATGTAATTGGAAAATTTAAATAAAGTTTAAATTTTTTTTCTAAAAATATTTACTATTTAATATTAGATGATAGAAATAGTCCAATATACAATTGCAACTAAAATACCATCATCACAAATCTTTAGGCAAACATTAAGTATTTGTTATAGATCCAATACTATATCAAACTTTAAGCATTATAAAAAAATTACGTTTAAACTTGGACAAAGCAGAAAACAATCAAGTTTCTTATGTAAATGTAAATCTGAAGAAATTGTTCTTAAAGATTTGGAACTAAAACTTACAATTCACTTCCAGAGAGCTAAGAAAATTATCCAGAGAGAAAATGAGGCCTTGTTAAAGGAAAGAATAAATGCTCAAAGATTTTCCAATTATTAAACTTACTGATAAAGATTTCACAAGAGTTTCTTAAATAATAAAAAAAATCAGATTCTTAATTACATGGAAAAATAAAAGAATGATAAAAAAAACTTGCTAGCCTACATGGGCATATCAAAGGTCATAATCTACCAAGCAATCTACCAGCTTCATCTATTAAATTTTTTTAGTTCTAAACATCTAACAGATGCTTGTTCTTAAAAAAAGATTAAACTTTTCCATCACACTATATAATATTCCTTTATTAGATATAATAGCAGCCATTGGGACATCTCTGAAAAAATGTCTTATGGTGGAAAACAAAAACTGAAGTCAAATATTTTCTATGATGAGTGGAAAGTGATTAAATTTTTCAAAGTGAATAATGCAACATAAAATAAAAGATCTTCTCACAGTAGGTGAATACAAAAAAATGACAAAAAAATCTGATACTGAGTACAGAACAAAATTATAAGCACTACTCAGAATTCATCACAGTGATTCAGAAAAAAAAAAGATAAATTAACACTATATTTCAGCAAAATTCCTTATCTTTGTGGTCTATTTAAAATCCGTGAGAATCATGTTTCATTAACACCTATTGTTAGTTCCAGAAATTTACCTTATCAAAACTTCTGAAGAGTTTTTCTCAAAGTTGTTAGGATTCTAAGAACTTTGCAGAATTAATTAAGAACATGAAAATTGAATGAACTGACATATTGATAAGCTTGATATGGAAAATATATTGCAAATGTACCATGTGGTGAAACACTGTCTGTTGTAATAAAAATATCAAATGACAATAACAGCTTAAAACCAGAACAACTCTTCATATTGATAGTATAATAAAACTATTAACATTCTATTAACATTGTGCATAACAACAACATAATTTCAATAAAACATGGACTTGTTCCAACAAAATCAAAGGATGGATATGATCTCATTACTGTTGCCCCAGATTAAAAATATTTATATGGAAGAATTTGAAACTACAGTGATAAATACTACTTCCTATCTATCCAAACATTAATTTAGATATGTTGATGATATATTTGGAGTATGGCCATATTACAAACATTCTGGACATACATCAACAGCATATCCTTTCAATTAAATTCACAATAGTATCAGAATAAGAACAAAAATTTGTATTCTTAGATGTTCTTGAGAGACAAGACTTCCTCTTGGCAAAATTGAAACTATAATTTACAAAAAAACCCACATATAGGAAAATATCATATACATCCAATTGCACTACAAATAAAAAAATATGAAATTATACTATCATTATGGAACATATCAAAAGAAGTTTGTCCAGTAATCAGTGATTTGGGAAAAGTGATATATAAAAAACAAACTCATGAAGAATGGTTTTTCATTGGCTGCTATTAAACAATATTAAATAGACAACAAAAAGCAACATCAAAATGAAAAAACAATTATTGATTGTGTAGTGGATCTATACATACCAGAAATAAAAAAAAATCTAAAGAAAATCTGTACTTAATATAACATCAGAAATGTTTTTCCAGAGCCATACTACACTATAAGAAATTCCACTGTCTATAAAGCCAAAAAAACAAAAACTATATCTATGAAATGCCATGTGAAAGGATGTATATTGATGAGATCAGTGGCTGCATTGAAAATTGATTGAAAGAGCACATACTGATGATTATAAAAAAGAAAACAGATGTGTCTAAAGTAGTACCAATGACCATATGTTTAATGGGGAAAATATAAAAGTACTGGGTAAAGAAGAAAAAGTACAAAGAAAAAATTCAAAGAAGCGACATGAAAATAGCAAATAATCCCTTAAATCAACCTAGCATGACTTATACACAATGTCTGGAAACTACTAATTAACTCTGTTCTTAGGATAAAAATAAAAAATATCAGTAAGAACTTAATAGCTAAATATATGAAATTTTTATTGACAGTTACCTTTAGAAGAATCCCAGAAGGTTAGAGTGTTATCCTAAAATTCAATATTTAAGAATATATCCAAGTTTGATTGTCATGCTAATAATGTCACTACTCAAAGAAGAAAGAAGAATATCACTAAAAACATAGTATATATATATATATATTATTATTACTATTTTCAGGATATTCAGTGTAGTGAAAAAGCTAAATGCTGACGTTTCAGTACAATATCAAGTACCTTCCTCAGAGCGTCCTCTTTCTCAAATCATAAGAATGCATGTGAGATTTAAAATCGTTTTTATCGTTTTCTTTCTCCTCATATTTAAATTCTATTGGTTGAGAAGTTTTAAAATTTATTTTCTCTTCCAATAGCTTCTTCCAAATGTTGTTAATCTTTTTTAACTCACACCTTTCATTTATGCTCTTGGGCCTTTTAAAAATCTCTATAGCTTCTCTTAGCAATCTCTGGTCATATTGTTCAATTTTTGCTAAAATATTTGTTTTTTCAAAATTGATATCATGATTTGTTAATTTTATATGAGAATAAATAGCTGATGAATTGGATTTTTTTCTCACTGCCAGAATGTGTTCTTCCTTTCTAATATTTATTCTATGATTAGTCTGTCCTATATATGTATGTGGACAGACCCTACATGGAATTTCATATACACCATGACACTCCAAAGCAATTTTATTTTTAGGAAGTAGAAATATTTCACTAATTTTTTTATAAGTAGTATAAATTGTGTGAATATTATTATTCTTTAAAATGTTACCCATTCTATCAGTTACTCCTTTTATATATGGCAAAATTGTCTTAATTTTTGATGTATCAAAATCTTTTTTCTTTTGATATGTATAAGGCCTATTAATAATATTGTAATTAAAACCATTATGAAGAAGCATTTTATTAGTAGCAAAAAGGTCCCAATAAAAATGGCTATCATCAGAAAGTCTCTTTGTTCTATCCAATAATGTCTTTGCCACTGAAAATAGTTGTGCAGGATGGTAATGAGAGGAACAAAGAGATTTTCTGATGATAGCCGTTTTCACCGGGACCTTTTTGCTACTAATAAAATGCTTCTTCATAATGGTTTTAATTACAACATTATTAATAGGGCTTATACATATCAAAAGAAAAAAGATTTTGATACATCAAAAATTAAGACAATTTTGCCATATATAAAAGGAATAACTGATAGAATTGGTAACATTTTAAAGAATAATATTATTCACACAATTTACACTACTTATAAAAGAATTAGTGAAATATTTCCACTTCCTAAAGATAAAATTGCTTTGGAGTGTCATGGTGTATATGAAATTCCATGTAGGGTCTGTCCACATACATATATAGGACAGACTAATCGTAGAATAAATATTAGAAAGGAAGAACACATCCTGGCAGTGAGAGAAAAATCCAATTCATCAGTTATTTATTCTCATATAAAATTAACAAATCATGTTATCAATTTTGAAAAAACAAATATTTTAGCAAAAATTGAACAATATGACCAGAGATTGCTAAGAGAAGCTATAGAGATTTTTAAAAGGCCCAAGAGCATAAATGAAAGGTGTGAGTTAAAGAAGATTAACAACATTTGGAAGAATAGAATTTAAATATGAGGAGAAAGAAAACGATAAAAATGATTTTAAATCTCACATGCATTCTTATGATTTGAGAAAGAGGATGCTCTGAGGAAGGTACTTGATATTGTACTGAAACATCAGCATTTAGCTTTTTCACTACACGGAATATCCCAAAAATAGTAATAATAATATGACATCTTTTATCCGTGAAAATATTAGAATTAATATATATATATATATATATATATATCCGTGAAAATATTAGAACATATATATATATATATATATTGTAACCAGTTGGCTACATAGCTGCATTAAAAATAATTATTTTAGTAACATGTTCCTCAGGTTTAGGTTAGGGTTATTTAATTAATGGTGAAAATATTTAATTTTTCCATGCACATATTTTATGATAATAATGGGTTATCAATTAACTAAATATTTTAAGTCCCAATATGATAGTATGAAAATTCTCAAACATTAAAATTTGTTAAATGATATGATTTTAATATGAGAATATTTTAAAAAGATATTATAAATGATTATAGAAAAAAGAGAAAACTAAAAGAATGTAAACAAGTTTTTAAACACTGACTCTCTTCAGTAATTATAATTAATTAGTAGTTTTAATTTAAACTATCAAAATATACTAAGAGAAAAAATAATTTTCTTTTTTTGTAAATTATTTAATAGGTACTAATTGTAACCTTAAAAGAGTGATTTAATAGTATTTTTAAAAAAAAAAGATTTTAATACTTTTAGTAAATTTTATTTTAAATAGTCAGATTTGTTTTTTTTCTTTTCTCTTTATCTCTTCAATGGAAAAAAATCAAATCAGTGCAATAAACTGATTATATAGTTTTTTTGGGGAAGAACTTTTTTAATTAAAAAGTAATGCCAAGAATTTTATGATGTTAATTTAAAGTCTTGACTTGTTTTTCAATGTCTATGATTAAGCAGAAAAATAGTCAAACAATTGTATTTAAAAAAATATTTAATTGGTTGTTATAAAAAGTATAATGTTGGAGACAGATTGTGTTTGATTTGTAGCCAAGATTGTTCTAGAAAAAATAATGGGAGTGTGAAAAAGTCAGAAGACCCAAGTGTCTGGTAAGATGTTCCTAACTTAACTATTGAAGAGAGAACAGTGAAATCTTAATCCATCTGATAAAGAAGAAAGAAGCAGAAAGTCTTTATCAAACTAGTGCACAAAATAGCGGAAGTTTTAATCAATTTTAGTCATAAAATAATTTCTACAAAACCCATGTGCTAAATTCAGCTAAAATCTAGACATCATTTTCCTCTATATAATATGCCTTCACTAAAATAAAAATGTAGAGAGATGAATTTAACCCCTAAAATAATCTGCACCATAGTCTTCAACCAAGAGCATGAGTCTCTGTCTGTGTTAGTATCATCTGGGAAATTTATTCTGTTGTTAACCTGGAAATGAAATAATGCATAGCAAAAAAAGGCAAATTAATCATGTTCATGTGTAGAAGAAAACTCAATTAGAAAAATTGGAAATTATAATTGGGAAAAAGGATTTCACAGAAGAAAAAAAATCATGGTTGAAGATTTTTTTGTGTATGCACACTGTATTTTTATTAATGGTAAAAAAACTAATATTTTTTTGTAAGAATTGATAATTTTACATATTTTCACATTAATGTTTCAAAATTGTGAAACATTTTTTTAAAACTTAGTTTTAACTTAATTTTTTTTATGAAACATGTTTCCCTTCTAAAAACTTAACAAAGGGTTAATTAATTAAATCAAAGATTGTTATCTTTGATTTTGAAAATATTGTTTTTTCAACTCTTAGTAATTAAAAAAAATAATTTAATTAATTAAGTTAATTTATGAATAGAAATCAATTGATTGATTATAATTTTTATGAAAATATATTTTTGTTACATATTTTCACATTAATGTTTCAAAATTGTGAAACATATTTTTTTTAAACTTAGTTTTAACTTAATTTTTTTTATGAAACATGTTTCCCTTCTAAAAACTTAACAAAGGGTTAATTAATTAAATCAAAGATTGTTATCTTTGATTTTGAAAATATTGTTTTTTCAACTCTTAGTAATTTAAAAAAAAATAATTTAATTAATTAAGTTAATTTATGAATAGAAATCAATTGATTGATTATAATTTTTATGAAAATATATTTTTTGATGAAATGAATATTTAAAATTTCATACTAATCTGTCATTTTTTTTGTTTATTGTTAGTCAATTAGTTATTAAATAATTGTTTTAAAGAATATTTTTTCATCTTAATTTATTTATTTTATCTAATTGTTGTTTCACAAATTGCAGTATGTGTGACTTTATTTCATGACAGTTTAATGTTCTATGATTTTTTAAAAAAAATCCCAATCAAACTATTTATAATAGGGTAAACCTAGGAATTGTTTGAAGTGATTTATAATAAGTCACCTTATTTATTTATCTCTTGCTCACAGTAATAGTTTATAGAGTTCTTGATTTCTGAACTAGATTTATGCATAAGTTATATAGAGTAGGGGTTTATGTTTAGTGTTATGGACATCCGGATGGTGATGATCCTGGTTGATGCAAAAGAGATATTCTTTAAAGTTCATGCACTACATGCTATTTATTTATTATTTCTTTAGAAATTTAATTGATAGTTGGCCAGTACACTAATAATATACTAAGTGACCAAAGCAGTGATGATGATCAGGATGTTTTAATATTTCAGCATTATTTGACTTACTGTTATATTTCAATGAAAGAGCATCTAAGGATGTGAATTCACATAATTATTGTTTGTATATTTGTCCTGGGTTGGCAGTTAACTGGTCTATAAGGGACCACTTTCAAATCCAGTATCAAGATTGACTGTTGATTTATTTTTATTATTGATCATTTATAATGATGAATGATTATTACTTTTGTATAATGCTGATGAACTTATAATTAGTTCTGTGCTAATATCTCATGCTCATTTTTTTTATATTTAATTTTATATTTTATTTGGGAATGATGCTGATTTTCCATCTTCTCATATATCAGCCCTAATATGGTGTACTGTTACAAATAACTACCCAATAGTGGGACATCATAACCTCAGATTCTTCCTTATCAGCCCCTATTTACAGTTACTATTTATGCTCAACATGTGGGACCACTTTTTCCATACTGTTATGATTTGGAGACTCAACTATGGGCTTGATGGTAATCAGGTTCTGATGATCAGTG
Source organism: Epiperipatus broadwayi (assembly GCA_028023455.1). NCBI lineage: Eukaryota > Metazoa > Onychophora > Udeonychophora > Euonychophora > Peripatidae > Epiperipatus > Epiperipatus broadwayi. The sequence goes on from JAQFVV010013146.1 coordinate 66,608, forward strand.
ACCACATAACTTAAATCTCAGAAATACACATGAAAAACACAATTCTGTATTTTGATGCAGAATTAATTAAAAACATATTACTGTGAAATGTGAAAAAAAATGTAGAGAATACTTGTTATATTTTGATTTTAAATTATAAAATATTTAATGTTTACTTAAGAAGTTTATAAATAAACAGAAAATCAAAGCATTTTGATGTTTTCAATTGTTGTAGTTTGGTTAGTTGTACATTCAGTTTTGATGATGGATAGTGGGTTTTGTCATTGTCTTGAGGATGCAATGTTTTCATGTAATCCTATGAAGTTTTCTATCTCAGACACTGTTCCAACTAACTTTTTTTTATATTTTTTATTGTTTTTCATGGTTCAGTTAACATAGTCCTTTCATAATATCCAGTCTCAAATGTGTCCAAGAAAAGAAGCAAGACATGATACAGTAATTTTCAGCCTCTATGACTCAAAAAATCAGGGATTTGCAAAGATTTTTGCATTATTATTTTTATTTTGAGTTGTATGTAGTTTGTAATGTTTAAATTGAAATAGTCCTTTGGGTGTTCATGTTGCATTGTAGCCTTATAGTCCAGAGACTGGATTATCTATATAGCTCAAGATTGCAGGCCACTATGCATTCTTTTGATGTTAGATTCTCATCAGATGTCTAAGAAAGAATTTGATAAATGGTTTGTGACATGAACTTGTTTTTTTATATGCATATGTACTTAGAAAAAATGCAAGATAAATGAAAATCAGTCACATTTTCATGAACAAGATAGAATTGAAAAATAAAGTGGGGGGAATAAATTAATCAAATAAAGCCATGTATTGAGACAATAAGGTTGAATAAAGATAGATTAGTGGTAATAATCACATAGCAATAGTGTTATATAAGATAAAACATGTTTGCATGGCAGAGGAGATGATGTTAAGCTTATTTTATGATATATCTTTAAAAGTTCATATTTGTATTTCCTGTGTAAAAAAATAATAAAAGTCTATAATAGAAACATCTATGCTGACAAGAGGAAAATGAAACATAGAAGAACATGATTTGAAAGAAAATGATCAGAAATCAATGGAAGGAACCCAGAGAATAAAGGATGCTTCCATGTTAGCCCAATTATTACAAATATTTAAAAAAGATAAAAAAGAGACTAACAAAAAGAGGAAGATAATAGAAAGAGAAACCAACAAAGGGAAGAATACAATACAGAAAAAGAAAAAGATAATAAAAAGAGACCAACAAAGAGAAGAAGATAATAAACAAAGAGAATAAGATAATAAGAAGAAAGACCAATAAAGAGACGATAATAAAAAGAGATACCCACAAAGAGAAGATAATAAAAAGAGAAGAGACACCAACAAAGAGATGAAAAACAATGAGAAGAGGATAATAAAAAAATTCAACAAAGAGAAGCAGAAAGTAAAAAATAACAGAAGAAATGTTGAAAAAAGCAAAAGTAGATATGCTACAGAAAATGGATCAAAACAGTAAAAATGGCTAATGAATTAGCAGACCAAATCAATCAAATTAGAGAAGTTCTGAATGAAGTGAGACAAAACAAAGAAGAACAAGATGTAAAAATAAAACAGATGTAAGAAGTAACAGAATCTGTGAAGAATGAAAGCCAAAGAAGCCTGGAATCTGTACAAGAGCAATTGGGAATGTAGCTAAGCAACTGAAAATTTATGAAGGTCAGAGATGATGATAAAATCAGAAAAAGATTTAAAAAGTTGGAGGATGACCATAGATAAGATGGTCAAACAAAAAATAGCCATATCTACATTAAAAAGAGAAGAACTTGAAAAGAAGAAAATACAAAAGGCAAAGATAGATACCTGGAATTAGAAACCAGTTACTTAAAATAAGAATTTTGCTGGTGAGACAACCATTGAATTTGTCAGCAATCTGGAAAGAGATTTCAGTATTAATGCCACAACTAAAGAGGCAAAGTTAGAAATAGCCCGTAGCCACCTTCAAGATGCATCCCACACATGTAGGAATTCATTATTCATCCATTCTAATAGTTTTATTGAGTTTAAGCCAGCATTCATGAAGTGGTATTGGATCAAGGATTACAAGAAAGAGGTTAAATATAAAGAACCTCAAGAGAAGTGTTTTCATGGTGAGTCATACACTCCATTTGTTAGAAGTGGAAATTGAGGGTGCTCACTGCAGATTCTAAATAATAATATTATGATGCAGTTTTCCAAGTCATATTAAATGGAACAGACAGGTATATAATTGAGCAGATAGTTGAACTGTTGAATGCATCTGACAGTACCCAACCTGCATATGCTGAAAGATTTAAACTGCCAACTAAACCAGCTTACAGAGGAGTCAATAATCCACATGTAAATGTCATCCAATATGGGGAAGTGAAAAATTAAGCCAACACCATAATACCAGAACAGAAGAGTTGAAGTGCCATCATGGAAGAGAAATTGGAGATCAATTGGTAGAATCAATAGTTCTATCAAAACAGAAATGATTAGAAGATCCAGAAGTGGATCAAATGTTTACCAAGGAAATATTAATCAGAAATATGATCCTTCATCCTCTACCAGAATACAGACAATTAGATAAACCAGATGTAGATCCCCTCTCATCACAGAGAGTTATTATGAGAGATTTTATCATGATCCTTAGACTCTCAAAGCAGGGTGAATTATGCTTCTGACCAAACAAAATCAAGACAAAGCAAAATGAAACAAAAACTGAAGAAAAAATGATATTGTGCAGAAATTGGGGATAAATATGAAGTATGATAGCTTTGATTTCAGTGGTGATGGTGAATAGATGATGTTTTTATAAATATAGAGATGTTGTGTTTTCATAACACTCAATTGGGTTTCTGCACTGCACCAATCAAAGGTTTAAACTTTTTTCTAAATAAGTCCCTCAGAGGAGCAGGCTTTCTATCAGTAGAATACTGTGGTGTCTACCAGGCACAAAAATGTGTCATGAGTGTGGAGCCTGTAAGTCTCATAAAGCAAATGAGCAAGATATTCCATTTGGCCAAACATTTCTGTGATCATTTTTCAATATTCTTTCTTGGTAGTAAGTTGCATTATGACTAAACTAAGATAGTTTTTGGGATGCTCATGCTACATTGCAAATATGTTCTGTGATCAGGTTTTCTGTCCATCATAGTATTGGAAACAGGCATGCGTATGCTATATTAATAGTTACTCATCTCCAAAAATTATATAAAAAATGAGGCAGTTACATTTGACCAAATAGCCCAACATGGCTTAATTTATATCCCAGCTGGTAAGTCTGGAGAAATGGTAATGCAAATGAATGAGTCATACTAAAATATTAAAAAAGGGGGTTCAACTCAATTTCATTTTCAATATAAGATTGGTGTAATGTAACAAGTTGGTTACAAAGCTATATTAAAAATTAAAAAATTGGCAGCAAGTTACTCAGGTTTAGGTTAATTATTTAATTAATGGGAAAATAATATTTAATTTTCCCATGCATATGTTTAACTAAACATTTAAAAACCCAATATAATAGTATTTCCTTTTGTGACGAATCTGATTTCTTATCAGTTCTTAAACGTATCTGCATTTTGTTAAATAGCCATAATGATTAAAATATGTTTGAAAAAACGTAAAATAAATTACATATAAAAACATATTGTTTTGAATAAAATTAGATAGTTAATAAAAAAAGTAAAAAAAGTTTGTATCAATTTTTTTCGAATATTAGAAATTTTTTATTAGTCATAATTTATCTCCTTATTTTTTTATGCAAATTTTAAAGTAATTTTACCTTGTTGCTTCATTTTTATGCAATTTTCGAAAATTATGGAACATATCACACATTTTTCAATGTAAGTTAAGACTATTTTTGTGTGATTTCTTTTATGTGTGTTTTTTGTGGAATCTATCTACCACATAAAAAGAGACCCAGGTGTATATAGAAAAATCATATTTCAATATAAAGCTTGCAAAAATTCTCACATGGAATGAATTACTGAAAAATATGAGGAAACTCAGACTAAGTATTGAGAGAATTTTAATTTCAAATTTTTTAAAAATTGAAGTGAAAATGTTACCTCAAAATTGCAAGGTGGTGAGCGAGTCTATAGAAAGTGATTTTCTAAGCTCGATTAATTTTAAAATTTTCCAATGCCTTAAATCGGCAAGGAGTATAATTTCATATAAAGGTAGAATGAGATATCAACCTAATTGTTTTCAAGCTCTGAAAGCAGCCAGAAAAATCAAAAATAAGCATCATACTTCAATCAATGGCAGATAGCAAGATAGGCATTTCCACCAAAATGGAGTATTCAATATTATCAAATGTAAGTAGTTTTAACTCTGAATCTTTTCTGTCTAACAATTTACCACACACTAAAAAAGAAGCAAATCAGCACTCAACTCTTTCAATCTCAAATGATATAACAACCCATACTAGATAAAATAGCACTTATTAAAAGCAATTAAATTAGAGGGAAATGAAATAAAAGAACACCCAGAATTAACAAGAGTAAGCCCAGAAATCTTTAACAAAAGCAAGCTAGTTGAATCTGAACAGGGAATTGTTGCATCTGAAAGGAATCTTAATAACAATTCAGACTTAGTTTTAAATAGCAAGATTAATTTTGCAGAGTTAGCTTCACACAAAAGTACTAAAAACACTAATGCTTCAAATAGCTATGCAAATGTATTAAGATTAAAAGAACACTAGCAAGAAAATAACTCAGGAAAGATGTTGATAGAAGAAAATGACATTTTCAATCTTCTAGATAAACAAATTAACATAAATTATATAAATAAAGATCTAGTTTTAGATAATGAACCCATAGATCAAAAACTTTATATAGAATATACCAATAAATTTAATTCAACTCTACCACAATCATTATTAAAATCTTTCCAAAAATTTCATAACATGAAAACTTTAATAATGACAATAACCAATGCTAGTAATGATCTCTTTAAATTCCCACTAGAGGATTTTTATACAATGTTAGCAGCAAAAAACTTTGGAACTTAATTTACAGAATACTACAACACCCAAATAATAGATATATTTGTGTTTAATTTCACAATCCAATACAAAAAGGATTATTTAAAAAAAATTAGAACCTTAAATAATAAAATATTATGTTATATAGACATGGATAGGCCATTAGTGCTCTATGGACAAATCAAGAACTGCTATGTAGATTTTAATGAAGCAGATCTGCAAAGCATTCTAAACAGTTTCAGCACCACAGCAAATTTTAAATATTTACTTGAGAAAAGGGCAAGTATTAACAAACACAACTAGCTTTGACTTAACATTGAAAAAGGGAATAATGCCACCAGACATTCCTACACTGAATGCCATAGACTCATCTCAGCTAATAATAACATTCAAAGGAATTGCACCTCAATGCTTCTATTGTAAGGAGATAACACAACTTGTCAGAGACTGCCCTGCCAGATTTTGCCAAAGATGTGGCAACAAATATTCAAAAAATCATCAGTGCATCCAAAATCATAACAACACATATAACTCAGCAAGCATTAGCATTTGAAGCAAACAACACAGAGTGAACCAACATCAATCAAGGGAAAATACTCAGGAAACAGAAATACAGGTATCAAAACCATAGAAAAAGAACAAGTTTTCCTCAGAGGAAACAGATACATGCACTTCAGATGATCAAAAAGGTAATCAAAAACAAAAATTAAAAAACAAAAAAAAATACTAAAAAAAAAATCAAAATAATTTGCCCTTAACAAAAATTTGCAAAACACAAACAACTAATCAGGAGTTGCCCGAACATTTAGGTGCAACAAAAAACAGAAAACAATAGCAGAAGACAAATAAATAGGCATATCAAACAAAACATCAAAATCATTTTTATCCAAACAAAGCATATCATCAACAACAATCTCATCATCAAAAAAAATTTCAGTAGATACAAAATCAGATAATAAGGTGAGAACCTCAAGGAGAATCAATCATCAGAACTCTCTCCAGAGGATAAAAGTAATGAATCACAAAGTGAGTAAACATCCCACAATAAAATTAATAAATAAACCCAAAAGGACTTAGATGAATAAGTGTACTTCTTTTCATAGAGACTGGAGTGTTTTTTTGTTTCATCAATGATAATAAACATAACTGGACTGAATGTAAGGGGAGTGAACTCAATTAAAAGACTATTTGCTGTAAGCAAATGGCTTGTTTAGTTTTTGCCACATATAACATTTTTCTCAGACACTAAAATAATACACAATCAGATGTACATCTAATAGAACAGTTGGGAAGACATGAATACTTACAATTTTCCACCTCAAATACAGCAACAGCAGGGGTCAGGGTATTAATTCATAACAAGACCCCTTTTAAAATATTCAAAACACTCTAAATCAAAATATGATTATAATAATTTTTTTTCATTCAGCATTCACAATTAATTTGATTTATCTGTACTTATACAAACAAACAACTCTCATCCACCAAATAATATCAGATATTAATTTAATACTTGTGTCCAACCCCTTTCCAATGGTAATGTTTGGTGACTATAACATGTCTTATAGAGAATTCACTGCAAATACCTACACCAAATAAACCATAGAATGATGACTGGTGAAGGTTTTTTCTCCACAAATGCCATTTTTGTTCTACACTCTAAAGCACTCTACATTAATTGATGTAATCTTTTATTTTCCAGACCTACCTTTTATAACTAACCCCTTTTATAACTAACCCCTCAGACCACCTCGCAATGACAATACAAATAGATATTAACCTCAGTGCACAACCTAGTCTTAAATACAATAACACAATAAGAGAACTGCTAAAAACTACTTCACCAGAAGCAGTAGTTTCCAAGACATATATATTTCAAAAAAATAGACTTGCTATACAAACCACCCAAAATAGCATGGTTTACATTCTTAACATATTACAGTCCATCATTAAACCCTATACACAAAAACATAAAATGCCAACAGCACTCACCAAACAACTTGAAATAATTAATGTAAAGTTAAAGGCCACATTTTGTGATGCAGCATCAATTCCCTCAATTATAAACCTCAAACAACAATATAAGGAGGTTGAGCCAATGTCAGAATACCTTGCAACTAAAAGAACTAAAATCTATTTGGCTCAACCACACAACTGGTCAAAAGGATATATTAGATGGGCATTGGCCTACAAAAATAAAAAAAATACTATCATCAATTACAATATATAAAAGACTGGTAACTGGTCACAACATGCTACCATATATATACTATCATTTTAAATCCAGATTACAAAGTTTTACACCAATAAAATCACTAATTGGGAGTGATGAGGTTGGGCAAGAACATGGAATAATTGATTCAGAGATATTAACAAAATTAAAATCTTTGCCAGAAAACATACACCTGGATCCTCATGCAATTCTGAAATATCTTCTGCAACACTCAAGTCATTTTACGATACCAATAATCAAAAAAAATGATCGACTTATTGTCAACTAAAATGCAGCAAATTGAAGGTTTGTATCAAATATCACTAGTTCCATTTTTAAAACAGAATATACTTTCTTCTCCACTAAATAACTTGGGTCCTATCTCAAAGTCCCCGATACTGATCAAGATCATCGAATCTACTATAAAGAACAAAATTCAAACAATTTTATTATCACACATATCAAAATACCAATACACCAAAAAAAGGCACCTCCTCAATCGAGGTGATCACACTTTTCAAGATAGTAAAATATCAGATTAAGATGAGAAAAATGGGTCTGATGAGAGTGAAGTTGGATATAACCACAGCCTTTGACTCAGTCAAAATAGACACACTCAAAGAGTTATTAAAAATTATCAACATATCTACACCCCATAAGAAATATAATACTCATTTTCCTAAATAACAGACAAATTATTATCACACTAAATGGCAAGAGCACTCCAGGTTTTATCCCTAGCAACTCAATTTTGCTAGGCTCAACCACTTAGTTATCTTTTTTTTGTCACCTACTTTAATCTATTGTTAATGGAGATTGAAAAAAAGCACCTGGGAATAGAGATTCCAGTACTCAGAGAACCGGTTAGACATATATCTTATATGGATGATATTGCAATGTTTTTGCCATCAAAGAAATACCACCACTCATAATTACTATCCTAGAAAATTATATAACTCAATTTGGGCTCAAATTCAATTTGGATAAATCCTCTACATGGAGATTATTAAACGGGGCAAGTATTCAGTCAAAATTTACTGCTTCACCCTGTAGCTTTATAGGTTTTCCTATATACAAATCTATAAGCACAATGAGAATAGCAATACAAAACTCCATAACTGCATTTACAGAAAAAATATTTAATCAACTTTTGAAGATTTACCTTTTGTTACATGCAAAAATATCACTGATCAATATATTAATATTCCCAAAGATAAACTACTACATGTCAGTGATAAAAGTTACAAATGCTTTTAGTAAAAAAATATATTCATTTTATACAAAACTTCTCTGGAACAAAATGGTCATACCATTAAGTATTAAAAACCTACAGAAGCACTCCAAAAACAATGGTCTTTCACTCCACTCAATCCATACATTCTACTTTCAAAAGGATTATAACAATGTAGTAAAATTGATATACAATTATCCAAACTTTAAAAAATTTCTCACAGTCAATCCAACAGATACTCCAGCACCAAAAATAGAGTTTATTAGCATAACTATAAAATTTATAGCTTCTTAGAGTACCATCAATAATCAATCATTTACAACAAATATTAAATACTGGGAAGTCTATGAAATGATAAACAACTCCGTCCAAATTTCACAATCTCCCACAAATCTAAATACAACTAATAAATCATTAATTAGGAGGTTTGGACACTGACATCTAGAATCAAAGTACTTGGATTTCCTCATTAAAATTAATTTATCAGCTCTTCCCAGTAATTATTTTCTATCACAAAAAAGATTTTTTTACAAAAGTTGATCCAATATGTCAGCTCTGTCACAAAGAAGATGAGACCACAGATCATGTCTTGTAACACTGTCCTGTACTCGAAATTTATAGGAATATCATAAGAGTTAACCCAGCTCAAAATATCAGCCATAGTATCACTATCAGAAGGATTGGAAAAAGGCATATCCCCATTAATAAGAATTTCAACATTTCTAACCTTCACAATTTGGTGGATTAGATGCAAAATGTGTTTCAACTGAGTGTCTGGTTGCACAAGATCAGTGTTTTATAATAAAATTAAAAAAATTAGGATCAGAGATCAGACAATTGCTCCCTAATATCTGGTGCAGGCAATATGGGCTCTGTTCAATACTGGGTGAGAGAGAATCACAATATTTTTGGGCTGGTGCTTGTTAATAACTCGAGCAAAACATTACCGAACTCAATTAAATAGTTCTAGATTGATAAAAGTGACTGGTGCCGTCTCTTTGGGATGTTCATGAGACAGTTTTTTTTAAAAAACTTTCTTTTAAATAATTGCAAAATACGACATGTACTTTCTTTTAAATAATTGCAAAATACGACATGTATGTATATGACATCTTTGTTTTGATTATATTCAAAATAATATAAAATTTGTAACCATTTTAATTTTCTCATTAATAATAAAGTATATATTTATATATATAAAAAACATTACCTCACAGAGAAAATTTAATAATGAAGAAACTGTTAAAGACAACATAGCACAAAGAGATTTTTTTTTTTTTTTTTTTACAAATTCCACGTTTTTCAATTTTTATAATTTAAAATTAAATTTAAAATATGTTTTACTTTCATAATATTAAATGATTAAAGTATTAAAAGCCGAGTATAGAAATTTAGCTATTTGTATTCTTACAACAATTAAAAATACTACGCAGAAGAGGCCCTTAGTAAAATTTGTTTTCTTTACGTTCGCAGTCTGAACAGAAGATTGAGTAGATAAAGATGCTCTTGGTGTCATGTCGCGGTTAATATTTATTGTGAGAAAATAATTAAAAATAAAATATATTATAGCAACTACAATTGCAAGAAATAATGGATAAAAGTTATTAGTCAAAAACCAATTAATAAATATCTCTTCAGCTTAAGGAAGAAAAAAAACTTCGGTAAGAAATCCTATAGAAAGGAAGATAAAATGTATGTCCTAAATGTATTCAACCACTTATATCACTACTTATGTTTTTAAAAATATTTTATTAATTGCTTGTTGAAATGATATAAACAAAAACGCACATAGTCAGATATGTATAAGTAATTTTTTTTAAGTTATGTAATGAAGTAAATAAAATTTTCATTAATTGTTCTTTTGAAAAGCATGAAGAAAATCAAGTATTTATGTAATGTTCTTTTGGAGAACGCTAAACCATTTTCTGCCCGGGATGCGAATATAATTAGATCTATCCCTGACTGATATCTTAAAAATATATATAAATCAATAATATAATTCAAAAGACCGCGAAATCAAATTTCCCCGTCGGAGAAAGTGTTTACAGAACTTTATTCGTGCATTTTTGATTTACGCTTTCAAAAATTAGAATCGTAAAGAAACGTTAATTTTATAATTAATATATATATATTGTAATATAGTAAATGAAAAAGATTGCCTCGAGTTTAGGAATAATTATATTCAAGTTAATTATAGATTATATTTTATTTTTAAGTTAAAAGTACTGAAGACGTGAAATATATTAGAATTGACGATTTATTATTACTGTTCACATATTCTAAGTCAATAAACTGGCCTTCGGTTAAAAATCCAAATCTGTGCTTAGTTGTTTATGGAGAAAATATTTTAACTATCTGATATAATAACTTATTTTAATATTACATGAGCTATCCGCGTGTATATATGTATAAATATAAGTTTCCCCCCTCTCCTAATAAAGAAATGAATTTATACTTTTATTTTGGAAAAATTTCATCAAAAATCAAATCAAATAATTTTCGTAAATTATTTTCTTTTCTCCACCCCAAATAAGATTTATTTATTTTTGTGTCTCAGATAGACAATTGTACACAAATTATTTATGAGAGTTATCCGATACTAGTTTTAATCCCCTCCAGGTGTAATAAATTGACTGAAATAGTATAACTTGAATCGACGTGAAAAACTTTTAGTCTCTTTCCGACGCTTGATTAATTCGGAAGAGATACCGCATAATCATAATTTGTTGAACAAAAACGCACTTTCAACAATTATGTCATCGTTTGACTTTCAAGTGTTTAAGGCGTTAATTTTAAGCAACCATAATAAATGCTTGCAGTGGTGTAAAGAGAACAACTTAATAGCAAGACAACGTTTGTGTGAAAAGTGCTATCGTTTCAAGAGTTGGGTGGTCGACGTAAGCAAGTCAGATAAATATGTTTGGAGGTGTAGAAGACCGTGCCTTAGCAGATCTTCAATCCGGCAGCACAGCTGGTTTAGTAATTCCCGAATGTCAATAGAACAAATATTAATGCTCACTTACTTTTGGTCACAACGCGAAAATCATAAAGCTAAAGTGTCATCAAAGACATTGTGCTATTGGTCAGACTTTTGCCGCGATATTTGTTTAATACATTTAGAAAATGTGTCGCAACCAATAGGAGGAAAAAATAAAATCATCGAAATTCAAGAAATTACTTACGAAAAGCAAAGGCGGATGGATAGCATTACAGTTTTGGCCGGGATTGAATCGAATTCATTCCCCCCTAATATTTTTGTCGTGCCCTTATCTTCTAACGATTCCGATAGTTATTTGAATGCTTTAAAAAATAATGTTTTGAAAGGCTCTCGCATTGTTCACGATAACTGGGACCCGAATAATTGCTTTTCGATTGAGGATATGGAGTTTTTAAAAACTAAAATGAATTTGCAATTTACAGCTTGCGGGAAAAAATTTGCACCCGGAGAACGATGGCATAGAGTGATGAAAATATTTCTTCCGCATGTGAAAGGACTTCGTTTCATACTTCTTCCAGGTTATTTAGCTGAATATTCTTGGAGACAAATATATGGAAATTGTTTTTTGACTTTTTTGAAACATGTGGCCGAGATTTATAATCCTCATATCCCTTTGAAATTAATGACGTCGTTAGACTGTGGATTTTCTGAATCGAAACCATTATCTAGTGATTTAAAATTTGAACGTAAATGTATTTATAAGTGTGAATTAGAAAAAAGGCAAGAGTTGGAAAATTTAATATCTTCAAATGAAAATCAGTCTTCATCCCTAACTTCACATGAATAAAGATAGATATACTCCCAAATAACTTTAAAATACAGTATTGTTATTATAAAAATATTAAAAGAAAACATGCTTTTCAAATCAAGTATCAATTTTTCATGTCTTGATTAACTTAAGGTATCTATCAGTTTATATATGTTGGAAGCGTTTCATTCCCCATTATAAAAGCCGTTCTTGAACCATTACGGACCTACTCTACTAATTGATAACGACTCATTAGATTCCTTTTGTTAAAAAAGATTTGTTTGCTAAATCTGCATATAAGGTGCAAAATACTGTAGTATACGTACATCCGTATATCGTCATAAAAAAAAAATTGACAACCTATAACTTTATTACTGAAAATGATACAAACGTCTGCTGACATGCATTTATATTTTTTGTAAGAAATTATCTTCCATCATCTAAACTGATAAAGATTTTTTATTTTGAAATATGATTACTTATAACTTTAGTGGAAATGAAGCAGCGCATCTGAAAAGGTTTCAGTCTTTCACGTTATTATTAAAATGTTACTTCTTAACATCTCTGCTGTGGGCTTAACTTTTTTTTATATCTCGCACCATGTTCCATTATGAATGGCTAATCTCTTTCGACAATCCTGAACGAAATATCGCCATTGCTTGGCCGTAAAATTAGCAGCAAATCCAACATTTTGACTAATAACTTTATCCTCGTTGGAATATTACATAATAATCCCAAAATTAATTCATTTCTTTTTTCGAAGATTATAAATAGGTTTAATTCGGTCTTTGTATATACATTTGTTTGTATGGGCTCAACGAACTAATACATAAATAACATGCATGAAAATAAAAAAATAGAGAGTATTATATACGTAGTTCTGTTTGCAAGGAATAATTAACTTACAAATAAGGATAAAATTTCTTTTTTTACTTTTTTAATCATTTATAACAATGGAGATGAGATATATAATAGTAGTCGTAAATGAGCATCTAACTAGAGGGTAAAATAAAGTTGGGAAATCCACTTAAACAATCAACAGCCGTTAATTGGCAATCCTGGCTGAGTGCGCCTTTCTTCACTATTTCCTTATGAAGGATTGTCAAAAAGGCCTTATCCAAGTAGGATGTTTAAAATCTTATACTATTTTATTGTACGTATTATTCAATGTATATATTTATGAAGCATATAAAATATTTGTATGTGTAGTATTGCAAATAAATCATGTATAATATAACATTAAGGCTTTTTTTTTTTTTTTAACTCTTTAAGCTTGAATAAATTGCTATGTTAATCTATTATTTAAACCGAGTAGGGCAGATCAGTTTTTGCGCCTGATACATTCTTTAAAAAAATTGCTTTTTAAAATGGGCTAAAAAGACTTAATATTTATTCAGAAGAGCCTCCGATGTAAAAGCAATGCATCTGGTAGCCATAGGTTTTGGAATTCAAATATGGTGAAAGTGATTTTTTTTTCAAGAGGCTTGTTTTTTTTTTTTAAGATAGCTAGTTCATAATCACCCAATATTGGTCAGTAAATGGGTATCTTAGATAACATTAGCTAGAAATTACAAATAGGCAACTGCTCAAACCATCATCGATTCCCAATTAGCAAGCCAAATGAATGCAGTCTTCTTAACTGTTTCTATGAGGTTGTTAGAGAAGACTGTATTGCAGTAGATTATGCTAATTTACTTATTACAGAACAAAACAATAGATATGAAATGAAAAAAGAAAATGTATTAAATAATTTCTAAAAAATATAAAAAAAAAAATCCCCAAAAGATAAAAATTATAAAGCTAAAAAAAATTAAAAAAAAAAAGGAAATAAAATATAATAGAAAATCTACAAAAAATCAAACTTTTTTTCATACTATCGATGCATCGGCAATAAGTTTTTAATTTTGTCTTTTAACAATGTTTTACGAATTTCATTCGAACATATTCAGCCAGATTCCTTGAAAAATATTTTATTTTGTAGTAATGATTAAAAAAAAAATAAATAAATACATTTCTGTTATACTTTTTTTGTGTATAAAGTCATCGCAGCTGCCTTGCAAGCAAGTAGTTGGTTGCAGACGGTTGTGGGTTCGCGTCCCGGCCGATGCTATGATATATGAAAAAAAAAGATTTATTAATAGCAAATTATACACAAGTATTAACATATAATATAGAGGATTTGAACACAGACTTTCAAGCTTTCTTTAGCTATCCACTCTATCTTATATAACCTATACACATGATTATGCATATGTGAAAAAGATAAATAAGCTCCAATACACATATTTCGTACTAAACCAGCACTTATCAGTTGTTCCAGATTATCATCCCCCCCCCCACATATATAATCAGTGCTCAGTTTATATTAAGATAAATCTTTAAACTTTAATGGACAATCTTCAATCTTCTCCACTTTCCAACTCTTCAGCCATCCATACAATTGAAAATCTGATGATAGTATGCCCAAATCCTTTGTTGATGCTGATATTATTGTCATGACCTTAAGTCACTCTGACCCCTAATGTACAGAACCTTGCCCATTTAAATACACAGAAGAGGGATGGGTAGGATACAAGCTAAATCTGTAATATTTTTGAAATACAAGCATAATTCATATACTTGGAATTTGAATATAATATAGCAGATTTGAACACAGACTTTCAACCTTCCTTCAGCTATCCATTCTAGCTCATATAACCGATATACACGACCACACACATGTGAAGATATATGATTTCCAATATATGTATTTCATGCTGAACCAGTACAGATGATGAGTGTTATTGGAGATCATTTATCTTTTTCACAAGTGTGTGATCATGTGTATCGGTTATATGAGATATCATGGATAGCTGAAGGAAACTTGAAACTCTATGTTCAAATCCCCTTTATTATATTTAAACTCCAGATATATGAATTATGTTTGTATTTCAAAAGTATTAACATATATTTGAGGGGGGGGGGATTTGCATGAATATGATACATAACTTACGAAAACAAGCATTACAATTGGTGTTTGAGAGTAAAATGAAAAATAACCTTGTTTTATGTAGATGAATATATAGGATTTATATTATTCTAAAGTAATGGACTACTCAGAAAAATATTTTGCCAAATTTTGCTCATAGTACTTTTAAGTAATTACTTAAGAGCATATAAATGTATATTATACCATTCTATTTTTTTTTTTTTAAAGAACGTATTTTTTAGTTGTCAAAAATTATATAGCATTGAGCAAGCCACATGGTTTTGAGAGTATGAATAATTTTTGTTATACTTGTTTAATTAAATGATTACTGTGAGAAATTTTAAGTGAATAAAAAATTCACACTAATTATTTTAAAAATATTATAAGTGAGTACATGACGCAGTTGTTTCCCTGCATTCTCTATTGGGCTAGCTTTGGATGTAAAAAGGCTTATTAAATGAAATGATGTAGCACTAATATTGGAATAGTAAATTCTGTCAAAGGTGTGTTATTGCTTCTTCACTATGTAGTTATTTGATAACCTAACTCTAAGAAAACAGAAATAATTTAAGGCATCGATATTATTCAAGTTAAATGAGCAAAAAAATAAAATAAAAAATATAATTAAATTCTCTCTTTAATAAACAAAAAAATTACTCAAAGAAAAAAGAATCAAGTTTGAAGCAAGAAAATATAATAATGCCGGTTAATTGAATCTGTCATTTTAATAATGAAGGAATAGAAACCAGTGAAAATATACAACAACAACAAAAAAAATTACTGAAATAAGGAATACAATCCTCTTCTGTGTATTTAAATGGATACTGTCTTATACGTGAGGGGTCAGCGTGACTGGAGGTCAACATGGTCATGACAACAATATTGGCATCAGCATGGGATTTGGGAATTCTATCATCACATTTTTAATGGTATGGATGGCTGAGGAGTTGGAGGGGGTTGAAACCTGTCCATTAAAGTGTAAGTATTTGCTATCTTAATATAAACTGAGTACTGATTATATATATATGTATGGGAGATGGTAATCTGGACCAACTGATGAGTGCTGGTTTAGCACAAAATACTTATATTGGTGATTATTTATCTTTTCTGCATGTGTGTGGTCATGTGTATCAGTGGTATGAGATAGTGTAGATAGTGAAGGGACTTGAAAGTCTGAGTCCAATTAACTAAACCATGGTTAGCAAAAAAAAAAAAAAAAAAACATCAGGCAAATCAAAGCATTAAAAGTGTTAATTCACTATTTGGCCATTTATATTGAATGAGTATGAAAAAGAGAATAAGTTTTTGAACAACATTGATGTGAATCAGTCAAGATGTACCACCATCTACATAATCTCAACAGTAATACTAAATAAAAATCACAAGATTTGATGCAGAAAAGGATTCTATTTGAACAGTAATTAAATGTAGGGGTCTTCAGTAATGTCTTATAGTTAGTTTATTTGTTTCATTACCAGACCACTGCCATCTCCATAATAGGTAAGCATTAGTCAGTGAAGTTCAGCAACCAGGAATATCAACCTGATTTGTTTTCATTTATATTTAGAAGCATTAAATTATCATGATTTAATATATACGCAAGTAATGGAATAAATCAACTTCTCTCAGATTATGAATAAATAACATTTTATTGACAAAGAATAGAATGGATAGTCTATTCAACTCTTGAACTGTTATTTATTAACAGCCTAAGGGGAGAATTATATATGGCATATAATAAAAAGTGTTTCATATTTAGATAAGACCAAATCTGCATGGGTAATAGCACTTTAACTAATTCATAGGTGAATCACATTAATAAATAAAACTAATAAATAATAGTTTTCTAAATTGAAAGTCTTTTCATGAATGTTTAGGAAACACATATCTCTGTTTTTTTTGCAAGAAGGACAATCAGCTAAAGAACTTAAAAACTTGTCTGGTACAGATTTAAAAAACCATAAAGAATTCCCAATATTTAAATAAAACAAAAGCTTATATTAATAAAGAGATAATTCCAGTGCTTAACACTAGACTGAAATAAATATCCAAATATTAAATCACTCCATATAGCTAAGAAATTCAGCACTATCCTCCGGTGAAATAGATATAAATATAAATAATTTTGAAGCTGACTATTTTGAAATACTGACTCTTAGTATTTATATATTTATTTCACAGAGGGCAGTACTGAATTTCTTAACCATGTGGGGTGATTTAATATTTTAATAAAGAAATTGATGACTAAAATATCAACTATTTTCCTCAATTTTAATGTTACAAACAAAAAAGAATTGATTAATCCGTTTGTTATAAAATTTGTACTTTTTGTACTATGCTTACATAACACCCTTCACCTCAACAGTTTCGATTGCCCCTGCAATATTCTTCAGAACTATAAAATATATTTATACACGTATACATAAACATAAATATACAAATTATATAAAATATACAAATTACATAATATACAAATTATGTAAAAATATAAAAAAACCCATACACTCATAAAAAATACACAAACATATTATATATCCTTTTAAATACATGAATACAAATAAAATAAATCCCTTAAACATTTTAATTTTAATCTTTTTCTTTTCTTTTCATTAAAACTTTTTAAAATTTTTCTATACATTATATATATATTTACTTTTTAATTATTATTTTTTATTTTCCTCTTATATATATATATATATTTACTGTATTCTCATACTATCATTTTATATCCTTCAAATATTACATTTATTACAATTATTTATCGCTTTCTTTCGTTACCCTTATCCTTTATTTTTTATTTCTTCTTTTTAATTCATCTTTATAATCTTATATCCTATTTCTATAATTTATAACTAAATACTACATTTATAATAAATTAACACTATCTTATTTATGTACCAATTCTTATTTATTTTATTTCCTTTTACTTCTATTTTTTATTTTATACCTACTTAAAACCTTTAATTTTTCACTTTATATATCTCCGATATCTCTCATATACATAATAACCTAACCGTTAAACTCTTCAAAATATTCTACACTTAAAATCTATTATATAAAACCACCTTCCTGTAAAAACATGTTTAATTACTATTTATTTCCTTTATTTTATTTTCATAATAATAATCTTAACTAACTCTGACACTTAATTTTTAATTTTACCGTTTTCTTCTACGGTTAAACCGTTTTTTCAATTTATTTTATTTATGTAATCATAGTACAAAAAATAAAATAAAAATTATAAAAAACGGATTAATTAAAGCAATGCAAAAAAGGAAAAGATAAGTTTAAACAATTCATTAACGTAATTTTTAAGATGTCAGTGCACCAAATGGTACTACATTGACATAAGAATGGTTGATAAGAGCAAAGTAGTCTTGCATTGGTGGTCGAGAGGTCAGCGCGACTGCCTTGCACTTGCAGGCAGTTGCCCGGGTTGTGGGTTCGCGTCCCGACCAATGCTATGACACTTAAAAAAAAAAAGAGCAAAGTAACAGCTATATTCATTACAGTATTCTATTTATCTAATAATATCTGAATAGTTTATCCGATCTACATTAAACAAATAAATCTCGATGGTTTATCTGTTCTATAATAAACAATTAAATAAATTTGCATTTATACAATTATTTATTGTGATGTACGCATGCGTAAATCTTAAACAAATAAGCAATCAAATGAACTGGAAAAAATATTAACTGTTCTAATACGATATAAATTTCATTAAATTGCAGTTTTGGAAACAACTCTACATTGGTAATATACTGCAATATCTGCTCACTCAAAATCTGTCAGTTCTTCATTCGGAAAATAATTTAAATATAAAATATTAGAACTTTATAGTAGCAGTAGCCATTTTTTTTCTTTTATGCATTCAGTCAATATGCATGCATTTAATGTACATTAAGAATAGATCACCAATCCATAAAATAGTAAAAAAAAAAAGAATTCATATTAATTTTCCTCATGCCATTGATAATGCTAAAGTTACACTTACAATACTTGATAAGTATTTAATGATAATGAAAGATACGGACAGAAACAATGTTATGTTAATAGTAATTTATCACAGTAGATTAGCACAAAATATATTCTAATGAAAAGATTACTGATGATTGGTTTTCTCTCTAAGTTGCTGTAAACCATGATGCAACACACTGACATTAACTTTTGTTTTAAAATGAGTGAGTAGGGGGTATTAGTATGTGTTCAAGTGGTTTGTAAGATTATATGATGGCAAGGAGAACACTGAAGACAGACTACAAAGATATAAAACATACCATAACACTTTATGCCATAACTTATGATTGAAATAAGCTTAACATTTATGTGGTAAATAGTTAAAGTATATCACTATAAAACATGCATTGATTTAGAAATGGCATTACAGGCAGCTTGGAAATAAAACTGGTGATCCTTTCAGTGGAATACAGTGTATGTGAAGATACTAGCAAAAAGAATAATCTAGTAAATAATAATATTAAAAAAGTAATATATTGTAATGGTACGATCCTTTTTAGGTAATCAAGGTGGTCGTATCTAACTATAGCCAGACTTAGAGTCTTCTTATAGGATGCCATGGATGAATCAATATAATTATAATCAAAAATTGAATCCATATTAAACAAGATAATTTTAAATCAAAGCATTCAATATCAATGCAACCTAGATTAATTCATCCAATCTACACCTCTATTGATGATTTCGTTATGCTCAAAATTTGAACTCAGAGTAGATATTACATTTAACTCTCTTCAGGTATTACCAGTAATATCTCATAGTAATGATTAATTCAGTAAATTATTCTATAAAGAATTTATTTATAATATTGGCATATTAAATTGATATTATATATATATGTGTGTGTGTGTGTGTGTGTGAGTATGTGCATTCATTTACTTTCACTCCTTTAGTTTCACATTTTAATCCACAAAATATTTCTTGCAGCACTGCTGTAAAAAGTTTTGGAGATATGGAATCATCCTGTCTTACATTCTTCTCAATGTTGACTTTCCTAGTATCATTATGTAATCTAATTGTTGCTGTTGCATTTTTATAAATATTCTTTAAAATATGATAATATCCTGGATCTATATCTTGATGATCCAATGCTTTAATTACTGAAGAAATGTTTATAGAATCAAATGCCTTTTTATAATCTACAAATCCAATTTATATTCATTTGTCCTTTCTATAACTTTTCTCAATATCTGGATATGATCTACTGTACTAAAATCACTTTTAAATCCAGCTTGTTCTTTTGGTTGGTGGAAATCCAATATTCTCTGTAGACGAGTTGTAATTATCTTGGCAAAAATTTTGTTTAAAACTGATAAAAGGCTAAATGAAGATTATTTAAGTCATTTAGATTTTGCAGCTGATGTAGTTGTTTTTGCAAATAATGCTTTAGAGCTGCAGGAAATGTTGCAGGAGTTATCAGAAGAAAGTAAGAAAGTAGGATTAAAGATAAATGTTAAAAAGGCTAAAGTAATGTTTAATGGATTTTCTCAAAATATGAAAATAAAGATTTATTATGATGAGTTAGAAGAAGTTAACAGCTACAAATACCTTGGTCATATCATTAATACAGATGGAAACATAATGGATGAAATTAATCATAGAATTAAACTTGGTTGGAGTGCTTTTGATAGAAATAACTTGATACTAAAAGGAAATATGCCTATGTGTTTTAAAAGGAAGGTTTTTAATAAATGTGCTTTACCATTTCTTACATCTGAGACTTGGACACTCAATAGAAGAGCAATACAGAGACTTCAGACCATTCAAAGAAGTATGGAGAGATGTATGTTAGGAGTAACAAGAAGAGATTGAAAACACAATATATGGATAAGAGAACAAACAGGTGTTACTGACCTCATTGAAAAAATTAAAAAACTGAAATAGAGTTGGACTGGACATATTGCTAGAAGAGATGATAATTGATGGACAATTGAAATCTTAAACTGGATTCCAATAGATTGTAAAAGACCGAGAAAGAGACCACATGTGAGATGAATGGATGAAGTAAGAAAGTGTGCAGGGGTGATATGGAGAAGAGAAGCTAAAGATTGGAGAAGATGGATTGAACTTGGAGAGACCTTCATCCTGCAGTGGATTGATAATGATTGTTGATGATGATGTGTAAACATCAATATTTTGTTTGGTAAAATAACTAAATAAATCAAATAAATAAGAGACTTCCTTGAATTTAAAAATCAACTTTAACATGTTTATTAACGAGTACAATATGAAAATATTTCATGTAACAGAATTTTTTTTTTTTAATATTGCATTAAGTTAATTATTACCTCCCTATATTCCCATAGTAGTGATAAACATCATAGCACAAACACATGTCAATAATTTATAAAACAATAACTAAAACTTTAAAACTACAAAATTACAATATAATTAACTAAATAATTAAGTATTAGTTCAAAATTATATGTATCAAAAATGATTCACATTATAAGATCTTTGTAAAGTAATATTCATGTTATAAATGAATCCTTCCATGTATAGACATATTATAAAATAAAGAAATTTTATGCAAAGAGGTTAATCTTTCACACAAAAATTATAGCAAATATTACTATGTTAATTAAAATTAGTAATAAACAAAATTTTGTTGCGTCATGTATAGATTCAATATAGAGAATAACAAACTCTTATCTCCAGATTGAGTTAATCTTAAATTTACTTCAGTCAATGTCACCTGTTTTTTTTTAAAAAATGGAAGGCGTAAATTTTATTAAATAAAAGAAAATAAAAATGTTTAATGTCATGATCTTTTTTTTCTCTTCATCTAGATAACTTTCTGGAATGAAGTACTCTCAATACGAACGAATTTTGAAAACAAAAGAAATAAAATTTAGATGTCAAAAGTATATAACACACAAATAAAATCTGAAATATTGTTTTAGAAAATATTGTCCTATTCTCTTCCATGATGAGATAAAGAATATTTTTTAATAATAAAGTTCTATGTTCTTTGTCCATCGATCATTGCAGAGACAATCAAGATATTCTGTTGATTAGGTTTTCTCATATTGTATGTAAATTGCATAATCTTCTCCAGATTACTTTGCTACCAAATAATTTCTCATGAAAAATTATATTAATGAAATACTGATATATTTTAGGCATTATGTAAGAAATATAAATACATTCTTTGGTTAAAACTTCAGCATTTCACCCCATAACAAATGGTATTTAGCCACAATACATTTTCAATAATCTTATATCTTCTTAAAATATTTAATTTCAATTTAAATTAATATTTTGAAGAAATTTCTCTTTAAAACAATTTTCAAAATTTCTATGATTTATAAACAAAAATATGTAGATAATTACATTTAAAAAAATATAAGCAATGAAATTTAAGAATAATTTATCTATTCTTTTTATTGAGTGAATTTAGAGTTCTTTTAAAATGAAATTTCTATTTTGAAAAAAATTATTTAAAGTTATTAATCCATCTTCTCTTAATATGTTTGCATTTCAAACACATCAAAATAAACAAGTCTAGTGGTTAGTTCCTTAGCAAAAGATTGGATTAAACTATTAAACATCTGGTTTGGCTTTTATACTGTAATCGACTTCTGCAGCATACATATTTGCTTTTCTTGATTTAATATTTTCCTATTGTTGCTGTGATATCACTAATAGTTGGTGCATATACTAACCTGTTTGCTGTGATATTACTAACAATTGAATGTATTTGGAATATTTAAATAAAATTAAACTTTTCTAAAGACATTCAACACACATATTAGATGATGGAAATAGTCCAATATAAAAATATAGCTAGAACACCATCATCATAAACCTTCAGGAAAACAATATGTAAATATGGTTTCTTTTCCAACTTGTTACTTCAGTAAATAAATAATAATCATATGATTTGTTGCTACAGATTCATAGAAAGTTTAAGAATTAGATGTGTAACAGAGCATAACTATGTTTCACGAACTTTGACCTCCATAGTGTGTTACTTTAACCATGAGATATTTCTTCAGGCTTTTTTATATCATTATCACATGACTTTAATTCTATTTATTCACTAATTAAATTTACTGATATCTCAATGTATGCAATTTTTAAATTTCACTCTATTATAGTTATATATGTGCAGAAGGGCTTACTATATCTGCTGTCTCAGTAACTACTGATTTGTTTACATGCTATCTAAAACAAATCATAAAACAAAAAAATTAGAAATTTGTAAAAAAAAAATATTAAATTTTCATATTCCAATCATCTCACTTTCACTGCCAGGTGACTGTTTTCTGTCTGGAAAAAAATGTGAAAAAAATTTAAATAATGAAGTAATATCACTTAGATATTGTATCTTTTGCATTGTATCAATATCAATTTTTATTTGCATTAGAATCAAGAAAAAAATTACAATTTTTATTTTTTATTAACAAGTACTAAATTTTAAAAATATCATTAAAATAATATATTTAATCAAATACACATTTTTTTACTCAATAAAACGTTTGTAAAGAAGCTATCCTTTCCAGTATGTTGATATTATTAGAATGGATGTAATCTTTAAAGTTATACAGCACATACATTTATATAATAGAAAAAAAAATACATTTTTAAAATATATTTTTGAAGTGTAAGATTGTGAAAAGACATGTCTTTAGGTTAAAAGTAATTATAATAATTTGAAGACAGAAAAACAATCTGAAAAAAAAGAGAGTAAAAAACGCATTGTTTATGGGATATTCAAAAAGCATAATAAATTATTGTAATTAGTAGTAAACTAGAGTATAAATACTAATGATGCATAAATTATCCTCACATAATGGAAATGTATATTTATATGTTGTGAAGATGATGTGGAAACATCAAAAGTATACTGGATAAGGAATTAATTAGTATAATTCAATATTATCCAAGCTAAATAATCTTAAAATACTGAAACCTTGAATAACCATTGAGAAACACAAATTTTATATTGAAACTGATTACTCACATGTTAATGTTAAAAATAATATAATATATGGGTTAATTAAAATTACCCAAAACCAAAACTCAACCACACTAGCCAAGAAAATAAAAAATAAAACATAAACCTTTACACTATATCAGCAAAACTACCCTTAAATGCAAAGAATCTCATCAAAATATAAACATTTAAAAATACGGGTTATATTACTGTCCATAATTTCATTAATTATGCAAAACTTGAAAACAATAGTATAGATATCGTGTTATGCATTATTTTATATGAATATTTTGTAAATATTTATGGTTAAAGCTTTGATAAAACAATGATAAAAAGCTTCAATGGGAATTCTTTTTAATACTTATATTATTCTTTGCAGTTTAGCACAGTGATAGAGTCCTGAACCAGGAACTAAAGATTTCCAGATAAATTTTCAGCAGAGTAAAACAAATAGAAATTCTCATTTGGTCAATTAACCTAAACAGTAATACTCATATGACTTTCCAAATACATTTATTTTTATAGTACTTTTTAAGAAACTAATAACTGATGGCATTATTACTCAGGAGTTCATTAGAAATTTAAATTCCAGAATTGAAATTGATCTGTGGATATCACACTACAGATTTTGATTTCCATCACCAAACCATATGAGCTTCATTTCAACTTTTTTGGATTTCTGATCATGTTATGGGAACATTATCAAGCACTTTTTTACCTTCTATTAAAGAAAAAGTATTTTTTGTAGTAAATGAGGGTTATCAGTTGAAGAAACCCATATTCAAATATTGGTATGAATCCAAATTATTCAGGAAACAGTTTTGATTTTTTAAAAATCATATATTTTAATATGTAATGACATTTGAGATAACTATTGCAATAAAATAATATGATAAAAAATAAAATAGTCCATGGGTTTATTGGTCAGGAGTTCATAAATAGTTCAAGTATTGAAAGTGCTAGAGTAGGTTATGATGCATGCATCTTGGATTACAAGTTCAGTATTCTATGTACGACAAATAATTAAATGTCTTAGAAGTTGATAAGAAGTTTAAAAACAGGAAGTGATAATGCTGATCATGATCTATGAATTTTGAATGCCAGAATTCTCTACTCCATTATTATTAATAACAGAATGGTTTGTTGCTGAAGTTCAACTACCAGAAGTGATAGAGTTAGTTTGTGACCAATGGACTTACCACTGCAAACTATATTACTAAATCGTACAGCACAATAATGTGATAAAGAAATAAATTTATATTTTTTAAAAACATTTTGTTTTAGAATCCCCAGATTTAGTGTTACATTGTAATTATACACATATGTACATTTATGTGTCATACAGAGTGGATCAATTCAATGATATTAGTAATATTTAGTCGAGCGTGCTTTTAATACTTTGTACCACACTCATAGTGACAACTAAATTGACTGGTTAATATTGCAGTACATGCTCAGTGAGACATTGGTGTATCTTTAATCATAATGTAATTTTTGCATTATTAAAATTGGTAATCATGTAGAGTTAAATTTAAACCACTAAACATCACACAATCACTATTTTTTATGCTAGCACATTACTGTTATTAAAACAGGAAAAACTCTCCATATATATGACTATATAAGCTATTGAGCTTAGATTGAAAATATTATTGTGTTTTCAATTTTATTCTCATAGTTTTGTAGTTAAGTAGAGATAAAAGGTGGCTGCTGGAGGGTTACATTAGATCCTAAGATCTAGGTGCAGTGCTCTCAGATCCAAAGCTCCTCACTGACAAAGGCCACAAGCCAGAAATAGTCTGGGGATATTGGATGAGTAGGCACTAGATAGGGATTTTATGCACAAGCCTTCTGGAATCCATTGATTACTCTGATTGGCACTGAGTGGCACTACTATATGGAGAGCCTGTTTTAATAGAGTTAAATTTAAACTTATGCATTTATGGCAATACACAATTTACTAAAAAGATTAATAAGTAGTAAAAATGAACTAACAGAAACTATGCATTTTTATTTATGTTATTAAAAATTCATTTTAAAGCTAAGAAATTGAAGAGTATAATTATAGTATAGTAGATTCAAGAATGATAAAATAACAATGGATCTACTTTAGAACCAACTATAGTAAAAAATGGGTAATGAGAGCATGCAAATCCCCATCTCAGATCAGTTTTTATATTTTGCCTTTATGGCTAAACGTAAACGTTACTGGAGATGACAGTCATGTCAAAAGCCATTCATGCCTTTTATATATTTATATATTGGTATATTGAATATTGCAGAGTTAAAATTGTGTCTGGTGTTACATTCATATATATTTATATGAACACAGTATTGATATTTAGATCTTAATAGTAATGGCTCATTTTTACTCTGCTATGGGTCTACTAACTACTTTTAATTGTATACAAGCAGTTATCGTATATGATAA
Source organism: Epiperipatus broadwayi (assembly GCA_028023455.1). Classification (NCBI taxonomy): domain Eukaryota; kingdom Metazoa; phylum Onychophora; class Udeonychophora; order Euonychophora; family Peripatidae; genus Epiperipatus; species Epiperipatus broadwayi. Next base: position 93,135 of record JAQFVV010013146.1, read on the forward strand.
TTCATTAGAGGTCCTGTGTAGCTTAGTGCAATGATAGGTAAACAAACTCAAATGCTAAAAATCATGATATGATAGTTAATCTGACACTTTAATCATCATGATTTTTGAATAATAAATTGGATTATTTTTCATGCACATTTTAGTATTATGGTTAAGTGAGGGATTCAAGAATTAATGGGTCTCAGACTGAAGCCCTACCTGTCATTTTTAGTGCTGAGATATCACATGATCTTTTGAGTAATATTTATTATCATGTTATATCATAATAAATGCATATAAAATGTTCACCAACAAAGATTTTTACAATATCTATTTATTGAGTAGTGAAAAAGAATGGGTGCTGCTTTAGTAGACACTCTATGATATTTTCAACCCTAGGGTAAACCAAGGAAATACCACTAAAATGATCAAGTAATAACCAGTCTTCAGCATCACATCCACAAATGCCTATAAAACAGTCCCTAATATTTTATTCAGTCTACATAAAATTTTTCAGCAAAAATTAAAAAAAATAACACATTTTCTTGAAATAACCTATAAAACTGTTTTCGATATTTTATCCCCAAAACCAATTATTAAAATAACGTTAAAAACAAGTACAAATACTTATTGAATGTATGGTGACAAAGAAAATTATTAAACCAAAATAAAAATATGACAAAAAAAATAAAATAAAATACAAATTACAAGCTTCTATTAAAGCAGTAATTAGCAAAGATTAAAATCAAAACACTATGAAAAAAAATCACAAAACAATATTTAAAATTTAGCAAATATTATTTGACCAAAAAACCTAGCATCTATTAATGAACTTTTGCCATACATAATAAGTATTAACATTGAAATTAATTTTATAATTAATAAATAAAACTAAAAATACATTAAAAGTAAATTAATTTTATAGTATTATAAGAACTTGATAAAAGAAATAAAACGTTAAATATATGCATAAACTAATGTAAGAATGAAAAAAACCTGTGTGCTTAAATGAAAGTTTGGCTGAAAACTAAACTAATGTAAAGAATGAGTAAAAATATGGCTGAAAATTAAAATTTTTGCTGAAAATTAAAAGACAAAAGATCATAATTCTATAATTAGTGAATACTAAAAGTGAAAATTAATCTTACAATTAACAAATAAAATTAAATAAATTTCAGATTTTATCTAATGTTAGTACAAATACTTTTCGAAAGCAAGACGGCAAAATAAATTATTAAACTAATGTAAAAACATGTATTACTATAAATAAAACTAAAACAGTTCAAATTTTATCCAAAATTAGTACAAGTAATTATCCAATATATGGTAGCAATATGGCAGCATAATATATAAAAAAAGTGTAGCAAATATTAAATTTTAATTTTACATTTTAAAATAAAAACTAAACTTACATCAAAACATATATGATGGCAAAATAAATTATTAAACCAATATAAAAACATGTAAATAAAAACATGATACATATATTTATCAGCAGAATAAACTAAAAAACTGAAAAAAATTACTAAACCTAAAACATGTCCAAGTATTTATGGAAAAACAGGTGACATAATACTTAAAAAAAAAAAACAATTATAGTTTATCAAAAAATTAATATTACAATCAACAAATAAACCATTAAGAAAATCATATTTTATCAAAACTATTACTTTATGCTGATTTTTTGAAAAGTAAATAGAATTTTTTACTTGTGTCCCAATTTAAGAAAAGGAAAATGGAGAGGAGGAAAAAATTCAAAGGTCACACTTAACCTTGTGTCGTTAGAGTGGTTAAAAAAATAAACAGTTTTGGTCAAACTCTTGATATTAAACTGATAAAAAAAAAATTAAAATAAAAAAAAAAATCTTTCACCTATTTAACTATCTAGCCACCTATTCATCTATTACCTATCTATCTACATATCTATCTGTATACATACTTGTTTATCTATCTAACTACATACCTTCTTATCTATCTACTGTCATAATCTGTGTATTGAAATACCAATCAATCTACCTATATAGCTATATATTATTTGTCTTTTACCTCTATCTATCTATCTATCTATCTATCTATCTATCTATCTATCTATCTATCTATCTATCTATCTATCTATCTATCTATCTATCTATCTATCTGTCTGTCTGTCTGTCTGTCTGTCTATCTGTCTGGTCCATCCATCCGTCCATCTATCTATCTATCTATCTATCTATCTATCTATCTATCTATCTATCTATCTATCTATCTATCTATCTATCTATCTATCTATCTATCTATCTATCTATCTATCACCCCATTTATCCATCCATCAATAGACAAATAGATTGATGAAAAAACAGATAAATAAATAGACCCATAGATATAGAGACAAGTAAATAGGCAGATAAATAGACAGATAGATAGGTATATAGATAAATAGTTAATAGATCTGAATAAATGGGTGGATGATTATATAATAAAATAGATGGGGGTTGGATGGATAAATAAAGATAGGCAAAAAACCAGATAGATAGATAGATAGATAGATAGATAGATAGATAGATAGATAGATAGATATAAAGATAAATATATTGATGGATGAATAATAGATAGATAGATAGATAGATAGATAGATAGATAGGGAGATAGAGAGATAGAGGGAGAGATAGAGATAGATAGATAGAGAGGGGGGGAGGGATAGAGGGAGGGAGGGAGGGAGGGAGGGAGGGAGGGAGGGAGGGGGGGGGGGGGGGGGGGGGGGAGAGAGAGAGAGAGAGAGAGAGAGAGAGAGAGAGAGATAGATAGATAGATAGATAGATAGATAGATAGATAGATAGATAGATAGATAGATAGATAGATAGATAGATATATTGATGGATGAATAATAGATAGATAAATGGATAATTTGTTAGATGAATGAATGAGTAAATAGATAGATAAGCAGGTAAATAGGTAAATAGACAAAAGATAGAGAGACAGTAAATAGATAATTAGATAAATAAAAATACATAAATAGTAGATAGATGGTATGTAATTAGGTAGATAAATAGATAGATAGATAAAAATATAGAGAGATAAGTAAAAGATAGATGGATACGAATGTAGGTAAGTAGGAAGATAGATAGATATATATAATTCTCAGATGGAATCATTCTTAAAATTTCAGTTCTATCAGTATGCTCATTTTCACCACGATATTAAATCATATACGAATCTTAAATATTTATAAAATTAAGTATTTGAAATATGAACTTTTTCTACAGTACAGGCTTTTTCATATCTGCAATTATATTTGTAATATATAGGGAGTTTGAACTCAGACTTTCACATGACCCTCAACCATCCATGCTATCTCATACCGCTGATACACATGACCACATAATGTCGAAAAGATAAATAATCACCAGTATACGTAATTCGTGCTAAAATTAAATATTGTAGAAATTAAGAGCTCTTTATTTTTTATTTACAAGCTTAAAAATTGAGTCATGTGATATATCACTTGGATTTTTCGTATTCGTATTAAATTTTAAACAAAAAGCGCAACTTTTTAAATTCATATATATATAGTTTAAATTGTATTTGATGGCCTTAACTCGTTAAAAAAAACTAGTAAGAGAAGTACGTTTGATTCAGGAAATGACCGAATTTCGCATATTAATTAACGTGCTGGTGACAAGTATTATTACTAATAAAAGATGTTGCCTCGGGGAAATGACTCCTTTGACTCGCAGTTCACGCTACATTGGTCGTTTAAGTAGCAATATCTATAATTAACACCTCATTGTTAGATTTCAAAACATAACGCCGGGGAAAAATGTTAAGTAAATAAATTGACAAAAAATGATTGTACAAATTAAAACTCGTTGAAACAGAAAAATATTATTATTATTATTTTCTATACAGAGAATTCCAATAAACAAATTACTATGTAAGAAATAATGAAATTAAAAATTATCTTTACGAATTTATTAATTTAAAAAAAAAAAAAATTCAATAAGTTAGTATTTTTCAATTCTCTATAAACGTGTAAGGGACTTTCTTATAATGTAATTTTAAATTTGAGATACCAGAATAAATTAAATTAATAGGGTGGAGACAAATAATAAAATCACAGATAAAGATTAAATGTGAACGTCTGTTTGTGTCCTGCGTGATTTGGTGCCTTAGTGAAGAGTTAATTTCTCGAGTTCAAGATCCATGCATGCGAAACAGCTTTGTCATTTCCGGTGCTCGAATTTCTTACGAATTCACGAACAATAAATCATTCTATTCGTCGCATTACTCTACTGAGTACTTACCCTTATTTGTCTTGAATAAAGATCTTAATTTACATATATAGGCAAAAGATAAACCACTTTTAAAAGTTCTCTGTAGCAAAAAAGGCCTTTCCCACTCTCTCCATAGAGAAACAATAAAAAAGAAGGCATACCAAGTTTGAACACTACTAGATAATGAAGGTTTGAACAGTTTTCCTTGCTTGTTTTTTTCTTCTAAATATTCTTTTATAAACCAATATTATCCGTATTTGCAAACTGAGGTAGCAATGCACCAACTATCTGAAAAAAGAGTGTTTGTTTAGAATTTAGGGGGGGGGGCGATCAGGTTCATGAACTTGAATTCAAACTCGGATCACAAGTTATGACTAGAATATGTGATAATGTTATTATATTACACAGTATATGTATATTATTAATATTCATAGACATAGTTCTCATTATATGAGTTTGACCTGAGATCATTATATCTCATTGAGCTGAGTTGCTTCACAGGGCATCTAGCTTTATATGTGATCTCATGATATGCCTTAGTCAGGATGTAGGGGTTGGGTGGGAAAGAAAATTATAATATAAAACATGTAAAATTTACTAAAGATGCATTGAAAATTTTTATACAGGGCACTGGTAAGACTAGAATTGATCTTGTTTCTGGGATTCATTCTATAATATCTATCAGCCATCTCCATCTGTTGAATCTTTTCTTTTGAAACCAATACCAAACAGATTTTCTTGTTTCTATTCCTTTTTTTACATTTTCAAAAACTCTTCATAATCTCTTTTCTTAAAGTAACATCTAACTTTTAATTTCAACAATGTATTTTTGTTTTTCAATAATTTATTTAACCATTTCTTTTCAATTATTTCTAATATTTATTTTTCCAGTACCATTTTTTTTTTTTTTTCACATTGGCATATTCAAAGCTTTCAAATATTTTTTTAAAAATATCTATAGCTCACTTTTATATAATCCATCACATAAACAAAATCACTTAACTAGCTAAATTTTTAAGCATGAAAAAAATTAAAAGGGCTCAGAGTTCTATAGGAATATAAGTCCATTACCATCAAGTAGCCCAGCATATTGCTTGTTTACAATCAGTGCTTTCACATCCACCTGACCAACTCTGATTAACTTGATGATATTATCTTCTAGCTGATAATAGATTGACACCTCTTTACTGATCATTTACTTAGCTAGATTGATTATGAACTATTGATTTGAGGATGGGACAATGACTTTAAATTTACTTATGATCTGAAAATATTTCCAAAGTTTATTTGACTAGGACTTGAATACCAAGTCAAAAGGTGACAAATGGATATGTTGATAACTCCACCTAGATATTTCATTATTGCAATTTTTTTATCTAATATTTTAAACATGTAGTTTTTATCATTAATTAACTTTTTAATCTTACATTAAATTACTTATTACAACCTACTATCTTATCCTATCTTTGTTTTCATTCTGCCAACAATATCACCATTAGTTATCACATGATTACCATTTCTTATGCTTGTTCATAATTGTTATTAGAATAGACAAAACTCTTTCTACAGTAGTGCCACTCAGTGCAAGCCAGAGTAATCAATGGATGCCAGAAGACTTGTGCATAAAATCCCTTGTGCAGTGCTTTCAGATCCAAAGCTCCTCAATGATGAAAGTCACAAGCTAAAAACTAGTCTGGTGATATTGGATGAGTAGACACTAGTTATGCACAAGCCTTCTGGCATCCATTGATTACTCTGGCTTGCAGTGAGTGGCATTACTGTAGGAAGAGTTTTGTCTGTTTTAAACATCATTAGTTATCAAACAAAAGATAGGTTTGATATACCAAAACAAGCCACATTTGCCAAACCTTTCTATCTTCTTACTTCATTCCAGAAACTACTTGAAAATATATTAAATTAACAAAATTTTATCAATAGTTCAGAGTTATTTACTAACAGAACAGGTCAAGTTTAGTCCACAAAGAAGCTACTGTGAACAAGTTTGATTTTTAACATTTCTCACTGGTGCTATTTTTATTGATCTAATATCAATTTATGATTATTTTTTAAAAAAAGTCTTCTAAAAGGTTTTAAAATGTTTAAATGTATGAATACTTTCAATTTACTTGACAAAATGTTCTCCAATAAAAAAAATTCAAATAACACTACATGATAATGATAGTAGATGCAAAATTTTCAGAAGAGTGGACCACAGGTTTCTTTTCCATGTTTAATTTAATAAATTCATTAATGATGGTCTAATGCAAGAAATTATCTATGCTGATGACATTTCTTTGACTTCATAAAAGAGATTTATTCCAAAAATACAAATGTTATTCAATAAGGATTTGAAAATATTGGAAACCTTTTTCAAAGATAGGGCTTTTATTCCTAATCTAATGATTACAATATGCTCAACTTTTTTATCTAAACAAAAAGTAAGCATCTCATCATAATCTGAATAAATTTTTTTGCATCAATTGATTGAAACACAACCCTACATTATATGATGTAGGAGTAACTTTGTATTGTGGCTTAACTTAAATTATTTATTTATAAAAGTTAAATCTAAAATAATTTCTAGGAATAATCTCCCTTGAAAACTAATAAACCTACTTGAGGTTGGGATGCAAGTACTTTATAAACAATTTTTTACTAGTAGTATATATTCTATTGGAGAATATGGTATCTTTATTTGGAGAAAACATGCTAATATTAAATTTTTTGGTTACTCCTTTGCAGTGGCTTCCTGTATTTCACATATTCCTCCATCAGATGTCATAAAATAAATTGTCTCACAGAAAATATTTAAAAAGCTATAAGATCCTCAGATTTGCCAATATCTCAAATTGAAGTTTTAGTATTTATGACTCATCACTAATTAAGATATGGATATTCAGTCGAAAATCTACAACTGAAGAATTTTGATATAGAAATGGATCTTTTACGAGGTTTAAATTTTTTTAGATCCAACAGATAAGAGAGCTGGAAATGATTTTCCTAGTTATTATCAGAGTCTCACAAGCAGATTTAGAGCAGCCTATGACTATTGTACTTCTCTGCTATAATCACTAACCTATATTAATATTGAGAAAACTCAAACTATGAACCACATAGTTGATGACTGTCAAATCTATGGCTGTAGTAGCAGAATTGAAGCACTTTAAAAAACTACTAATGATTCTATCTCCAGGTTGAAATCTCTACAGATTTCTTTATGATTAGTTTGTTAGCAGTTAAGTTGTCTAATTAAAAAAATTAGCATCTAAATAAATAAATCCTTTTTAGACCATTAATCAATTATTTTTATATCATACTATTTTTTAATCCTTCACATAATTTGTTTGTTTCCAGAAGCAAGTTGAATTGCTTCAAAAGTTTAAAATGTTTTTAAATTTCAATCTGATAACTTGAGAATGAAGAAAGAATAAAAGTTGACTTCTAGTTAAATCTATATTAAATCTAAAAAAATCCAAGAGCACTAGATCCAAGTTTACATGGCAAAATCTAATCTGGTAATATGGATAAGGACAATACTGGATAGGGATGTAATTAGAAGTTGCTATTTAGCATTGGTTGATTATTCAATTTGCAATCAGTAGCAAAATTAGAATAGAAAAATTAGTATGCTGTATAAATAATATTTTACCTATTTTTTTTCCACACTTCTATATTGTTAAGTTTTTTCTTCCAATTTAATCTTTAAATTTGTCTCAAAATTCTCAATTCTAAAGCTTCCAATTTTTTTATTTGTCATTTTTCTATTTTCCCACCTCTCTGATTTAATTAAAATTACATTTTAAGCAAAATATTAAACAAGTATTTTTCTAAAATATAATTTTAATGGTCAAATAGTCACCCCATACCTATTAAAATCCTGTTTATTCTTTGCAGTTATTATTTTTACTTCTACATCACTATTTTCATCTATGTTTATCTATTTTTTATTGTTTTAGTTTTATTTATTTCCATCTCGGTCTTTTTATGTAACCCCAGTCTTACATATTATTTTGTTATGCTCAACCTCATAAGCAAATATGATAAAAGATCAGCTATTTTCATTCTATTATGATGCCATCTACTGTAAACTTGAGTAATCAATTAATACCAGATGGTATAATGTTATAAATCTCTATTTACATTTTGTCTTTGTTAAAAAAAAAACTAGAATTGAAAGCTGAAACTATAGGAAATTATAGAAAAATACCATCAGGTACCTATTGATTATTCAAGTTTACAATAGATAGCCCTAGAGTAGGACAAAAATAATTTCTGTCAGAAGTAGATGAGTAATCATATGAGAGATTATGTAAATACAATTTATCCAAATCACTTCGAACACCTTTTAGCAAAACTCTTTATTTGTATATATATATACATACTCCTATGTTTCGACTGTTCTGCAGTCTTCTTCAGAGCTATGATATAATGAACAAAATAAAATAAAATACATAACTATATAAATAATACCATAAAAAATGTAAACAAAAAACTAAAAACAACATAAAATATATAAAAAAACTAATAAAACTGAAATAAATAGTCAAACCCAAATATAATAATCCAGTTAATATAAAATAAAATATACAGTATAAATAGAAAATAAATATAAGTTATACATGTGTATTCTTAACTGTATGCATATATATTCAAGAATAACTATTAATCTAAATATATTATTTATTTTTATTAACAATCTCCTAAATATTTTTATTCTTTATAAACTTAAACTTTATGGTTATTAACTAATATTCTTTTAATTTTAAATCATATAATATATTTGATACATTAGACCTTTAGTTATATTCAGCAACTATGCTAATGTATATACGCTTTGAAAATTTTAAATTATAAATAAATACATTCACTTTCCAAATACAAGATAAAGTCTTTTTGAAAAGATAGGATGAATCCATCTATCTTTTCAACCCAGACATTTATATATGGGCAAATCTTAAGTGTTTGGAAAAACATAGCACTATATAAAATAATATCTCATTACATATGTTAATTTCAACTAAGAATGATGTATCATAAATTGTAAAGATTTCTTAAGTGTCATTCATTCAGGCATAGTAAATGTAATTTAAAATGATTGCTTAATATCTTCACGCTCTCATTTCCAAATGCTTAAGATTTGCCCATACATAAATGTTTGGGTCAAAAAGATAGATGGATTCATCCTATCTTTTCAAAAATACTTTATTTTGTGTTTGGAAAGTGAGAGTATTCATTTATAATTTAAAATCTTCAAAGCACATGTGTATTAGCTTAATCGCTGAATATTACTATTACAGTTTATAAAAACATAGTGCTATATAAAATAATATCTCATTAGACCTTTAGTTGTATTGTTTATAATTTATTCATTATGAATGCAGTAACAATAATACATATATAATAAGAAAAGAACAATAATTTTATTCAAACTATATGCTTTATTCTTCACATATCCATTTTAAAATGAATAAAACCAATTCACAATCTTATACAATATAATTAATAATAAACAATCTTTTTTATGTCAATATTATTGCCATAGCAACATAGTTCAATGCTTTATAGGTTAATATATCCACCATCAAAATCACACAAGAAAAAAATTATGACTGACATTTTACCACATACTGAAACTTATCTCAAATTTCAGCAAGTGCAATATATCTATATATATGATATTTATAGATAAGTTAGATTTACATATAAATATACATAGCTCAATGTTTATATAAACAAAGGAAATAAATTATCCTCCCTCATGCTATATAAATTAAAGCACTCTGTTGAATAAAAGATGAAAAATAGAATAAATCCACCAATTTTTGAGATCTGATGTTTATAAGCATAAACTTGGTTAACATCATTGGTAATTCAGAGTGAAATTAATATATCAGCCAGATGGAATATGGCACTTAATAATTATTAAACTAATAATCAATTATAAGAATAGGTGGCACCCATTTCTTAAGTTATGATACATTTAAACAGATATTCATTAACATTGTCAGATTTTAAATATGTATTAAATCATTTTGAAAGCATATATATTTATTACAGGACAAAGAATTTATCTTATTTTTGATGATCTATAATATTAACATTATGTTAATTGTATGTGTAAATAATAAATACATACAGAGCGTCGTGTATATATATATATATATATGTATGTATTTATTATTTAAAAATAAAAATATAAATATATCAAAACTACTCCAAATCTAAAATTAAACTAGACCAGCGTAAAAATAATATTAAAACACAACCTAAGGTTTCACTGCTACAAGCAGACTTCTCAAGTATAAAGAACTAAAAAAAAACAAACTACACAATATATATATACTATTAAAAACTACCCACAAATCCATTCACTTCCCATCCACCCTTAATATTAAAAGAACTCTTAAATAAGTTAATTGCTTCAGAATAATAAATTTTCAATAATAAAGACTCTTTAATTCTTCTTTTGATTTCATTTCTCTCAAAGAAGACAACCTTAGCTTCATCAAAATCAATAGTGTGGCCTGTATCTTTTTCATGGACATACAAAGCAGAACTAAGATATCTATTTTTAACTCTAATTTTATGAACCTTTATTCTTTCATTTAAACTCAAACTACTCTGACCTATGTAAACCTTCTTACAAAATAAACAAGGAATAAAATATACTACACCAGGAATAGTCTTTCTATCAAAAACTTCTTTTGTATTATTTAATAAATTATTCAATGTAACACCCCTTTTCTAAGCAATTTTTTTATTTCCAAACAATTTACTATTTCTACACACAATTTTATATATATATTGAAACAGATAGTGAAATTTATCTCAATCTATAATTTATTTTAAAAATATTCTAATCGGTAGATGTTTTTGGTTGATTTATGTATTGAGTTAAATGCTTTTTGAAAATTGTATGTTGAAATTTAGTGTAAGGACATTCCATTTAGGTTTCTTGGCTTCTGCATCTTCCTTATGCCGATAGCCATGAGCAAAGGGAATTAAATTTTTTTCTCAAATCAAGAATTGTGGTTTGAAGCTGGGTGCCATCCTTCCATCCAGGGCTACAAATATCTCCCTATTGTGCAATAAATTGTCTATAATTTGGGTGAACACATCTGGTATGGAATATTTTTCAATATATCCAACAGGATTTCTAGCCAGACTGAGTCAAATGCCACCAAAATATCCAGTTGTACCATGATATGGCTAGATTTCTTTCATCCCCTTACATGATCTATTATTAATTTAAATTGGTGTATGGTGTCAGCTGTTGATGTATATTTTTTTGCAAACTGTGATTGAGATATATGAGCAAGGATTTTGTCTTGAATTTTATCCTCAATTATTGATTCTATTATTTTTATCATTAGTAGTGTCATTGATATAGGTATCAAGTTAGAAAGCTCTGAGAGGGTAATTTATTTTTTAAAAGGGGGCTAATAATATGGGGTACAATCCTTCAATGTTACAACATGCTCCTGCAAATTGGTCAATCATCCCCTGAATTATTAGAATTGAGAAATTGCTTAGGTGTATGAACAAGAATAAGGAAATCACATGAGGTCCTGGATGAATTCTTTTTGGAAGGGATCTCAACTTGTCTAATATAATGTTTTTGTGTTAGCCCATGCTCACCCTTTTTTTGTATTCTTCCCACATCTATTCTTCTTCCTTGTCATTTTGCATTTTAACTTTGAAGTATTCATATATCTTCTGAAGCATAATGGGTTCAGTATGATATTCTCCCTTTGTTAACAGTGATAATGGCATTGATTTGTTTTTTCTTTCCCCCAGCACCCATCTTATATAACTTCTTGTCCAGCAGTGTTGGTTGGACAGAAATGTTTTTGCCCTTTTACCTTATATAACTTTTTGTTTAGCAGTGTTGGTTGGATAGAAATTTTTTTTGCCCTTTCTACTGTGATGTATTCTGCTAATGTCCTTTGTTTCTCTCTATATAATTATTGCAATGACATTGTGACTATCATATGGGAGCCTACTTAACCCATCATTGATCTCTTCTAAATCCTTTAGTATTCCTGTAGGTCCTCTTGTCTTACATGTGTGATGCTTTATTAATGATTGTAGTATTTCCAGGAATAAGAACCAGGATTTTATTGGGGGGCCTTCCATGATATTAATTTTTTGGAAGTAAATATAAGCTTCAAAAATTATCGATTCCAGTGTAGATGACTTAACAAGCATTCTTATAGTTTTATCATAACTCTCTACTACCAAGAACCCCACATCCACATTGATTTTAGCTACTAGGGCTAGATGGTCTGAGAAGGCAACAGACACAAGAGCAGCCTCCATCATGAAATATATGTCTGGAGAGTAGTATAAAAGGTCAATTAATGAGGCATATTTCATGGTGTAAAAAGAAAAGGCCCCTGGGGAAAAGAATCCTTTCCCACACATTAATTTCCTGTTTAATAAGTGAATGTATTTTGCATTAAATTTATTGTATGCTACTTTGAAGTCTCCCAGCAGGATTGATGGAGATTGTTGCCAGTGCTATATTAATTATGTGCATCACTCTATGTATCAATGATGGGCTTCTGCACATATAGATATATTATATTAAATTTAAACCCACCATATTTTAAGTTAATGATTAATATGTTACAATCTATGTGTATGATTTGGAATGAAGAGAGGGGGGATTTTTTGTTGATCAGAATAGCTATTCCCACAGAAGCTGTGAAGGATATTGAACATTTGAAGAAATCAAAATTTTCCAATCAGTTCTATTTTTTTACTAGAGTTGATGTGTAGTTTAGTCTCTGACATGCACATTATATGTGGAGAGCCCTTTTCTATCCAATTCTTGATGGCATAGGCTCTGCCTAGGGAATGTATTTTGAGTTTCATTAAACTCTCAACATAGCATACAAGAGATCCAGCATTGTGGTTGAGTTGATTAGGGCTAGATCAAGCTCCCACCACTATCTTCATTGTATCCCTCCATTGAGTCAGGCCAATTTTCCCCTCTCTCAAGCACAGGCTTTTTCCATGTTAGGCTTTTTACATGTTGGGGTGAGTCTCCCAAAATGGGGGAGTTTGAGTTTTTTGCTCTGCCCTTGTATTTGGTGATCTTGGTTATTGTTAATTGCACTCAGCTTTTTTTATTTTCCTTCTTCCTTTGTCTTCCTTTTTTCCTTTCATCTTCTCCTCACCTGAGATTTCAGAACCAAATGAACAAAGGTGGTCATCTTTTTTACTTACATTCTAAGGCCCTGTCATCTCATTTTCTTAGGTCAGTTTTGACTTTTTCTTAGGTTTCCTTTTGATAAGTTTCATTATCATGACACTTGAAGATATGCCTTGCAGATTGGATGTGGGCTCCTTCATTTCCACCACTCTACCTTTTGTATCTTGATCTACAGTTTGATCATTTTGTATTTTTTCTCCAATTTTTAATTCCATTTTTCTGTTAGTTAATACCGTATTCATTTCTTTTTCCACTCTTTTTACTTCTATCATTCCAATGGAGCTGTCTGTTTTCATTTCTTGAGGATTACAATTATGTAATTTATTCTTTCTCCCTTTACATTCATTGCAAATCCTGGTCAGACAATCTCTGACCAAGGTGCATTCTTTTCTTACAAAAAACACTGGTGGTACTCCATGAAATGAGATCATGAGTGGCAAGCTATCTGATGCATGTACTGTGGGAATGTTCAGTGGGTAAGTATCTTTCTTTAGTGTGAAATTAAACATTGCCATGTTTGTAAGTATCAGCATTACTGCTCTTTTTTCCTGGAGATAGCTGAAGTGTGAAACATTGCTGAAATTGTTTAGTATCATTTGTAGATAACTTTCTTTAAAGTTAATATAGCAGTTTTTTACTATTCCTAGCAAAACCCCCAGTCTGTTCATGTTTATTTTGCATAAAATTTTTTCATTTAACAATAGTATACTTTTCCTAAAGATCTCTTTGCACGCAGTTATGAAATTCGATTATTAAGTATCTACTGTTTGGATGATTAAATATCTTATATACCATCCTTTATAGTTTTTTGGTCTTCAGCATCTCATAAAAATCTTATATTGAGAACTTGAATTTGTCACTACTAAAACCAATGGATTTTTCATTATGATAATTCTGGAAAGATCTGTATAATTGAGCTGGGTTCGATGCATTGCATTCATCATTTATTCTGTTAAAGATCTCCAAATCATTAATCTTTTGTCCCATTTTATTATATTTCCCCCTTCTTATAGAACCATGAGGTCCTCATCTCCTTCCTCCATTAAGTCTACTATATCATTGTAGGCTTCTTGTGTAACATTATTTTTTGCTATATCTCTATTATCATTTGATTTTAACACATTTGCATAACTTAGGTTTTTGGAATAAAAAGTTTGTTCTTTTCTTGGTTGCTGAGTGTTGCTCTTGGACATGTTATTAAATTTCTTTATATTATCCATTGTCCAAGTTTTTTTCTTCTTTTTTATGTTCTGTAGTCCATTTGGAGTTTATTTTAGTGTTTTGCTTTACTTCTAATGTTTCAGGGCATTCTATACCATTTATGTCAAGGTTTTTTTCCTCTTGATTACTAACTTTGAATATAGAATGGTTTAAATTCTTCTGTATAATTTCTTGTTCTATTTTCTTTTTTTCTGAAAGTATTTTAAATTTTTTATTCTTTGAGGCAGCTTTTGCTTCTTTTTTTTTCATTCATATGTCATAGCATTGGCCAGAAGATGAACCCGTAACAACCATCTGCAACCAACTGCTTACTTGCAAGATGGCTGTGCTGACCTCTCTTAACAACGCTTGACAGATTTTGTTTCTTTATCTTGTATTTTCCTTGAAGCAGTTCCCTCCATTTTCATTTTCACAATGATGTT
The DNA here is from genome assembly GCA_028023455.1 of Epiperipatus broadwayi. Taxonomy (NCBI): domain Eukaryota; kingdom Metazoa; phylum Onychophora; class Udeonychophora; order Euonychophora; family Peripatidae; genus Epiperipatus; species Epiperipatus broadwayi. The sequence goes on from JAQFVV010013146.1 coordinate 108,224, forward strand.
GGAAACTTCTTCATTAGTGTCAGACACCTTAAGATTTTTCTTCATCTTCAATTAAAAATTAAAAATAGAGTTCTTACCTTCAATTTCAAGTGTAACTTTCACCTTTTCTCACTTTAAATTCACTTTAATCCACTATTATTAGGGAGCCAAGTACTAGCAGTGTTTTCCCAACCAGCAGCATCTAGTGGACCTGTATATATTATTATTATTATTATTATTATTATTATTATTATTATTATTATTATTATTATTATTATTATTATTATTATTATTATTATTATTATTATTATTATTATTATTATTATTATTATTATTATTATTATTATTATTATTATTATTATTATTATTATTATTATTATTATTATTATTATTATTATTATTATTATTATTATTATTATTATTATTATTATTATTATTATTATTATTATTATTTCAGTATTGATAACTTAGTATGTATGTAAGTTGTTTTGGAGAGAGATTGTTAATTAATGTTAATGTAGTTACACTAAAGACTATATGATGAATATTTCTGTAATGATTTACTTTTGTCAACTATAAATAAAGTCGGTGAAACTTATTTTAAAAAAAATTTAAAAGAATGTTTCAATCTACAAATTCATTTAAGTGACAGTGATAATAATAAAGACATAAATGTAGAGGAATCATATGAAGAACTACATCTGTTTAAAAACTTATTTTCAAGTGAATTATCTCCATTTAAAAATCCACTGGATGTTCTAAGTTATATTTATGAAAATAATTTGATTGTTTCATTCCCAATTTGAGCATATTAAGAATATTATTAATTCTTTCTACAAGTATAGTTAGTGGAGAGAGATCATTTCCAAAGTTAAAAATCACACATTATTTACATTTGACAATGACATAAGATTGGTTGATAAATTTGTTAATAATGGCTACAGAGAATGACATATGCAATACTCTAAATGCTGAAGATATTGTATTTAAATTCAGTTCTGTAAAAGTTTTGAAAATGTATAATTATGCAGTAATTAGAGAGAATTTAACACAGACCTTCAAGCTCCTTTTAGCTATCCACTCCATCTTATATAATCATTGCACATGATTACACACATTTGTGAAAAGCATAAATGATCTTCAATATACATATTTCATGATAAATTAGAACTCAAAAGTTGGTTCAGGTAATCACCCACCCCCACACACACATACAACCAGTGCTAAGTTTATATATATATATATATATATATATATATATTCAGGTAATCACCCCCCCCACACACACATACAACCAGTGCTAAGTTTATATTAAGATAGCAAATCTTCAAACTTTTAATGGATAGACTTCAATCCTCCCCACCCTCGAACTCTTGCATTGGTTATATAAGATGGAATGGATAGCTGAAGGGAGCTTAGAAATCTGTGTTCAAATCCCTTCTAATTGCATCTAAAGTTCATTATATATAATATACCTGTATTTAAAATATTACAAATTCAGCCTGAATTTTTCCCATCTCTCTTCTGTGTATTTAAATGGACATATTAAGGTCCTACATATGAGGAAGTAAAGTGACTTAGTCAACATGGGTATGACAACAATATTGGCATCAACAGCATTCCATCATATGGAGCTAAAAAATTGGAGAGTGGAAAAGATTGAAGTCAGTCCATTAAAGTTTGAAGATTTACTATATTAATATAAACTGAACACTGATTGTATATATGTGTAGAAAATAATGATCTGGATCTGATTCAGCATGAAATATGTATATTGGAGATTTATCTTTTTACATGTATGTGGCCAAGTAAAGAATTGAGCTTGAAAGTCTTTATTCAAATCCCCTCTAATTATATCTAAAGTTCAGTATATATAATATGCTTGTATTTAAATTATGTAATAGTAATTTTTTTTTGTTGGTATCTTTAAAAAAATATTAAAACTTTTTTGAAGGTAGGGGGCGCCAATCACTAATTTGCATAAGGATACTGATGACCTATCCTCCGGCTCTGTTTCTAATGATGAAATCCCTTCGCATACAGTGTGTACCAATGATAAAATGATTGTTTCTCTCTTCAAGCAGCCTGCAGTGCCTCTTTTGACTCAAAACATGCATTAAATGTCAACATAATTTAGTTACTTCTCAAAGATTTAAGGCATTATTTGCACCTAAATTCCGGTATGCAACTCTATGTTTTATACTTTAAAGCTCAATGAAACAACCTTGTAATATTAACTATATAAATAACGCTAATACAAGATGAATGTAATCTTTTTTTGTATTAGCATATTAATATTGTTCGTAGAATACTAATATTAAATTTTGTTTAAATTGGACAAAACTGCTATTGAAATGATTCAAATTGTGCATTACAGCAAAACTTATGAGTTGCAGTAATGTTTTCAAGTGGTTTGCAAGATTTTATGATCACAGGCAGAGCAGTAAAGATGATCGATAAAGTGCATACCATACTGTCACATTATGTCTTATAATTTGTTATCCAGTCATAACTAATGCTTTAAAATATTGATAATAAATATTTAAACTATGTCACTGGGTAACATATATGTTGATTTAGAGATGGTGTTGCTGGAAGCTTGGAGAAAGAACCAATCATCATTTTTTTTATTGGGACACACTGTATGTATCAATAGTACAATTTATTGTTATAGGTCCTAGTTTACCACATTGGAAACATCAATATTTGTGTTTCACTAACAATAGCATCATTGGTACTTTAAAAAAATTATTACTTGCAAATAGTTGTAAAGTTTGAGCACAAAAATGCCAATGACTTTATTATATTAATATTCCTTTTACTCTTATATAAATACTATATCATGTGGTTGTTCGAAGGTATTCATTTATTAACAACATTCTCACAGCGTCTGCGCAATTTAGCTTAACAGGCTGTCATTCTATCGTAATTATATTAATCAAAGAAAGTGCGAGTAAACTTGCTTTGCAGGTTTTATTTTGTCCCATCTAAAGTATTCACAAGCAGCAATAAAACTGGAAAAAAATAAAAATAATAGTTCATTTGCAAAGCCAATTAAGAGCTTCATAGCGTAGTGATAGGGCATCCACTACCATTTTTGTAGTCTGTGTTTGAATCACAGTTACCTATAAAATTCTAAATCTGTTATTATTTTTTAATTCTAATCAGGCTTAAGAAATTGACTCATAGGTCACTCAAGTAGTACTGAATGGTAAATTAGAAACTGGTTGTTCTTAGGTAAATGATAAAACAATGAGAAAAATAGTTCAAGCTCTCACCATCTAGTTGAAAAGCCTGGAGAGTAATACATTTTTGTTTGTTCGTTTTCTATGAGAGAATATAGACGTTTCTGTTCTATAGTAAGCTATTAAAGACTATTTTTACTTATCATGACATAAAAACAAATGGAAACCCTATGCTTCATTGGGGTAGAATAAGACATATATACATTAAATAAGTATTGTTTAATTCTAATATTGCATATTTCGGATTATAATACTTGGAGAAGATGTTGAATCTCGTAACTCTTATTGTTTGACTAGTTGTCCTAATATATATTTTAAATACTGAACACACTTAGTCGGTTGTCTCTCCTTCCTTTTAATTTGTATATATCAGGCCATATTTTAAAATTGAATTTATTTTCTTCTGCTTTGCTATCACACCATAATATTATGAGATATTTGACTAAATTTAAAATAAATGGGAGAGTTTATCAGTCCAAAATATCATGTATTAAATTAGCACCGTTTTATTCTAATATACATAAACGCACGCGCACACTCACACATATTTATAAAATTACAGGGCTGATTCTAATTTTATAAGAGTAAGCTGAGTTTATTTCTCTTTTGTTTCATTTTCTGGCTTAATAGATGTCACAAATATGTTTACTCAACTGAAAGGGGCTTCATTATTTTATAATGAGTTCTAACGATAATCAGGCATTAGCACTAAATCATAATCCCAAATTCTAGTTACACCAATATTTTGCTCTAATACGCATTTAGAATTACTTTATTACCATGTCAATGATAAACTTTTAGATTGGAGTTCATTACTTAGCGATGTAGTTAACTGCTCAGAGCGTTAAGATAATCAGAATGTAGAATCGATTAAAAATAAATGATTAAATTGATTATAATTCTCACCCACCAGCATTATTATTTAGCCGCTAAGAATTGTATATTTTCATATTTTTAATTTAGAAAATATTTGAAGATTTTTTCTTTTAATTCAATTTTTATCAGTGCCGTCTTTATTTTCATTCCATTCTATTATATCTACCAATGTAAAACTTCTAGATGTCTTTTTTTAATATATGTCTTTCAGGAAGAACCTCCATTCTTAGAGGAACTAAAGCAAGTTTCAATTAAATATTCTCACTTTCACTTGGTAAAACTCTGATTTCAGAAAACACTATTTGCGAAGTGCTAATTAAGCCATTACATCTGGTTTAATACATAGTGAATCCGTATGGTGAAAAAATAAAACGATCATATAAGCCACTGCAAGCAATATCATATCAAGCAGTTCTTCAAAAAAATAACAACAAAGCTTTAACAAATGGTGGTCCATGAACAATTTTAGTGGGTTTTCTCATCTTTTTGTTTTATACTCTAAGAATAGCGGGATACCTATTTATCTATCAATTTTGAATGGGTGTGTTTATTAAAGTCTCTTAATCAAAAAATTCTAATAAGCTTGTTTAGAACCTTAAAAAAAATTATAAAAAAGATTTTTTTTTTACAAAAAGATTTTTTTTTTTTACATCCACTTGAATTCAAACATCAGATCATTAACATGGCACTATCATTAAGGCATAAAACCCTTCATATCCATATACATGCAATTAATAAAATATTAGTCAATAGAAGTCATTGAGTATTAGAAAAAAATCTACATTTTATTTATATATATTAGAAAATAATACAACGAATAAAACATTATTTCAAAAACATATTTACATAGTTTAACATCTTTTTATTAAGTTTAAAACAGAGTAATTAAATATTTATAACTCTTCCCACATCATCGGATCCAGTTTCAACATAAAGAGTTTCTGATTTGATATTTTCACTGATAGCTGCTGCTTCCTTATGCTTTGGTGATAGTTTAAAACTAATCTGAAAAATTAAAGTACAAGAGAAAAATTTAAAGATTATAAATAAAATTTAAAAACATTAAATTTAGCTTGCGCTTTGCGCTTAGCCATATAACTTGTAAGAAGATTGAGACAAGCTTCACTTTTTTGCGTAAAGCGTAAGCTAAATTACTTACTACTCAAAGGTGAAGTAGAAAACTAGTATTTTATTTCAAATATTAAATTTATAAACTTTTATAAGATTAAAAAAAAAAAAATAAAACACACCAGTCAAAAGTGATTCACTATAATTTTGAATGCCTAGCAATAGGAATAACAGACTCCGGAAGTAAGATCTTCATATCAACTGCATTCTCGCACTTCCGATTAAAGCCATTTAATTATTTCTATAGTTTTAAATACTGAGATTTTTTACTTCTATAACTTTGCACAGACTCCCTCCTTTCATCATAAAGATTGTTGATGTAGTTCTTTTTTAAATTAGAATTCCAAATAATATGGTTATCAAGCAATATCTCTATTAAGATATTCAAAGTGACTATTTAATTTTTTTTTTATTTCGCTTAAATAATTTAAAAATGTATTTGCAAGAAAAAGTCTTTCCTTTTTAACGTAAAATACCAAGTTTCCATCGACGCAGCATAATAATAATATTTTATTAAAATCATTTGAATTCATTAGATGTAAAAAAAATTCGGTGAAAATGCTTCAAAAATCTAAAATTTAATTGTTTGTAAAAATTCATTTTATCGACTAAATAAGGATATTTGGCTTATTATTAATAATAGATGAATATTAAAAATTGGATCCAAAGAGATTGTAAGCGACTTAGAAATAGACTACATGCGAGATGCCTGAATGAAATAACGTTTATTGATATGATGAGAAGCTATGAATCCAAGAAATCGGTTCTACTTAGAGAGATCTTTATTCTTCAATGGATCAATAATAGTTGAAAATGATAATGATTCATAAATTTACATTAATAAAAATTCTCAGTTATAGCTCCAATAGAATAATTACACATTAAATGTATACAACCATTGATATATCTAGGAAGAAGACTATACATACAGCTTCAGACAGATGTCTTTGGCATAAATTTTATTGTAATCAGATGTAAAAGATTTTTTTAAATATGTATGTAAGATTGCTTTAAAATAGTTTACAGAGCAAAGATCTTTTCATCTTACTCTTATAGAGAAATAGTGAATGAAAAATTATTACTCATCATACTTTACAATTGAGACATTATTATAGTTCTCCTTTCCCTCAGAAGTGGACTTTTCCAGATTCCTTCTTTATCTGATCAGATTAAGCATTGTTGGCTGCTGACTAATAGGCTGATGTACAGCTAAACACATAGCCAATGATTAGTAGAGGCCAATAAGCAATGATGATCACTGATTCCAAATGCTCCAGTGAGGTCAGGGATCTGGCTATAAATGGTTAGACTTTTGGAGGAAAGGTAGAGAATGTCTATCTATCCTACAAAGATGGTAACCATTCTCCAGGAGAAGCCCTGCTAACCTAAACAGCAGTAAGCATATTTACAATAGCAATACACTATTTGTTCATGCAACTAGGCAAGTCCACATAAGGATCAGATGCTGCTAAAACTACAGCCAACTCGAGGCAAGCTGTTTGGTACAGCCAGAAGAGTCATTCTCCCTACCCATGAGGCAAGCTATCAGGTATAGCTGGAAGCAGTAGATTGTTAAGACTCGGATCCAAGAGTCCACAGTAGAATTATATTATTCTGTATTATTAATAATTGAAAGGTAGCTAGTCTTTCACATGTGCCATCAGTTGTTTCTCAGACAGCCAATCAGATTTTAAACAACTCTCTTAAAAACGATCAGGCCTTGACACACGACAGAGATTTTGATAAGAAAAGGACCAACCTTTTCTCTACTTAACTTTTATATTAGATATATTAGATATATATGTATTACATATACATGTAAGTATAATAAATATTATATTAATTATAATACTGGTGCTAGTATTGTTTTCTGTAGGTTGAGTCTGTAATCCAGACCCTTGTGAAAATTTTACATTCTAGCTAATAACTAGAGACTCATTTACTAATCAAAATTGAGTAGGTTAAGTTTTTAATTAAAACATTGAAAACGCAAATGTTCGTTCTATCTGGCTTAATTTTTTCCAAGTCATAAGCATGACTAACAGATATGAAAGCTGTAAGAGGCTTCCATCACAGTATCTATATAAAACATGTCATGAGAAGGTTTTGTTTGCAACATTTTACTGACTGTTCTTTTAGCAGAGTTGAATTTGTCTTTCATGGACTCCCATAAGTTTTATATTTCACTAAAAGACAATATTATCTATATAATACTTTCATTTTTAACATGATACTAATTATGCTTAGTTATCTTCTATTTATTGAGCATATAAAATTCTTAATTGGAATATATTATAATTTTTACAGTGCTGACAAATTTATATTTGTTGATAGGCTCATAAGGAAAATTAAATTATTGACGTATAACTAAATTGACAGAGAAAATGTTTGAATTGCTAAAGCATTTAGATGCTTTTATATGGCAATTATTTTAAGTGTTTTATTTTTATACTACTTATTTATTTATTTGTTCATGATTTTTAATTTGTAAATTAGGAGTGGCAAATCACTCCATTTATTTTACTTCAGAGCCATCTATTGTAACTTGAATAATAAATGGGAATCAGGTGGTGATGCTATATTCATATCTTCAGAATAATTTCTAGCTGTAGCTACCTACTAACAATGACCAATATCCTCAAAGTAGTCTGAATAGTGGATGTAGCACTTTGATCTAATATCTGATTAATGAATCAAGCTTACAATAAATGGCTTATTGCTAACTGCAGATGTTGAGGGTAAGTGCAGAAAGTCATGTGATACTTTAGTGACTAGCAATTGTGTATGAAAAGTCTTAATAGATATAACTTGTAGATTATGACATGACTCAAGATTTTCAGCTAGATCAGTTACCATCATCAATGCAAACAGGGTCATTCAAATAGCTGTTGTCATTTTGGGTTTTCAGAACTTCAGTTTAAGTTTTGGAAAGTCGTTTTATCTCTTGATGATATCACCATCACTAATAATCAATTTTATTAAGATGATTTTCTCCATTCACAGAAAATATTTCCTAATTGCACGTTGTTAAGAGGATTTCTAAAACATTGTTAACTACTATATTATAAGACTTTTCTCTGAATGGGCTTATACTTTAATTAAATACTATAAACTGCAGAAAGTAAAGACAGCTTTGATGAAGCACCATTATCACAAGATTTGTTAAAATATAAATAGGGTTAATCCAATAAAAATTGGTAGGCTCAATTTTTTTATTTAAACAATAAAGAATCATTTCATAATATGAATATAACATAATAGACTAAAAATACTACCATATGCTATTTAGAAGTAGGGTTAAAAGATTGTCTTACTTTCCTTATTTAGCCAAGACTAGATACAACTTTATTTCTAGGAATAATCTCCTTGGAAAGCTAGCTGAAACTACTTGGATTTGTGTGACAAATCCTTTATTGATAACTTTCTTAATACTAGTATATTATGCTGGTGAATGCCATGCTTCTATTTGGAGTAAAAAACTTCCACACTTTAACTTTTGTACACAATTAAATATTATTATGAGATATATATTGATACACCCAAATTTGCTTTTTTGCAGTGGCTTTCTATTCTTTCAAATTTTCTTTCAACAGATATCAGAAGTGAAGTTGCTCCATAGAAAAAGTATAAAAATCTGTTATGCAGACCAGACTTGCCTATAACTTAAGATGTAGTTTTATCATTTAAAATTCATCTCAAATAATATCCCGTTTGTGGATGTTCATCCAAGAATCTACAATCAAAGAATTATGGCATAAAAAATGGAATTCTCATGATGTTCTAAACAAATTTATTTTTCCAACAAATGACAATAAAGCTAACTAGATTGATTTTCCTAGACTTAACTGGGGTCTTATTAATTGATTCAGGACAACTCATAATCATTATATTCATCTTCTTCATAAATGGATTTTTTCATTCACTAATTATATAAATATTGAAAAACACAAACTATGAAATGGCTTTAATAAAATCATTGGTGAATGTATAGATTTGAATATCTACAGTTTCCTTTATGATATTTTATTAACAATTAAGCTGTCAAAAATCTATGCCAAAATAAAATAATACTAACATTACTCAGTGCTCATTTTTGCTATGGACTATAGAGCAAGAAGATGAACATACTAGCATAAAATTTTTGGAACATTATATACAAAAAGATACAAGATAAATTACAAAATGATTATCAAACTTTTTAATATCCATGGAGCAATGCACCCCCTATTGGTTTTAAATGCTTTCTTTACAGAAATGCATATTATGCAAGTGTGAAACGGATTGAAAAACCAATATTGAAAAATGTATTAAATACTTGTTCAATGTAAGTCTGTTAAAAACACTTCATTATTTTTTTCTAGAATGAATATCCAACTTCCAGATTCTAATAATACATACAAATGGATAAGTCTACCCTTCATACCTGGATTATCATGTCATTTGCATAATATATGTTGTGATAAATTCAAAATCAGCTTTTGAACATCTCCTAACTTAAATAAACTCCTAAACAAGACCAAGAACAGGTTGCCTTCAGACCAGGCCCTCCCAATTATTTATCAGATTAACTGCAATAAGCCTGCTTATAAAGTAGTTTAATATGGTTAACCATGCATTAATAACAACATTACATTGGCACAGCACAAATATATTTACAACACACAAAGAAAGATCTTAGTGTAAAGTCAGTGTTCTTTGAGAATGAAATAGAATCTAGCCATAACTTCAATCCACATGATATTAATGTAGTGTGAACAGAATGCAATGATTGAAAAAGAAAGTTCAAAGAATCCTGGTTCATTGCTAATAACATCTATGCAATAAACAAAAAAGACTCTTGTATCACTTTACAAACAAATTTATATATTACCAACCTTTTATTAAGTCATTATTTTCTCTCAATAATAGTATCAGCCAGTGAATATTATCTTCTAGATTGAAAGCATTACTCAGCCATTTATTATTTTTTATCAAGTTTAAATAAGTTAATCTTTTCTTTTGAAATGAATGCTTTATCATATAATTACTGTTTGTGTTTTATAAGTTTAATGACCACTTGTACTACTCTATTTAATCTATAATTTTTGCTGATAAAAAGCCACAATCAATATTATTCATAATATTCAATTCATCACATGATCACCATCTCATACTAGCACAATAATTGTTATTAAACAATTCAAAACAAAACAACACTCTCCATATAGTAGTGCCATCTTGTGTTGTTTTGTTTTGAATTGTTTAATAACAATTATTGTGCTAGTATGAGATAGTGATCATGTGATGTTTAGTGGTTTAACACCAATCCTGCCTAATAGGATAATGGTGGCTAAGGTTGTTAAAGAGCCAAAGACACCAAAATGTATGGGTGCTGAATTGAGTTCAGACCCATATGACTATATAAGCTATTGAGCTTGGATTGAAAATATTAATAGTGTTTTCAATTTCATTCTCATAGTTTTGTAGTTAAATAGAGTTAAAAGGTGGGTGCTGGAGGGTTGCATTAGATCCTAAGATCTAGATGCAGTGCTCTCAGATCCAAGGCTCCTCACTGATGAAGGCCACAAGCCAGAAACTAGTCTGGGGATATTGGATGAGTAGGCATTAGATAGGGATTTTATGCACAAGCCTTCTGGCATCCATTGATTGCTCTTGTTAGCACAAGATGGCACTACTGTATGGAGAGTGTTGTTTTGTTTTGAATTGTTTAATATTCAATTCAGTCATAATAATCTCCTATCCATTTTTCCAGAAGTATAACAGCCTTTCTAAAATCTTCAAGCTTAGAAGACCATAGAAATTGTGCAGGATATTTCTGTCAAGATTGCATGGTGTAGTTTAAATCAATGGCAGATCATTATATTCAAATGTTAAAGGTTATTAAATGATTTCTGGCTGAAACAAGTAAAATGAAAATATCTAATTTGGTCAGTTAGGTGTAAACGTTATACTTAATAGCTTCACTTTTTTTTAACAAAACAGAAATATTTGATTATAAAAAGTGTAATTGTTTATGTAGTGCATAAACTATTTGTTAAATTTTATGCCCAAAAATAAATTGAGATTACCTAATAGGATAATCTCCTTAATAAAATTTGCTTGACATGTCTTTTCTACTTAGAACTAGATTGTAGAAGTGTAATTATTTATACCTTCAAAATATACATACATGATTGTGATCAAACCTGAGAACGTACATTTGAATCACACTGAGAAAAATTGAAAATATTTTTAATAATGTTAGGGGTTTTCTTTCAGATAGATAACCTGAAGTCATCTCAAGTAATGGTCAGTAAATGGGTATCTCGATAATATTAATTAGTGAGTAGTAAGAAAAAAAAAGCCACTAGAATCATAATCACCTGACAATTAATAAGCTTAGTGAGTGTAGCAATATCTTTTTTTCACTTTCTTTATAAGAGACGGCTATGGCTATTAAAAGCGTTTTACTTTTTATTTATCTATTGGGAACATTTTAGAAAAAAATGTATTATTGCCATAATTTAGAGACAGCAAATTAATTTGTGAATTAAATTATATATATATTGTATGTATGTAACAACGCAGACTTTACGTAAAAGACCTTGTAAAGATTTTATTTGACAAAAAATTAAAATGGATTTTTAAATGAATGTGGGTTGTGTGTTTTATGGGTAAAAATTATTTTTTCCTTGACAAACAAATAATTATTTGCTTATTTTATGAAAAATAAACAAATATCTGGGATTTAAAAAAACAAAAAATATTTTTTTTAATACATGCACAGTTCAGAAAATATCAGATAAGTTTGACATCATCATTGGTAAACTTACTTAGTATCCTCATTTTAATTCCAAACAGAAAGACAAAAGAGATAAATTTTGCGGATGATTATACAAAACTCTTCACTAAACTACAGCTATATCTATTTATCACATACTTATCCCTTTAAGGTGCTTTTTTGATATTTTGGATGCTATCTTTAGAATGAGTTTGAGCTTGTTTGCTGCTCCAAGTAAACTTTTTGTTGCATCCCCATATTTTGGTACTCATATAAGATTTTTAAAATTTGAAAAATTTTATCTAAATTTATCCGCAACAAATGCTCTTTATTGGGGATGAAAATAAAATAAAGTGGATTCCAAAAATTTTTATTTAGAAAAAAAAAAATACAGTATATATATTGTTTAAGAATAAAGTATAAATACATATATTTAAAAAAATTAAAAAGTAAAATAATGATTTTACTAGCATCTCCTAGCTTTCTTTAATGCAAAATCTCCCAACAGCTGTGCAAAATTGAGTTTTAGCTATTTCTATAGTGTAATTTTCACTGCAGAGATTGTGGTCTGGGCCAACTGATGAATGCTAGTTCAGCATGAAATGTGCATCTTGGGGATCATAGATTTTTTCCACGTCTTTGGTCATATGTTCATGATTACATATCTCCACAAGATGTTAATAACCAATAGAAAACAGTCCCTATTTTGCATAAGTGGTGTAGTGAAAATTACACTACCGATATATTATTTTAGCTATTTGACTCTTTATTGAAATTGTAGCTGTTTATTAGATAATTATCAAGAGTGTCCGATAATTTTTGTAAATTTTTCAATTTTTGTCGCAGCTTTTTATAAACAGCTCCAGAAAGTTTTTGTCATTTTTGACTGTACATTTTGCCCTATGTCACAAAAATTTATTATTATTCGAGAAATTCTAAGAAAAAAGTGTTCTTCAAAATTGTTTCAAATTAAGATTCTTAATTATTTATTTACTTTACAAAAGAGAACCATGACAGTCGATACAGCAACGTAATACATAATAGATATTTTTAATTAGTGCTAAAGATGTTCAAATGCAGGAAAAATGCGTGACTAAAAAGGGACTTTGTGTAAGGTACATTTTGCACCTCCCCCTACCATTCTATGAAATAAAAATTTGTAAATTAAAAGATACTTTTTTTCAGTGCTTTCACGAGAAAAACTTGAAATTATAGCTTTAGTTATCGCGTTCGGAGAATAAAAATATGCTAAAATAAAACATATTAATTAGACTTTCCATGTCATCTTGATTAAAAATCTTTCCATTAAAATCTTTTTAAATAAATCAGTTTACATGTAAAATTAAAATAATAGTAATGAAAACATCGCACTGCTTTTCTTCTCTTCTCAGGCCGGCTCTGAAATTCAGTGACAACAAATTGCTTGATTTTTAGCGCAACATCACATCTCTCAGTAATTTTAATTTAAAATTTACTGTTCTAAATAATAGATACATTGTCTTCTAGAAAAAAAATAGGTTTAATTAATGATATTGATGCAATAAGACTATCCAGCATGAAATAAAGCCTCCCCACCCTCTTAACTACCTGAATCTAATGTTGGACCATAAACACCAAAAAAAAAAAAAAAAAGCTACAAATGCCATTGCACATACATACCTTTCATTAATGCATTTAGGAATAAAGATATCAAATCAACCTCTATCTATCCAAATAAACTACCTTGTTCTAGAAGACAAGTTTCACTAAAAACAGCTTTATTAATTTTAAATTTTGATAGTTTACGAATTAAAATTGTGGTCAGTAGCAAACCTCTGTAAAACAGTGCCACCTGGTGCAAGCCTAAGCAGTTAATGTATGCAAGAAGGTTTATATGTAAAATTCCTATATAATGCCTATTAAATAGGTAAAAGATGGTTGCTGGGGGTTGCATTAAATCTTAAGATTTAGGTGCAGTACTCTCCAATCCAAGGCTTTTCACTAATGAAAGCCACAAGCTAGAAATTAGTCTGGAAGTAATGAATGAGTAGGCACTAGATAGGGGTTTTATGCACAAATCTTGTGTCTATTGATTACTAAAGTTTGCACTAGGTGACACTATTGTATAGAGAGTTGCTAGTGTTTTAACAGCTTGTGTAAACACAGAAAATAGTGAAAATGTAATGTAAAAGTTGTAGTTCTTTGATCAAGTCTTAAAGAGTTCACTTAAAATGATACATTTAACGGACTTATACTAAAAATATATATTAAAATTCTTTTTTATAACTACCACAATTAACATTACTGATTTTATAATTATTTGTATCACTTTAATTAGTGATGCACCAGAAATTGCCGTATAATCAAATGGTGCAACCAGACTATTTAACTTTCACTAAGTCCTCTTCTTTCCATAGTAGATAGAGAGATCTTTAATCAGGGATGCTATGGTTTTAGATTTAATTCTAAGGCAAGCTACTATCAAATGCACTATTTTGTGCACAAAAATCATACTAAATATTCTCAGTTTACTAAATCTGTTCTTGTGATTGGCTGCGTACAAAAAAAAATGAAAAGAAATACTAATAAAATCATGCTTTTAGTTAAAAGATGGAAATGTGATTTACAAGTACAAATTTCATAGTCATAATTAGTGCAGGGAAATGGCTAATGATATGAGAAACTTATGATGACTAATTAACTTAAATAATGGAAATCAATAAGGTAAAAAATTTAGAGGGGAATCCGACAATACTCTTTGATTAGAAATAAGATCTACCTTTTCATGAATGAACATTTCATTCTACAAAGCAACAAAAATACTGTTGTCACTGCTTATTAATTATTTACACTTAACTTTTATATATGAAGGTCTTTCTAATAGTCCACCATCTATAAAACTGATTTGCCACTAAGATGATTAAGCACTGTATTGTTATAAGGGGACATATGATGTAAAAAAGAAAGCAGTAAAAGAATAAATTATTATTCATTTAATAAAATAATCAAAGGATTTATTGCTGGAAAGTTTATAAGAAGTTCAAGGGCTATAAATGACAGAATTGGACCTCCACCCACAGGTTTGAGCTCTAGACTTTGCCACCACTTTGCCAAAACAGTCAAATATTTATTTAAATGAAGATAAGATAAATATGAGTCACAAACATTTATTGAATTTATCTGTGCATTAATCTATTTGTGTAATATGCTAGAGTTTATTAAAGTTAACTCTCAATAATTACTTTTCAAAGAATGACAAAAAAACAAAAAGTAGGATAGTGGTAAATGGTACTCCTAGGGAATTGTGAGTAATAAAATAATTTGTTACTTGAGAAATCAGAAGATATTCAAACATCAAAAATGATAGACTTAGATAGTGATTCATGAACTTTTGTTCATCCTTTTATCATTATTGCATTGAACTATACGGTGAAACAATTACGGATAACAATTTTCCTTAGTGATTATTATTCATGATTTAAATACATATAAAGTACACTTCAACTGATAGCTTTGACAACGTTTTACAAATTAAAACATTCCATGACTGTTATTTGAAAATGTATGTGTGTATACATACAATTTTAATATCACCATAAAATAAATAATCAGATGTCTTCATTGTTTGGGAGTTCATTAGAAGGGAGTTCATAAGAAAATTCAAATGATCTGAGGTCCTTAGAATACAAGATGACATTGATGACTATGATTGTGCAGAAATTTTTGGAAATAATTTAAAATTTTAAAAATGAGTACTCATATTTAGTATTAAATACAATAAATAATCTAAATGATTTTATTTCCGATAAATTATAAGAAGTTCAAATGTTGGGAGCCACAGTGTAATCCATCGAAAAACCTCATACACGCAAATCTGATACTCTATCATTGAATTAAGTCACACAGAGCAAATCAATTATTAATGAACTCTAACTCACAACAAAAATGCTTCCATGGTATTCAATTGGTTAATTTTGTTTTTTTTTTAAAATATTCTTGCAGAAAAATCATTATGATAAAATTACAACTTGATGAATGACAGATCTAGAAAAAAAAAGATTTCATTTCCAAAAAAGAAAAAAAAGATTATGAAATATGTGGGAAATGACTTGTGCAGCAATGGTGGATTCAAGCTGTACTATAGTTCATTGCCAATTTAATTTGCACTTACGGCCATTTTGAAATCTAAAGACCAGCCCAAACAACCGCTGACTCATCCAACAATAAATGATATAAATATTGAATAAAAATACTTTAAATTCATATTTTAGAAATTGGTTTTTAGATATTATAATGGCCATGAGCGCAAACTAAATGGGCACTTTATATTTCTATAATTAAAAAAAATCTGACACTGAATATGGCAAACTTCAAGTGACCAAATCTAAATTAATTTTTTTTTTTTTGCTATAGTAAGATATAAAGAATGTCAAAAAGACATTTTATTTTAGTTTTAATATAGTACCAAAACTTACAAGTGTGTTTACTCAGAAATTAGTTATAAAAAACCTTTGTGGATTTAAATATATTAAATGAATAAAACACATTAATTTAAATAAAATTCGGTGGTTATATTTCTCAGGAGTATATAAAATGTTTGAATACTGGAATTGATCGAGCTGAGTCCATGGGCCATTAGTTCCAGAGTCTGCCATTGATATTTAATTCTAATATTCTTATATATTGTAAGAACTATTAAAAAAATTAACTCTTGTAATAAAATAATGTTTAATATTTTAAGAAGTAATTAAAAAAACCTAGGATTATATTTGCATAGTTTATAATTAAAAAGATAGATAAGTTCCATGTTATTTTTTTAAAGCTCCCACATTTATATTATTGTGAGATTTTCTTTATAAATTTAAAGTTATACTCAGTTTAAATTGTAATATATTAATGAAAGTAGAATGTCAATGCAGCATATCCCAATGAAAGGCGGACTTATGATTGGCTCTTAGTCCAAGCTTCCTGTTCTGAATCAACACATGCATTTCATAGTGACATAGTTTAACTATTTACCATACAAAAAAAATATAAAGATCAGCATATCTGGAAGATAAGTTACATCATGACATGTAGCAATGTGGTTTATATCTTAATTCATGATGCAATAATGTACTAACATTAAAATTTATTTTAAATAGAGCAAAACTGTTACTAAAATATTTGAAATGATTCAGACTGTGTATAGCAATAATGCTGTGAGTTATAACAGAATTTTAAAGGGGCTTCTAAGATTTGACAATAACAAGAATAACTCACAATAGACATTCTAGTAATTTAAAATGTTTCTGCTCAATAGCTAAACTATGTTACTATGTAACACAGAAATTGATCTAGAGGTGACTTTGCAGGAAGTTTGGAAAGTGAAGCAGTCATTCTTTCATGGGGACAAACTACACAAGTTCAGTGCAATTATTTTTTTATGAAGTATGATTGAGTTAAAGAAGTTCTGCCACTGTCAAATTTCTTACTATCATAGAATTTTTACCATCTATAATAATTATTATTAATGATCATGCATTAGGTGAGATGTTGTATTATTTTTAGCTATATATATATATATATATGTGTGTGTGTGTGTGTGTTATATAATGAGCATGAATAGCTCTTAACAAGCTTTTTCAAATATCTCTATCTCCAGATTGTTTTCTATCTGTTGGCTTTCATCAGTGATATTCAGACATTAGATCTAAAAATACCAGCTTCAACCCAGCATTTATTTAATTGACTATTAAGTAGAAAATCTGAAATTTTCAGACATCTATATGTCTTCAAATCCAGCTATCTAACTTAAATAGCCAAATGGGATTGAATTATGTTCAGATATGCCATATATTAACAGCTTTAGCAATATAACATCATCAAAACCTCAAGAGAAAAACTATAATTGCAAGGAAATCAAGTCAATATCATATGACTTAATTTAATACGCCTGTACTACAAATGTTATATAATGAATGTAAATAGCTCTTAACAAAAACCAATAGCCAGAAACTGGTCTGGGGATAGGAATATTCAGAAAAGCTTGTTAAGAGCTAAGTCACGTGATATATGACTTGATTTTTTGCAATATATATAAATTAAGTTTAAATTTTAATATTTGAAGACCAAATTATAGTAATTTTGATATATTAAACAAAGATGATAAAGATATGTGGAGATTGTGACTTTGGGAAACTGAAGAGTGCTTCCAGAAATGTATCATGGGTATCATTTATCTTTTTTATATGACTTTAAATATCCTGTTATCATTCCTTCGATTATGATATCAAATAGAAGAAATTTAAAGAAATAAAGCTAAGTGTGTGCATATAAACAGACAATATTTTTTTAATGAATTACAAAAAGGAAATATAAGATCTTGTTGAACAAGTTACAAAGATATAAATCAATTTTGGCCTTGATCAGAGATTTTCATCTTAAAAGAGAAGTCAAAATAAAATTATTTTATGTTTTATAAATTAGTTTTAGGCTACTTGTGGGTTTTCAAGTAAACCTGGATGGCAGCTCATATTTTTGATAAATCTTCAGTTTCTGGGTCCCAAAAATGGTTTACAGAAATATGCTTGTTAGGAAATGGATTTAATATTTATATTTTATTTTTTATTACTGTTATTTTTTAAAAAGGAAATCGTTGTGGAAAAATTAAATATAATATTTACAGTTTCTTTTTGTTTGTTTTTTGGATTAACTTATTAACAGAAAAATGAATTTTTTTTTATATACATACAATATTTACACTTTATTCATGTTGGCAGCATGCAATCATGTTGTGACAATTAACACACACATTTCAGGTGGACAGAACCCTGTATCTTTGGAAATAGTCCACTGAATTATGTTCTGTGACACCAAGGTCCCAAATTTGTATCATTATGATGAATTTACCAAAAAATGCTAACAAAAAGAAACATGCTATACTGAACCAAAGTAGAACAATATTAAGAGCATCTCGTTGCTTTTCACGTTGTAATATAAATAAAAAAAATGAAATAAAACTTTTTAATGACATTTATTGGAATTTATTTCTTTTTTAAAATTTAACAATCAATTTGTTAATTTTGTTTTAATTTAACAACTAACACATCTTCAGTATTATAGGCCCTCGAAACTATACTTTTATCAAAAATACAGGCTGCCATCTTAGTTTGCTTGAAAACTCATAAGTACCCTTTAGTTTAAATTCACATTAACTGAATCTTAAAATTATTTTTCCAAATTTAAAAATTTCACTTTTAAATCAGTCCATAACCAACTCAACTATTTATTCAATGTTGATCGATAAATGAATATCTAGTTTTTAAAATCAATGATCTTCAGTCTACATTAGAACCATCTCTTGTATGCATGAGTGATCAATAAATGAAATATCAGATAATGCTATAATATCTTCATTTTCTGACCAATTTTAGGCTTTTATCTTTAACAATGAAAAATAAATTTCAAAGCTGGAACATCTAGCAGCCATTTTTTATTCCTTTATACTGTTTCATTATTTATCCCTTTATACAATTTGTAATAATTTGAAATCCTAAAGTTTTACATCCAGGTTAACTCATTTGCATAGTTATATAACCCAACACCAAATCTGTTTCTATATATGTATATTAGAGACTTATCAACAGTAATCTTATTCTATTCTTTAGTTAGAAAGATTAATACCAATAACAATATCAGATGATCTCTCATACATTTTCAAGAACAGTCTCTTCACCATATTAAGATCCATCTACTATAAGGTTGAGTAAACAATAGAAATCAGATAGTATAGTACTATAAGATCCTCCATTTTAGGCCAGTTTCTGATTTTGTCTTTATTAAGTAAATAGCTCTAAAATAGAGTGAAGATAACTATTCGTATAAGTATATGAGTAATCATACAAAAAGTCATGTGATATAATTGATATATCTAGAATTTATTAGTTTTAAGAAAAATATCCAAAGTCAAAAGATTGGTAATATCAGTGTTGATACTATGTCTGAAAAAATAAAACAAACAGGAGGAGTCAATTGGCCACATTCTGGATCAATGTGATTCGTGGACTCATCTCTGTAATATAGCGTTGGACTAGATAAATGGCAGTGACCCAGCTAACATTTCTCTTAATGCAGCAATTAAAAAGGGTCAATTTGGAACAATAAGACTGGCCACTTTCATTAACTTCTCAATTTGAACTGCCAGATGTAGCATGATATTTGATCATGGCTGTGATGACTCTATGATTAATCGTTTTTTCAAATCCCTCTACAAGACAAAAGAAGATGATAAATGAACTTGTCAGCCTTGGCTAATGGACCAAATCTGGAGCCAGATGAGGCTAGAATCCTAATTCATGTGTTTATTAGGCCCAAAACTAGAACTTTCTCCCATCTACTAAACAAATAATATACTACATCTTTCACTTAAGAATAATCTAACTTTAACTATGAAGATCTTTCATACACCCTATATATTTAATACACAAACATTGTATTAATTGCATACTATACAATTAACATACTATATCAACTTATAAATATTTTTATAGTCCTTGTTACTCCTTGGGCCAGGATAATCATTAATCAATGGAATTTCCAAACCTTATACATAGGTTTGAATTACTTTATATTCCTAACTAATTAAGCTCGTGACATGCTGCATTAAGGCATTAATATAATCTTTGATTTTATTTATAGTTATTTATGTTTCTTTCATACTTGCATTAATTAACCATTGTAAGTTTCTTATACTGCTCTTAAGACTAAATTGTTGGTCTAATACAACTTTTGATATTTCTGTATACATGGCTTGCATACCTCATTTATATGTATACATTGAAACTTTCTTATAGACAATGTTATCCTATCATTGATTGCTTTTGTATCCATTCTAATGTGTAAATAAAGTTTGATTTTTGAAAGTAAAATAATAATTTGACATGTTCTTTATGACTAAATGGAATTATCATATTACTATGGATACTAAGCTCATGGATTATCTTGATCTTTAGAGTCCAGATCATATGACATATGTAATGCTAGAGAGTTGGGGACAAATTTAGATTTATTATTATATTAATGTATTACGATAGCCAACAAGTAAAATTTTTTATCATAAAGATTATCAATGTACTATATGTAAAATGAAAATAATAATGATGATTAAAATGACTACAACTCTTTTTTTTTTTTAATTTTCAAAAGTGAAAATTGTTAATATGCTATTTATTTGTTTATATATATATTCTAATGCAGAAATTACATTTATTGATTAGTTATGATAATTGTGCAAATGCATATGAACATTTAGTTTATTGTAATGAATGGTTTAGTGCAGTAATAAATAACGGACTCTGAAACTGCAGATCGATGAATCGCGGCTCCAGCTGTCAATTCCGGTGTTCGAACTTTTTATGAATCACCGAGCGATACACCATTTGATTATTATTTAGATTTAGTTTCAATTAATCATCATATCTAGTGTTTTCATTATTTTAATTTGAGACATTTTAAATTAGAAGTCTCGCGCGTGGGCATATTAATGCGAGGAGATCCCACGTACATATTTATAATATATACTCCCCGTGTTCATCTTACAGGTTTTTTTTAAATACGTATATTGTTTAAGATAATTAGCGTAAAGAAATTAATAGAATGGAACTGCTCTTTTATTATAAAACAACGACAGGAATTTCTGCTTTGCTGGAGGGCAGGAATTTTGACATTAGCTTTTAGAATATAAATATTTGATTTATTAATAATTCAAAATGTTTTTTTAAAAAAATCAAACAAATATTTAATTTTTTTATATTTTTGCGTGATAGCATGCATCTCAGTGCTAACCAAAAAAAAAAAATTTATACGGATAAATTTGGAGAATAACTGACCATAAAATGGTCATTCTCCCGACAGCTTTGCAGAATTTCCAGATATAAGCACCACATTATATGCTGCAATCTCTGAACGTCTTGTTCTTTACGACGATAAGATCGATTCAATTCCTTGTCTTCTTTAACTTTGCACTCAGCTTTCTCAGTAAATTAGATCATTTCACAATGATCAAGATGGGTAAAGGTAAAAAAAATCAGTATTTGTAGTACATTATGAGGCAAAGACCTCTTAACACATCTTCATAAAGAATCGAGGGGGGTATTATATTATTGTGCTTTTAAATAGATACACCTTTACTTAAGAATAGTAAGATACCTAATTGCTAACTGATATTGGTGATTTGATTACGTGAAAAACAAATTCTAAGCCTGATTTGAACTTAGAAGAAAAATGATTAGACTAAGTTGGTTATAATCCAAATAATTTGCTTATTGGAACTAATCTGAACAAAAACCGCTTTAATATTTTAATAGTTGTTTGACACTATTTAACTTTTCTTTGACAATCTCATATTTCAACAGGGCTGTCACTTTCTTTATTATTCTGATTCAAATTCTTAAAGATTCTATGAATTTTTACATATATCATCAAATTTTAAAATCTAAAAATGTTTTCTATGTCTCTTATTGAAAATTCTCTGATTATTAGTATTGTGATTTGGTTATTGTTATAACCTTTCACTTCTGTTGAGCATGTAAGTAATATTTTTCTAGAATGATCTAATTCTTTCTTGCTTTTCAAGCTATTGAACATTCATTATTGTAATGAAGGTATCAATTTCATTGCTGATGTCTTGTTTTTTCATCACCAACTTTCTCAATTATTATAACTATTCTATAATAGCTAAATAGCGTTAAGCTGTTGCACATGCGCTTTGCAGATTTTAACTATAAATGACTGAATACAAACACTTCAAACACATGATAAAGTCTTTGGGAAATAAATTAAATAGTCTCATTAACTGTAATCCCATAAAGTATCACTTGTTCATTTTTCTTGCAGATATACTAATCTCAAAAATCTTCACTGAAAACACACTTAAAAAGTGTTAATATTCTTTCTCATTGCCCAGTTTTATTATCCACGGATAGTCACAGCAAATACTAAAGTTTAAATATAAAATACTCGTTAATGTCATTACCTATCCAGGTTTAAAAAATAAAACCCAGAATGAAACAGGCCGATATCTTTAATTAGAAGAAAATTTTTTGAGTTTCAAGAGGGCGATTGGCACTTTAAATATTAAATTAAGCAAATGTGAGGTTTTAGAATTAGTATTATTTTACATGCAATTTAGTTACTTTTAAGATTTTTTTTTTAAAAAAAAACACTTTCAATAGATTAAAGACGTTTTTTTTTTTTTTTAAAAAAAAAGGCATTGTTATTAATGAAATAAAGATGTTGATGTTTATAAATAAAATTGCTTGTTTATAGTCACACCTAAAAAAAACATGGGCATAACAACAATATTGGCATCAGCATGGAATTTGGGCATTCTATCATCAGATTTTCAATGGTATGGATAGCTGAAGAGTTGAAGGTTGGAGTAGATTGAAGCCTGTCCATTAAAGTATAAAGATTTGCTATCTTAATATAAACTGGGCACTGATTATATATGTGTGTGAAAGATGATAATCTGGACCAACTGATGAGTACTATTTCAGTACAAAATATGTATATTGGTGATTATTTATTTTTTCTGCATGTGTGTGGTCATGTGTATCAGTAGTATGAGATAGTGTAGATAGTTGAAGGTTGTTTGAAAGTCTGGGTTCAAATCTATATTTAGAAATTAAAGATGTAAATTATTTTTAAATATCTATAAATGCATCTTAATTGATTAAATAATGTTTGTGTCATAGAGTTAAATATATACATTTGACAAAAAGCATAGATAGTAAATTGAAAATATTACTTTCTTAATGGATATGCAACTATAGGGAAAACTATAAATTGATTGTTATCATAATAGAAGAATAATGCCTTTAGTATAATATTTTTATTTTATAGTTAATGTATTAACATTCATCAGATTAGACTAGACAAAACTATATCTTCATGCTCCAGCTGAAGTTAACTACATATCTATTTATTGACCAATAACTTTTTAGAAATGTAAAGAGTTATGGATTTAATACCTAAAAATACCCTACTTAGAAGTACTGGAGCATTTACAATTTCCATCTAAATTTGAACCACAGGTTATTTGCATGAAAAAATATGTGTTAGTTCCTGTAACACAATGCTCTTATATTTATAGACTAAGATGGTATTAATAAGAAAAGTAATGAATTATAATATTGTAGAGGTTTTATGAATTTTTAGAAGTCAATAAGTTTTCCGACAGAACAGAATGTATTTAATTTTTAGAAAATTCATAATTGTAAAAAAAAAAAAAAGAAACAGTGCCTGGTCTGCTGGCAGCTTAAGATGCTAAATAGAAGTTGTTAGGATTTAAATTTTTAGAATATTAATAAATATAATTATAAGTGTTTATTTGTAATTGAGCTTTAAATAGTAATGGTAAAATCATCTTTTACATCCATAAATGTAAGATATTCTTTCATCAGAAGTGAATGCTTTATCTTATTACAATTATTGGTATTTATGTTTACTGCATCAATATTTATCTAACTCTGATGATTTTAGGAGCCTTACCTTTTATCTAATAATATCTGATAATTCATTTATAAACCAATATTGGATACCTAGCTGAGTTGAGTATAAAATGGTTTGCCTGAAAAATTTTCAACTCCTAAAAAAGTTTTATTCTGGATTTAAATCTCAGATTATGCACATAGTAGGTAACACAGTATTACTACATCTTAAGTACTTATTAGAATTTAAAGATAAAGATTAGTTAACTTTCAGCTCAGTAGAGATAGGATATTACTTGTCAATGGAAAATATTGATTTATATTAACTTACATTTTTCTGCTCAGTCTATATTAACTCACAATTTTTATCCTCCAATTTTTAAAATCCATCCCCAAAAGATTAAGTAATGTTTGCTTCATGGAGTTGAATATATACATTTAAGAAGAATTTTTAAAAATGCATAGTTATCTTAACTAACTATGCATCTGCTATTGAAATAAATATTTTATATCTGCTTGTCCAAAATAAATGATAAGGCTCACCCAACGAGAATTCAAAATTCAAATCATATTAAGCTTGAAACTATTTAAAATTTAATATGCCATTCACAATTTCAAATCTTATACAATTGCATTAAATACATAAATATCATAAGACAAATTCACATTGCATCAGAAAACTTCAATATTCTGCACATATTTTTATTATTTAACTAAAATTTACGATATTATATAAAAGACAAACTTTAAATTATATATAATTCATAAGGCATGTTTCAAGGAAACTGTATCAACTTTAACATGGTTAGACAATGAATTAATGGAGTACACTTTTAATGATCTTTTTATTATATACTATTTATGTGGTATGTATCCTATATGATGCCACTTTGTTATATTAATAATAATAATAATAATAATAATAATAATAATAATAATAATAATAATAATAATAATAATAATAATAATAATAATAAGAAGAAGAAGAAGAAGAGAAGAAGAAGAAGAGAAGAAGAAGAAGAAGAAGAAGAAGAAGAAGAAGAAGAAGAAGAAGAAGAAGAAGAAGAAGAAGAAGAAGAAGAAGAAGAAGAAGAAGAAGAAGAAGAAGAAGAAGAAGAAGAAGAAGAAGAAGAAGAAGAAGAAGAAGAAGAAGAAGAAGAAGAAGAAGAAGAAGAAGAAGAAGAAGAAGAAGAAGAAGAAGAAGAAGAAGAAGAAGAAGAAGAAGAAGAAGAAGAAGAAGAAGAAGAAGAAGAAGAAGAAGAAGAAGAAGAAGAAGAAGAAGAAGAAGAAGAAGAAGAAGAAGAAGAAGAAGAAGAAGAAGAAGAAGAAGAAGAAGAAGAAGAAGAAGAAGAAGAAGAAGAAGAAGAAGAAGAAGAAGAAGAAGAAGAAGAAGAAGAATGTATTTATTTATTTATTTTATTTATTTATTTATTCATTATGAAGCAAACAATAAGTGTATAATACAGTGAGATAAATTCCATACAAGAAAAATCTTGTGTGAGGAATTTAAATGTAACAACTAAAAACACTAATAAAATACAAAAAAAAAGTATAAATATAACATAAAATATTAAAATCACACAGATATTGCATTTGGCAATTCAATCACAGTAGTAAATAATTACATCATAACATATAATATAAACAAAAAAAAATAAAATAAAATAAAACTAATGCTTAGCATAATATAACCAGTGCCATAAATGCTTTTTAAAAATCAAATAAGATAGTGTTCATTAAATTCACAGAACAATCTCTTATAAATAAATATTAAATAATTTAGGACCATTATAACTAAATTGCTTCCTACTGGATGTTTTAAGAAAATTAAGTAAAGCTAACTGATATTTAGTAGATAAACGAGTATTTACTAAAAAACACTAATAAAATACAAAAAAAAAAAAGGATAAATATAACATAAAACATTAAAATTATACAGATATTACTTTTGGAAATTCAATAACAGTAGTAAATAATTACATAACATACAGTATAAACAAAAATAAAATAAACAAAATAAAACTAATGCTTAGCATAATATAACCAGTGCCATAAATGCTTTTTAAAAATCAAATAAGATAGTGTTCATTAAATTCACAGAACAATCTCTTATAAATAAATATTAAATAATTTAGGACCATTATAACTAAATTGCTTCCTACTGGATGTTTTAAGAAAATTAAGTAAAGCTAACTGATATTTAGTAGATAAACGAGTATTTACTAAAAAACACTAATAAAATACAAAAAAAAAAAAAAGGATAAATATAACATAAAACATTAAAATTATACAGATATTACTTTTGGAAATTCAATAACAGTAGTAAATAATTACAACATAACATACAGTATAAACAAAAATAAAATAAAATAAACAAAATAAAACTAATGCTTAGCATAATATAACCAGTGCCATAAATGCTTTTTAAAAATCAAATAAGATAGTGTTCATTAAATTCACAGAACAATCTCTTATAAATAAATATTAAATAATTTAGGACCATTATAACTAAATTGCTTCCTACTGGATGTTTTAAGAAAATTAAGTAAAGCTAACTGATATTTAGTAGATAAACGAGTATTTACTAAAAAACACTAATAAAATACAAAAAAAAAAAAAAAAAAGGATAAATATAACATAAAACATTAAAATTATACAGATATTACTTTTGGAAATTCAATAACAGTAGTAAATAATTACATAACATACAGTATAAACAAAAATAAAATAAACAAAATAAAACTAATGCTTAGCATAATATAACCAGTGCCATAAATCCTTTTTAAAAATCAAATAAGATAGTGTTCATTAAATTCACAGAACAATCTCTTATAAATAAATATTAAATAATTTAGGACCATTATAACTAAATTGCTTCCTACTGGATGTTTTAAGAAAATTAGGTAAAGCTAACTAATATTTAGTAGATAAACGAGTATTTACTAAAAAACACTAATAAAATACAAATATATATATATATAACATAAAATATTAAAATTATACAGATATTACATTTGGAAATTCAATAACAGTAGTAAATAATTACAACATAACATACAGTATAAACAAAAATAAAATAAAATAAACAAAATAAAACTAATGCTTAGCATAATATAACCAGTGCCATAAATGCTTTTTAAAAATCAAATAACTAGTGCTCATTAAATTCACAGAACAATCTCTTATAAATATATTAAATAATTTAGGACCATTATAACTAAATTGCTTCCTACTAGATGTTTTAAGAAAATTAGGTAAAGCTAGCTGATATTTAGTAGATAGATGATGATGATGATGATAATAATAATAATAATAATAATAATAATAATAATAATAATAATAATAATAATAATAATAATAATAATAATAATAATAATAATAATAATAATAATAATAATAATAATAATAATAATAATAATAATAATAATAATAATAATAATATGGAGCTAAGTTAATCTGCTTTTTTTTATAAATTTTTCCATATGATATTTTTGCTTTAAAGATTACTGGTCACATTTGTTAATGATTCTGAAGATAATTAACTTTTTAATGTCATAACAATATAATATTGCAATTTATATACTTTTTGTGATAATATCATTACTTTAAAGCAGAAGTAACCAAACTTGTTGAATGTAAAAATCATGTACTATAGAGACCCAATTTCAAACTGTGACATTAAAACTAACATTGACAATACTGAATAGCATAAATTAGACATTTTCCAACCCAATTTTTACTCAGCATTGACATTAATGTTGGATTTTCATTTTACAGCATAAATAATTAAAAAAATTGATAGTATTTCCATTTATCTTTTATAATAATATATGATAAGCATTTATTTTTATATAGTGCATGTTTACAATTGTATTACATTCAAATATCATCCTTTCAAACTAATTGTGCATGCACTTTTTGTGAGCATTAATAATAAATGAATACTTGAATAATATATGATGTAAATAGAAGCTGAACCAATATGTTTTTACAAATCATACATTATATGTCAAAAAGCTGTATGTGTCTCACAAATGGTAGTATGTCTATCTCATATTATATGTCAAAGAAATACATTTAAAGGATCATGAGAGTTTCAGTTGGCCATCTCTACTCTACAATTACATACAACTTTAATATGATACCATCAATGGAAAATTATTGTGTGCCTAGATGGGTTTTAATAAAATGTTAAAAGTATAATTGAATTATGCAAATACATTTTATATTAATAACATTATTTACTTAAAGTCTGCTGTTATAATGCATCTGAGGTTGCTAAGAGAGTTTTATCTTCATCTTCATCAGGATAAGCCTTCGTTCTCTTCTGACATTTTTCAAAAATTATGAGTACAATAAATATAGCAGCCTAAAAAATAAAATAAACATCTTAAAGCCTAAAAATGGCAATTATGCACTGAAAGCAAGCTATTTTATTTTTTAATATTAATCTTCCCTCCACCATAAACTACATTTCTGTTATTATTAATTATCAAATACCTATTGGTTATTTAAGCTTAAATAGATAACTTTCAAAAAATATAAACAGAATAAATTACTATTCATAGTGCAGATATTTAAATTAGGCAAAACATGTTGATCCATCTAATATGAGCTAGAACTCAAAAAATGTACTTCAAACCCAGTCAATCCTGAGATTTAGGTCAGGGACCAATCTGGATTTGAACCCATTCCTAAACCCCAGATCAAACACCTAATGAATAACATATAATGATGGCACATGAGAATTTATTTTAAATCTGGCCCACTAGCAGAGCAGAGAACACAATGAGACTCAATATTAATTAAATTAAAATATGCATATACGTAGTTGTACATGTGGAAGTGGAGAAACAGGAAATTCGAATGACTCAAATAAGTTTAGTCAATAAAAATAGGTTTAATACAATAACAAATTATTTACATTATGAATTAAATGCATACATTAGTGTGTGCGTGAATGAGCAAGCGGTCTACCAAATGGTAGATAATTATATATCACGCTATTATTTTTCATATGCTCTTTTATTAATTAAATGACATATACTATAAATAAACACACATCTTTGGTGAATACAGTATTAAGATGCCAATCAATTATTAAAAAGATTACATAAAATTGCCTATTAACACTTTTATATACGGTTATAAAATGTGGTGACTAACAATTTTGGGAAGGGTTCCAAGATTCATTATGTATATAAGAAAAGTATTTTCATGCTGCTGAGGTCATGAAAATAAACAAAATACATTTGAAAGATTATATTTGAATATATGACAAAATATTTATTGAAAATTTTTTTACTCAACATTTAGAAGACAGAATGCTTGATTTTCCCCAAGACATATACTCTTAAATACATAAATAATAAATTACGATGGTGGGATTGTATAAGATTGAAATAAATTTAATTAATAAAACTAGTAGTAGTTGGCATTTATATATATTTTGAGCAGAGTGCAATTTTAATATTAGAGCATTAAAACTGGGTCATAAAGCAAAAGAAATAATAATAATAAGAAGTTTGTGGTACTGACATCAGCAGAAAAAATAAGAGGAAAAATTGGTGCTTCTGGACAAAAATGAAGTCTAAGACCCTTTCTTGGACAGTGCTTAGAGAAATGTGGATAAGGCATGCTATGGACATCACCGATGTGCAGAGGCCCTTTATATGAAGACAATGGTCCTGGGAAGATCAAATATCCACTAGACAAGGCTTGAGAAGAAATCTATGGGTTCAATCTTGTCGCGCAACCTCCACCAGATTAGAAGATTAGAAGCATGTAATATATATATATATATATGAAGATATGCTGAATGTCAGTAAGACAGTATGGATAAATGTCACTAACAACATTGACTAAGATTTACTGCTTTAAAAATAAATAATCCTAGTTTGAATGCCATAATTTATACAAATATGTGATGCTGCTACAATATATATAGAGAGATTTAGATTTCATTTACTAAAATATAAGTTTAAATTTGACCCACCCTACTTTTCTGCTGTATTAAAAATGATTTAATCACCTTCATGGATTTTATAATAACTGGACTATTTAAGAGTATAGAAAAATAAAAGAAAGCTAGCAGTTATAGAAAACAACTAATAGATCATCTTTTCAGAAATAAATAAATAATATTTATAAAATAAATAAAGTTTCAGAGCATTAATTAGCCTGAGTTCTGGATTCCCTGGGTAGAATACAGAGTAAACAAATAACAAATTGTTATACTAAAATATAAAGTAATTACTAAAATATAAACAAAATGTTGACTAATAAAACAATCTGGTGCATGTATTAATTAATAATGCATTATGTTTTAAGGGAACATTAGTAACCTTATATTCATGGAGGTTTACTTAAAAAAAAGAAAGACAGATTTTAGAAATTCAACTCATCAGACTGCTTGAGATTGGCATATTAATAATAAAAGCATACATATAAAATCAAGTAATAAATAATTATAAATAAATGACCACACCAAAGTTAAAGAAAGTTAGAGCATATGAGAGAGAATTAAATTTGTAGAAATTATTTGAGAACAATTTACATTATTAGAAAAGTTACAAAGTTAAATCATACATTAGAAGAAATTGATAGTAGGGTTTGAGATTAGTCAGCTAGAATTACTTTTAGGCAGTATGAAAATCATTACCTTGCACAATTTAAAAATCCATTTTCAAAATATGGTATTTAATAGATTAATGTGAGTTCTTATGTGGCAAGCAAGTTTCTATTCAGCATTCTAAAGTTCTCCATCAGGCTTTTACTTCATTCTATGGGAGCATCATGATGGTACAATAGTGGCAGATGACCTTCACAGAATGTGCTTACTACTCGATCATTATTTTTTAACTTTCAAACCAGCATGGGTTATGTTCACTACACAGTTCTTTCAATAGTAGCTCTTCTGTTGGTGATTTAAAATCAGGCCATTTTATATACTGCTCAGGTATTTCTGGAATGCTTTCAATTTCTTATTTCTAGCTCTAAATCTAATCTCTGATCTAAAAAAATTCTTACTTTTTCTTTATCCATTGTTTTTGAAGATGCAATCATAAGATAATGTCCAAAAATAAATTCAAATCTATTTCCAGATTAGAAATAGATTTGACAAAATGTTTATAACAAAAGTACAATCATTAATCTTAATCCCCATTTTATTTTAAATAAAAACTTTAATTAAAAATTCCTTCCCAAGATTAAAACAATATTATATTTCCAACCCTTTAATTATTTTTGGACAATTAACGGTTGCATCTTCCATCTTGGATTTTATAAAAATATACAGTTTAATAGGAAAAAAAGCAATTTAAAAAAAAAAAGTTTAAAAAATAATGTATAATAAAATATTTTTAAAAAATCAATATTTTGTTAGTATTTTTGGTCCTATAATATATATATTTGAGGCACACCTATGTACTTTAATAAAAAAGAATTAATAATAATAATAATAAATATTATAAAGTTAAAATTTTATAAATTTTAAGTGTGCATCTCAAATATATACATAAAAATATATACATGATGAAAGGAGCAGGATGGGATATAGGGTTTAAACACAGGTTAGTAGATGACACCATGAAGCTCAATCTTAAGCTAAGATTGACTGCTTCAATATATAGAATTTATTATGATTTAATCTACAAATATATAGCTCTTGTGAAACTTTAATAATGGTTTACTATCTTTTGAAAACTTTATAAAATCTTATCAATAACTATTTTTTAAGCTAAAAATTATTATAATATTAGTCTAGATGTAGAATTTAAATTTTAAAATAATGAATGTCACAAGTAATAAGGTAAAAAACAAAATAACATTTTTAAATCTGTGACAATCATATGCTGAAAGTATGCTAGACTCTATTTTTATTATTAACCCCCTTTCTAGTTAAAGATCAATATATTCCTTATTATAAACTCCTATCACATATAGCATCATTTTATCCTTCTCTCTTTTATAATACATGCATATTATTGTGTGTGTGTGTGTGTATATATATATATAAGACTCTGATATTGTTAAGGTAATGTGTGAAGAAAAATGATAGAAAATGGAAAATGAAGGAGGCATGGCTTATTATGCAAAATGAATACATAATAAATCAAAGAGCCAATAGCATTCAAATTAATGAAAAATGAGTCTTTTAAATCCTTAACAATAAATTTCAAACTTACTGACAAACAGAATATTGATGCTTACATGTCGAAAGTATAGTCTATTTAATTGATTTCATTCTCTGTTATGTGGTTTTCATAATGCTAATAATGGCAGAATATCAAAGTATTATATATATAAATTTACTAACAAAGTTTTTTTTTTTCAAACAAAGAAACAAAAACACCAGAAAAAGGCAAATAATCTTCAAGATGCATTTTGGCTTCATCAACAGGCCCAAATCTGGATTAACTACTGAAGCTAGTTTAACAGAAATGTACCTTGGGGATCATTTGCCTAAGTTTGAGTCAACTCATCAAGCTAATTCAACAAAAATGTGTGTTAGAGTTCTGCCAGATCTAGACCAAATGCTGATGCTAATTCATCAGAAGTGCATCTTAAAGATCATTTCCCTGATTTTGGGTCAATTGATGAATCTTGTATAACAGAAACACATCTTGGACATCATTTGCATGACTTTGGAATAACAGATAGTTAAACAGAAATGCACTTTGAAAATAATTTTGCTGATCTAGGTCAACTGATGGAACTTGTTCAACAGAAATGCATCTTGGGAAACATTTGCCTGATCTGAACTAACAGGTAAAATTAGTTCAATAGATATGTATCTTGGAAATTATTTTTCTTAGTTAAAAGAGAACAATAACAGCAGTAACTTAACAGGTACAAGTATTATATATATGCATTATAAATTTAAACTATTATACAATTATTTTTTTTTACTATGCATACATTCATAATAATCAACTTTCTATAAACAGCTAAATAATGATGAATGTATTTTATTATAGTAATAATAATTACAGACCTTAAATTTAATAAAGAACAAAAAATCAAATATCTTGACAGAGATCTCAATAAGAATGATCTTTTTAGTTTTCCACCTTTTATTCACAAATCCACCATTTTAATACTTTTAGAGTTATATATTGTGTATGATAATGAATATATATGATCATTTATTTTAAATATTTGGATGCAAATATTATACAAACTATGCAAATGGCTTCTAAAATGCTTTCCATTTTCCTAATATTTGCATCTGTATACATGAATTAAAAATAAAGTAGGTTAATCATTAAAAATAAATCTATGAAATATATGATCAGAGCTGTATGAAAATTGATGAAAAATATAAATATATAAATATTTTAGACAACATTTTAAAAAAGCAAATTTTACATAAACATTACCTTAAAATTCAATATTTGAAAATTTAAGGATCCAGGTTCTTATTCCCATGCTAGTATTGTTACTGGTCAAACCAGCAACATCTGAAGAAGAAGGGAGACTAATACCTCTCAAAATATTGTACATATATAACTTGTGTGCTATTACTAACAGTTGAATGTATTTGGAATATTTAAATAAAATTAATTTTTTTAAAGACATTCAATACTTATATTAGATGATGGAAATAGCCCAATATATACATACAACTAAAATACCATCATTACAAACCTTCAGGAAGAAATATAATCTATATCAATGTAATAATTTTTTACCATAATAAAATAATTATTAATCATTTTGATATTTATTGAAAAATAATTGTTGTGAATGAGCATAAAACTAAAAGCAGATAAAAATAGTGGTATATGATAGGAGCAATGGGTAATGTAATGATAAGCACAACTGATGAAGTCTGGTAGGATGAAATGCATTGTAGAATATAAAATGATATATGTATTAATTGTAAAAAAATTCTGTATATATAAACAGAATGATAGATAGAATTTTATATATACACACACGCATATATATATATAAAAGAAAACAATGCGTAATGCTAGCTAAAAAATAGATAGAAACATTCAAATCACCACTTCACAATGTTGATATTTCAGCAACACCCTCTGTGATTAAATGTAAAGTTTATCTGTGTGAGGTTCAGACTTTATATTTATTCACAGAGAGCATTGCTGAAACATCTTAAGATTGTAAGGTGATGATTTGAATGTTTATATATCTATAGATGAATAAAGAAATCATATTTATGTTATATAATCATATAAATAGTCTTTTGTCAAAACTGATTATTATGATTATTAAAAATTTATATTCCTGATAAATCTTATTGAAGGCCAAATTTAATTAAAATTTTAACAGTAGTACAGAATATGAAGATAATTAGGGATTGATATGGATCTTATCTGAGCAAGTGTTAATCATCATTTTAAATATCTGCTTATTAGTCTTCTTATCTGATGACTTACTTGTCTATCAGTATACACACTGTGTCCCATTAAAAGATGATTGACAGTAGTCTTCAAACTGGGTACAGCATCATCTTTGAGTCAATGCATGTGTATAAAGCTGTTCACCACAAAAATTTTAAAGTTCTAATCTATCCAGATCATGGGTTCCAATATGAAATGTTACAATGAGTTTCATACTTTAATCCACAATGGAGCAACATGCCAATATAAACTTTTAAATTGGATAAAACTATTATTGAAACATTTGTAATGATTCAAACTTTGTAGTGCAGTGAAGTGAAAAGAATGTTTTCAAATAATTTGCAAGATTTCATAATGCAGGACAGCATTGAAAATAAGCTACTAAGGTACAAAATACCATCACATTTTATATCATAATTGATGATTCAGTCATGCTAGTGCTTTAAAATTTTTGTAATGAATAACTAATGGCCTTTATTACATAATACATGCATTGGTTTAGAGATGGTGCTGCAAGTAGTATGGAGAAAGAGCCAATCACATTTTCACTGAGATATATCACCACTAATAGAGATAATATTTATATAAATTATTCAAAGATAGACTTGTAGTTAAATACTAACTTGCAGAAATTTATAGAATACTACAAAAAAAAAAAGAAAATATAAAATAATATGATTAATATAAAACTTCAGTCAGTTTGTCTAAGAATTTAATATGATTTTTTAGATTCATTATTATTAATTTACATATTTAGATATTAGTTTGGCAGTGATGAAAAATGCTGACACAAACAAATGTACAAATAAGCACCAAATTAAACACATTTACAATCTTCTAAAAAGAAAATGAATTAATTTTTAAAATGTATATTAGATAATATTCTGGCCAGGAGGAAGTTAGTAATCAAAAATGTTGATTTCACTGCTAATTTTATGATTAAAAGTATGCCACGATGTCATAAAAATGCTGGAATGACCAATCATCTGGCAAAAGTAGGGTGAAAACATGATTTACTGTTCAGCTTTAATTTCTACCAAGTGAATTTTTAAATGATTTTTTTATCCAATGAAAATGATTAAAATTTGGGAATTGCCCACTACCAATGACAATGCAGTTGTCTACTACTTTCAAAAGATTAGTCATATACTGGAATTTGTATACTGTGAGAAGTTTTTGTATGTAGCATGTTATGCTGAGAAAAACACAAAATCCTATAAAAGTGACTTGGGAGAGTGGCCAGATACAACATTTTTCATATAAATAATAGCTATGCTTTCACTAACATTTTTCAGGACATAAGAAACTTCAGTCCATTCCAGTAATTGTAAGAAACAATCTTTTGCTTTTTTTTTTTATTGGAATAAATGCATATTGCTAAACGTTTAGTTGTTGCAACATCGTTTGTTACAAAAAAAAATGTAAAGACATGTTCATTTATTTGCAGTAAATAAAGTTATAGGTTACCATTTTGTATGAAATAAGACTAGTTCTCATCATTTTTGTAAATAATTTGATTCATTTCAAGATGTACATAGATATATGTAAGGATATTCTTACATTTATAACTATATATTTATGTTTATTGAATTAGGAAGATCAATGTATATATATATATTGTGTATATCATGGTTTGGGGCTTAAAATCAAACTATTCAGGTATTTACTACAAGAATAAACAAGAGGAGTAAATTACTGATACAATATATAAACAAGCATTTATTTTATATAGCGTATGTAAACAATTGTATTACATTTAAATATCAGCCTTTCACGCTGAGCTGGTATTTTTCTGCCAGCTTATAATCATACATATATATACACACATAGTTTGTAAAAGTAAAATATAGACATTGTAATAAACTTATTTTATTAGAAATAAATAAACACGTACTTTTCTATCAGCTCATATATATATATACACATATATATATATATTGTTAAAATATAAATATCATTTTATAATACATAATTTTAAAAATATAAATTAACACTTAATTTTAAAATGGAGTTTTAAGAAGTTAAAATAAATTAGATCAAGATCTTACATTTTTTGATAAAAGTTTGTCTTTTGTTTAGTTTTTTAAAAAAAAAAATTCTTAAGATAGAAGAGAAAAAAAGCAATTAATTCTATTGTCGGGGCTTTGTCAGTGAAGGTATTTTTATGCTATCTATTGCACTGATCAATTGAAATGTTTCTTTGGGATTTTAAAATATGAAATCAAAGAAGAGAATATTAAAGGTGTGAACTGAAACTTTAGAAAAAAACTATAAATTACGAACTTTCCTTTTGTTTTACTTAATTGGATTTCTGCCGAGGTCAATATCTAATCTATAAGTTTCAATTCGGCTCAGACTTTGCGATATATAAAAAAATGTGCAAAGCGCAAGGAGAAAATGTTGAGTGGCTAGATCTAACAGAACTTTTCCTGCTGGGAACCTCTTCCTATTACCACCTGAAACTGCTTTTTAAATGCTGGACATAGAGAGCTAGCTGAGGAGAACGGACTGGAAGAAAACACGGACAAACCACGAAGAATATAGAAGGAAATATTCCACCCACACAGGATCTACACTGATCGATCAGGGTAAAGTCTTTTTTTGTGTTATAATCTCAAGAGACATTTGTGTAATAGATTTTAAAAAAGTAAGAAAAGCCTTCACTTCAAATATCTCAAAGTTTCAGCAACAGAAAGGGAGGGATATGTAATCATTAAGTAGATGTATTTACTCATTCAAATTAATCCACATTATATTGTTTTTTTATTATTTAATTTTTTTGGGATGGTCT
Source organism: Epiperipatus broadwayi (assembly GCA_028023455.1). NCBI lineage: Eukaryota > Metazoa > Onychophora > Udeonychophora > Euonychophora > Peripatidae > Epiperipatus > Epiperipatus broadwayi. Next base: position 145,819 of record JAQFVV010013146.1, read on the forward strand.
ATTAATTAAACTTACCTTTAGTTTCTATGATTGTTGTTTTTATAATGTATAGATAGGAATAAGAAATTGTATACTCGATCTAAGGACAAGTAAAAATTTAAGATAAAAAGAATTAACATTAGAAAGAGGAAGTTTGAGTGCATTTGTTTTTTTTTTTTAACAAACACACTCTCATCATAGTAAGTCACCCTTGAGTTCACTCATAGTTATATACCATGATATTTGATGAAATATTGTATAATTGGTAAAGTGACGGCGCATGTTCCTTCAAGAACGATACATGTTAATTCTTGATTAGAAAAGAAAAAGGATCGGGAGGTTTGGTTCAACAAATGTGAGGGAAGGCAATAGTCAACAAATAGAATAAAGGGGTAATAAATCTTTCAACAATATTTAAGCATCGATCTGTTTTTTTTTATTATTTATTATAATTAATTCTTATATCTCATTTTGTATTCTTTTGATTCATTAAAGAAAATTATTTCAAGGTTTGCAATTGGTGATTGCCGTTCGTAAATAAATTAACTGTTATTATAGAAAATTTATAATACGGTCTAGGCAGAAATGCTTTGTGGCGCCCTCGAATGGCCACCATATGCTGCAATCTTGTAAAATTTAAGAGCATAACAAAATGTTTTGTTACAGAGGGTAGGAGTGGGTAAACAATGCTATTTGTACATACACTTTGTGAGTGTTAATAATAAATGAATACTTTCTCACCAATACAAGATATAGTATTTATGCAGGAATAAAAGGAATCCTCTTATTCCTACAACTCAAATGCTCATATATGAGCAAATCTGAAGTACTGGCAAAGAAAGCGTGATGATGGAACAGTCACTTTAAATTACTATATACGATGTCTGAATGAATGACGTAGGTGAAATGATCTAGAATTTACTAAACATCATTCCAACTGAAACTTAATAATATGTAAATAAGCATTTATTTTATATAGCATATGTAAACAATTGTATTACATTCAAATATCAGCCTTTGCCAGTACTTCAGATTTGCTCATATATAAGTGTTTGAGTTGTAGGAATAAGAGGATTCCTTTTATTCCTGCATAAATACTATATCTTGTATTGGTGAGAAAGTATTTATTTATTATTAACACTAGCAAAGCATATGCACACTAATACAATTGTTTACCTATGCTACATAAAATAAACGCTTATTTACATATTATTAAGTTTCAGTTGGAATGATGTTTAGTAAATTCTAGATAATTTCACCGACATCATTCATTCAGACATCGTATAGAGTAATTTAAAGTGACTGTTCCATCATCACGCTTTCTTTGCCAGTACTTCAGATTTGCTCATGTATAAGCGTTTGAGTTGTAGGAACAAGAGGATTCCTTTTATTCCTGCATAAATACTATATCTTGTATTGGTGAGAAAGTATTCATTTATTATTAACACTCGTAAAGCGTATGCACAATTAGCGTGAAAGGCTAATATTTGAATGTGATACAATATATATATATTCTAAATCACAAATCTTTTTTTAACAAACAAATTATATTTTTTTACATGTTTTTTTATATTATAATCATTAATATTTTCAAAGTGATTTGCATAGGTTTTTTTTTTTCACTTTATATATTATCACGACTATTGCCAAAATTTCAGAATCCCAAACAGGCTTATAAAACAAAAAAAAATGTCAATAACAAACAAAAAAATACATCAAAATCAAATGAAGATAATGAACAAAAAAAAAAAACAATTTTGCAACATTTTCTTGCCACAAATTAAAAAAAAAAAATTGCAATGTTTTATAAATTTTCAAAATTATAAATAAAAATATATACAGGCCTTAAAATAATGAAACATCTGCTATCCTCTGCTAATAAATAATTCAAATGTTAGACAATAGAAAAAAGAAATTCCTATTTTCTTTCAATCTCTTCATATATATATATATATATTGTAACGGAAACCCGGCGGATCGAAAGCTTAAACTTCCCTTTTATATAGATATAATGGGGAATTCTTATAATTCAAAATCGCCCACTTTTCGCTACCACAAGCAGAGAGAAAATACGGACATAAACGAGTCTATATCCGCACTTGACCGAACCTGTATGCTATACGGGTGTAGCCCCAGGTTATATTTCCGGTCAACCTTCTCCCGACTGCTGCAAGATTTAACAGAGTTACAGCACTTGGATAATTATAAATTTAATGGTATCAAATACTGCACCACTAGCTTCACATGTTAATTAAGTACTCAAATGCATAATAATTATTTTCCAAACCCTCAGATTATATTATTTTTGGAAGTGGCGAAGAAAGAGATGAAACAGATTTTACATAAATAAAAAATATTTAATACAATAAATTATAATAAAAGAAACACTCTAAATTATAAACACTCAATATAAAAAACAGATTATGCTATAATACTACAACAAATAAATAAAATACAATAGAAGATTATATTATAAATGATTGCAATCTTTGAAAATAAAGTGTCCCTTTATAGTCATTCCAAATATTGAAAGGAGTCTAATTAACGTCTATCTCATTATATGTGGGATTGGCAATTGCATTAAATTTAAAGGTATGTGCACATAATTATATAAAATGTCTTATTCGTAATTACCTAAGTGATAAAGTCTTTGAATAAACTTGGCATCTTGCTGACTGTCCCGTGGAATTTTTCCACTTCTTTAGTAGGGAACGGTAGCTCTTCAGTTAGATTTGATTGTTGGAACTCCTCCGTATTGTGGGCATCAAGGCAAGGCAAAACAAACCCTTTGGCAGGCGCTATGTCAGCAGTTGTTACATCGAGACGCGAACCATTATAGCATGAAAGTCTGGATCGACCGGCGATCACGACTGGCCCTTAGCCACACATCCTCGAAACTTCCCTTATGTTATAGTTTTTCTTCATGTTCCCCAAAATTTAACTTTTCATGTCTGCTTTCTATTATATTTCTCTGCTTCTTATCAGAGCAGTGTCTTCACTGAAGTCTCGACCAATACTGTTTTTCAATCAATTAATTAATGTCCTTTTTTTTCAAATTCTTTCCTTATCTTGATCTCCTGCTTGGTTTTTCTTTCACACCTTTTTACTTTAAAAATGCTTTCAACAACTTATACAAAATTTCTTATAATTTGATATAATTTTATAATATAATATTTTACATTTATTTCTCAATCATTTTCTTTAAATAAATTATTTCATTTTGACATGAAATAAACCTTACTCTCTTTATTCATACATTCACATATGCATTTCATTTTCATCAAAATGTGTCATTTTAAGACCAGATCTTTATCTTTTCGTTGCATTCTAAATTTTACTTATATTTTATTTAAAATTCCCAACTATCGCTTTTGTTTTTATATCATTAAGTTTTTATTTTATTTATATTTCATTTCTCATTTTTTTAATCTTACATTAAACACATGATATTGAGATTTCTAACCTTAATATTTCTATTCTTTTTACAATCTGAAGTTTGGAGGGTAAAAGATAAGAATCTTTTCGATTCTAATTCCCTCTCTTTTTTACTTAAACATTTCTTTGTTTTAAACAGAGCAAAACTCCCCATACAGTATTGCCACCTGTGCTAAACAGAGTAATCAATGGATGCCAGAAGGCTTGTGCATAAAATCCCTATCTATTGCCTACTCATCCAATATCCCCAGACTAGTTTAATGTGCTAGTATAGGAAATGTGATCATGTGATTTCTTTGTTTTGTAATTTTTTTAAACTCACTTTTTTTTATAACCCAAGCACAATATTTAACATTCTTTAAATGTTAAATATCTATATGTGTGACCGCAGTATGTGTGATCATCACATTACACCATTCCCCTCCTTTAAAATTTTTTTTAAAAATTTTTTTAATTTACTGCACTTCAAGCTAGATGCTCATAACTACTGTTAGAACCATTTTATATCTATTTACTTCTAATGTAACTTTAGTGATGAGATTATTCCTAGAGAGGCGACCAGGCAAATTACATCCCTACTCTGATGACCCAACCAGCATTACTAAACCAATTTAATCTTGCTATAACATTACATGAGTTTGATTTCTGCCTCCTACTTGTATATACAGGTTCGAGTCCACAGGATATCTCTGTGACTCAATTAAATCTGTTCATACCTCACACTTTACAAATGATAACCCTTGACAACTCTGGTCACTATTACTGAGGTGGGTTGGGAGGCTGGCATCTTTTTGTCCAACTCGTCCATGAGCTCAGAATATTTACTGATAACTCGTATTTTTTATAAAGGGGTTCTTTCCCCATAGATTGGTTTCTAAACCATTGACTCACGATATTTGTCAAATATCTAACTGGAAATCTTAATCCAGTGAGTCATTATGAAAAGGGGATCTCTGTCCCTGTCTTCTCTATATAATAAGATTTGATGACCACAGAAGACACATGAATGCATAGCAGAGAAGGCTCACCATATACTGCTAAGATCCTCTACAAATATCTAAACCTACACACCTTCAGCCTCCATCTACGCTCTCACACTACTATCTATCATCTGATGCTTTGTCTTTGTTTGGATCCTTTTGTACTGTTTGGCCATTTAGGCTCATCATTTCTTTATATTATCATGATCAATACTAAAGTCCATTCTCCATTACTCGTGATCCAATTCCATTTCCAATCTTGTTATCAGTGAATCCTTCCTTTATTGATGCTGTGGTTTATATTTTATCTGGTGGTTGTCTTTCTCTATTGACATCACCTCTGCCTCCCCTGGGATGCAGACTTTGATCCCTACATTCTCTATCCTCTGTCCATTTGTATGGCCACTTCCATTCAGTCTTACATCTAGATCGTTTATCTTCCTGTCCTTTTGGATTCCACTCTGTCAAATCTCTTCTGTTTTCTTTCCATCGTCCTTTACTAGGATTCCAACCATTTTTAATTTCAAGTGGTTCCTTTGGAGGTGGTCTATATGCATATCCTTTGTCTGTATATTCTCTAGTGGCTCTTGACTTGATGCATTCTATCCCAGTATATGCGCTGTTACTGGCTGACTTACTTATCCTCTCTTCAAATTTTAAGCCTAACTTTTCTACTACCTTCGCTATCTGAATTATATTTCCCTGCAGGCTTGTCAGTATCCTACTATCTTCTACTCTTATCACTTCCACTTTCTCTTCTTTATCTAACTTTCTTATTCTCTTCTCTGGCCACTCTATATCTTCTCTCAGATCAAACTCTGCTGACTCTCTATCTATATTCCCGGCCCTTTCTAATTCCTCATATACACATGGCTCCATACTCTTTTGTTCATCCCACTTAATTTCTCTGTAATCCATTTCTTGTGTTCCTAGCCTCTGATTGCTGGATGACATCCTTAATTTCTTCCCTGGCTTCAGCAATTCTTTTCTGGTTGTCTATTTCTATCTTTACCAGCCATTCTTCCATCCTTCTCTCTTGTCTGTCCACATAGTCCTTCATGAATTGCTCTTGCTCAACCCTCATTTGCCTTAGCATATCCATGATATCACTATGGTTTATTTTACCCTTTACTTTTATCTTCTTATCTTCATTCCCTTCTTTTACTTCCTTTTCTTGAAAGTCCATTTTAGCTTGGGACCTTGTATGCATAAATATAACTTTATGTAACCCTTCTTGATATCTGTATTTATTATTACTATTATTTTACTAACTCTTCTGGATATATCTACATAAAAAATTTCTTTCTACTGACTCTATGCTTTCTGCTTTGATTAACTTTTAATATATTTGTTATTTGTCAGTTAGCATTTAGATCCTAGCCAACCCAAACATCCGCACTCTGGTTCACCCTCTTGTTCACCTGCCTTAGATTCGTCTGACTGCCTGCCCAACCTTGATGATTGTCCTATACTTTTTTCCAATTTATCCAACTCTGACTCACTATACTTTCAATTAATGTCACACTTATATATATTTTTAATCTAACTCAACTACTATACTTTATTCCTCTGTTAACGATATTTATAAATAAACTCATTTCTATTTGATTGCATTTCCAACAGTACGCACTTATGATATATATTTCTAATATTCCGTTTATAAATTTCGATCACTTTAAGGTTACGGTTGTTTTAAAACAAAAAATCATACACATATATATTTCCTTTCCTTTCACAGGTATACTTTGTTGTACAGCTATATCAGCAATTTGTTGATCAAGTTACCCTCACGATTATTTTTTTAAAATCATACTCATATATTTCCTCAATTTAATTAATATACTTCGTTATACTTACTCCGTTTTGTAATTTATCGATTACTTTCTTTTCTTGAATATTTAAAATCATACGTATATATTTTCTTCAACCCAACAAATACACTCGAACATTTTTATCATTTATCATTAGAAATATTTTATTTTCAGCTTAACTGGGATACGTTATTATAAATTCACACATATATCTTTCCAACTTCGCTTACATATGTGGTTATTCTAAAGTCCAACATATATATTTCTTCACTTAACTTAGTTCTGCGACTATTTTAATTATTTATCATTTAAAATATTTTATTTTCAGCTTGACTGAGACACGCTATTATTAACTTTCACATATATTTTCCCCACTTCGCTTAGATACGCAATTATTCTGGGGTCCGACATATATTTCTTCTTCAACTTAACTGAGATACGCGAATATTTTCGAATTTATCATTTATGATTAAAATCTTACTAAAACTGTTTTATTCCGTTAACTTAACTACTTTATTTTCGTTACAACAAACATCTAGATAATCTACATTTGATCGCTATAATTATAGCTGAATACACTTTATCATTACGACCATGAATTCATATACACATTTATTTATTTTTAACTTAACTGGACTATGTGACTATTTTTATTACTTAGCATTAAAACTTTCACGAAACTTTGTTTTATTCTTTTTTTCTGAAACGATTTATATTTCATTACAGCAATTATTTGAGATAATTCATTCTTTGTTTGTGGTGATTATATTGGAATACTTCTGGTCTTTTATTAAATACGTCACAACACATTTCAAACTTTCTTAATATTAAAATTCCCTTCTTTCTATTCTTCATACACACTTGATGATGAAACACATATATGAAGTATTATAAAGCAAAAAATTTATCCCCTTCGTCTTCGCTTCTAACCATTCTGATTTACAACGTGAATTTTATATATTTTAAAAACACATATATTATTTTAGAAAATATTTTCGTTATCTTACAAAATTATTCAACACGTGATCACTAATTGCACAGCAATAGATATCCTGGAAACTGGCCCCCAAAATGTAACGGAAACCCGGCGGATCGAAAGCTTAAACTTCTCTTTTATATAGATATAATGGGGAATTCTTATAATTCAAGATCGCCCACTTTCCGCTACCACAAGCAGAGAGAAAATACGGACATAAACGAGCCTATATCCGCACTTGACTGAACCTGTATGCTATACGGGTATAGCCCCAGGTTATATTTCCCGGTCAACCTTCTCCCGACTGCTGTAAGATTGAACAGAGTTACAGCGCTTGGATAATTATAAATTTAATGGGATCAAATACTGCACCACTAGCTTCACGTGTTAATTAAGTACTCAAATGCATAATAATTATTTTCCAAACCCTCAGATTATATTATTTTTGGAAGTGGCGAAGAAAGAGGTGAAACAGATTTTACATAAATAAAAGATATTTAATACAATAAATTATAATAAAAGAAACACTCTAAATTATAAACACTACAACAAATAAATAAAATACAATAGAAGATTATATTATAAATTATTGCAATCTTTGAAAAAGAAGTGTCCCTTTATAGTCATTCCAAATATTGAAAGGAGTCTAATTAACGTCTATCTCATTATATGTGGGATTGGCAATTGCATTAAATTTAAAGGTATGTGCACATAATTATATAAAATGTCTTATTCATAATTACCTAAGTGATAAAGTCTTCGAATAAACTTGGCATCTTGCTGACCGTCCCGTGGAATTTTTCCATTTCTTTAGTAGGGAACGGTTGCTCTTCGGTTAGATTTGATTGTTGGAACTCCTCTGTATTGTGGGCATCAAGGCAAGGCAAAATGAACCCTTCGGCAGGCGCTATGTCGGCAGTTGTTACATCGAGATGTGAACCATTATAGCACGGAAGTCTGGATCGACCGGCGATCGCGACTGGCCCTTAGCCACACATCCTCGAAGCTTCCCTTATGTTATAATTTTTCTTCATGTTCCCCAAAATTTAACTTTTCATGTTTCTCTGCTTCTTATCAGAGCAGTGTCTTCACTGAAGTCTCGACCAATACTGTTTTTCAATCAATTAATTAATGTCCTTTTTTTTTTCAAATTCTTTCCTTATCTTGATCTCCTGCTTGGTTTTTCTTTCACATCTTTTTACTTTAAAAATGCTTTCAACAACTTATACAAAATTTCTTATAATTTGATATAATTTTATAATATAATATTTTACATTTATTTCTCAATCATTTTCTTTAAATAAATTATTTCATTTTGACATGAAATAAACCTTACTCTCTTTATTCATACATTCACATATGCATTTCATTTTCGTCAAAATGTGTCAGTTTAAGACCAGATCTTTATCTTTTTCATTGCATTCTAAATTTTACTTATATTTTATTTAAACTTCCCAACTATCGCTTTTGTTTTTATATCATTAAGTTTTTATTTTATTTATATTGCATTTCTCATTTTTTTAATCTTACATTAAACACATGATATTGAGATTTCTAACCTTAATATTTCTATTCTTTTTACAATCTGAACTTTGAAGGGTAAAAGATAAGAATCTTTTCGATTCTAATTCCCTCTCTTTTTTACTTAAACATTTCTTTGTTTTGTAATTTTTTTAAACTCACTTTTTTTTATAACCCAAGCACAATATTTAACATTCTTTAAATGTTAAATATCTATATGTGTGACCGCAGTATGTGCGGTCATCACAATACATATATATATATGTTCATTTTTATTATTATTACCTTTTTGAATAGATATATAACACTATAATTGATGATAATGGCTGGATCCTTCTAACTTTTACAAATTCCCTTGCCTAAGTAACAAAAAAATGTACAGCCTCCCTACTGTCAATTAGAGGTTTCAACACCTTTCCAATAAAACAACAACATGAATCCCCCAAGTCAAATGTGCATCTTCACATTTAACTTATTATGGGCAATCTTCCCAATTTAACTAAATTTGTTTCAACAACAACAAAACAACAATAAAAAAATTCCTTTTAAAAACATAGCATGCTGCCAACTGGCCTACAAAGTGCAAACATTTGGAATCCTCTTGTGAAAAAAAAGATCAATCATCATAGAGAAAGGTTTAATATCATTAAAGTTATATTAGTATCCTTCAACTCCCTTAATAATGTTGAAATAGAATTTATGAGAATATAAAGATTGATGGTGACAAATTTGAGTCAAAGCAATGCTGGTTCTTCATGATACATTGGCCTGAAGTGCTGGGAGTTGTGAGTCCCTTTTAGCCCAGATGATGTACCAATCATATAGGCATTCACTCCAAATCTTGTAGGGTCTCTCATAGCTATTGAAAAACATTTTACATTGATGTTCCTGTGGGTAACTAACATGGGGGATATGAACCAATATTAAATCTCTGACTTTAAACTGATGGGGATGTTGCAGTCCCTGTAAGCTCTATTTTTCACCTATTCTTGCCACATTTTCCTTAGCCATTTCAAAATTATTGTCATGATTTAACTCTTATAAAATAGGAGTTTTAATTAATATTGGCTCCTTATGACCAAAATGGAAATACATTGGTTGGTGGATTCAATCTGCATTGTGTTAATATACATCAAAACTCACTTCCATTGATTCATCCAAGCATGATGATTTTCCATGAAGCAAACCCCAAATAATCAGCTCACCTTCCTCATCACTCTCTTACAGACATTGAATTGAGAACTACAGATAGAAATTAAAATGGTTCTAACATTTTGAGACTTCAACCAATCCTTCCATTCTGAAGACAGAAACGAAATAGCATGGTCGATAAGGATGGATCCAATGGGAATTGAGTTTCTCAAAGCCTTTATAATATCAAAAACAGCTGCTTTTCACACTGAATATGTGGAGACATACTTTGAGAATAAGTCATTAGTGACCAATAGAAATTTATATCTATGATATGTCAGTAAGGATCCATAAAATTGATTGCTAAAATCTCATTGGGTTTCTTTGACAGAATAGATTGTCACTTTCATGCATAGGATCTATTAAAAAAATTAGTCTTCAAACATACTTTGCATGATTGGAGGTTATATAGTACAGACATATATATCCTAGGCCAGTAGAACAGTCTGTACACTATGTGCTCCACATTCCTAGGACTATGATGCTAATACAGAGTTTTCATAGAAAATTAATTTCTCCTCAGACAAAAGGGAATAATGATTCTCCATGATTCATTGTTACTAATATCAACATTATACATCAATGAGACATCCATCAATCTATAGGGTAATAATTTCCCCATCAATCACTGGTTTAGCAGTTTCTACAGATCTTGATTTATCAGTTAAACAAAAAATTATATTCCTCAATTTGAGATCCTGTGATTGTAGATTGATTAACTTTTTCAAATCCTTTTTAATGGAGTCATCTACTGCTAATATGATTGTGGTGAAAAACAGGTTTCCCATGACTACATGTTGATTTGGATGCTTGATTGGATTTTACCTAAGAATGTCAGGAATGATATTATTCTTTCCTTGACAATATTGATCAACATAATTAATATGTCACAAAAAAGGATCCATCCCACTAAGTGATCATTATTTAAATATCCATGATTAAGAAATTCTAGACTTTTACAATCTGTTATCACTATAATCCAAGACTCTAACAAAAAGTGCTTCAATTTAAAAAAGGCTCACACAACTGTTAGTGCTTTTTCAATTAATGACTCAAAAATATAAAACCTGACTTCATGGTTACAGAGTTCAATCAGACCTTAAGCCATATATGTTGGGGAATCAATCTGGCTTTACAGACATTGGCCCAACATAATCTGAAAAGATTGCTGGGGTGGTAAAGAAGGACTGGATGGAATAAAGCATATGAAACAATTTATCTGAGATGATGGAGTCCTGACTGTCTATATCTATTAAAGCCACTATCTTGAACTCTTCAACTAAAATAGTAACTTCTGAGCAACCGCTAAAAGTAGGTTGACCATCTGAGTCTTCAGGTTCAAAATCATCCAAGTTAAATCCTAGAGAATTTTAATATGAAGATTAGATCAGTCTTTCCCAAATTAGTTATGGGATCCCACTTGCTAAAAGGTCCTGCCTAATTTAATGGACAGCCTTTATGTCTGCCCACTGGAGTTTTGGCTACTGCACTAACCCAACTATTATAAGAATAACCCCAAAGTTTAGAATCCACATGACTATATATCTGATCTTCCACATGGCCATCATGATCCTTATATGGCATCTGTCTTCTCAACTGATAATTACTCTGGCTGTTTCCTTGAATATGAAATGAATACTGACTCCTAATCTTGTTATAATTAATACTGGGGTAAGTAATTTGGACCATCTCTTCTCTATTTGGATGCTCTATCATATGCACTCTCTTTAGCTACCAGTATTCCCAAAATATCCACAATTTTTTGACAGTATGTTGATTGGCAACTTCTAATATCTGTTCAATATGACAAGGCAAGTTTTGGTGCAAAATATGCAAAATGTGAATAATTTGGGCTTCAGATAATAGGAAAATAGTCAGACTTTTAAACTTGGCATTTTGGTGCCTAAAAAATTGAATATAGTTTTTCTTGTGGCAGCCATTTTTCTCATGGGACAATTAATGGCAAATGCAGTCTTGTTTGTCTTCATTTCAAAAATTGTCCATTATGGTCTGACAGTAATCATTATGAGTTTGAGGCATCTCAAACAATAATTGCACCTTTCTTTGACCAAAGCATAAAAATTATTATTGGCAATTTGAGAGTGTACTCTTAAGGCAAATAGCTCTTCCAGTGTACTTAGGTATTCCATAAAGTATTCATTATACTCCCTCTTAAAAAAATTTTATATTGATAAACCTAGAGGAGTTAGAGTTCACATGATAACCACTATTTTCTTTGATTAAAGCCTTCTCATGGGAGAGTCAACTGAATCTATGATTAGGGTTCTTCTCATTTTCTGGATTCACAGAGGATATCTATTGTCAGAGCAACTTTTAGTGTCAATAGCATGACCACAATCTTATCTGCTTCAAATATAAACTACATTTGCTTTTCTAAATTTGTGATAGTCACTTTTCATTTGCACTACTGACTTTAACTCTTTAACTGGAACACATAAACTTGTAACATCTTTCCACATCTCATACTTTCATTTGTTAATATTATTAGTTTCATCAGGTTTTGCATACTCACTAATTACAAATGAATGTCTTCCAACTTGGTGTCCATTTCTTGATAATGACTGGAGACTGCACTAGTGATAACATCCATTAGCCTGTTGGATTACTTCCTTACAGTAATCTTATTAAGCTGAACAAGTTTTTCCATTTGGAGATCAACAGCAATTTCAACTTGTCTTCATCTTGACATGTATGGTCCATAAAGAGCATTCTGTCTCAGAATTAAAAATTTGAAACTCATTCCTTAAAGCCTTATTATCTTTAACAATTTGCTTTTGCAAATTTCAGCACTCATTTCTAGATAAAATTTTAACAATACCTTTTGAATTTCTTCTCAGAAAAATAGCTTCACTTCTAGACTCTTCTCTAGTGACCATCTTTCTTCTCTACACCCTTTTAATTTGTCCACAAACGTGGGCTCTAATTCCTTGGATTTGTTATCTATTTCTGCCTTCAATTCAGTGGAACTAGTGTCTATTTTTGCAATTAATTCAGCTCTTAATTCAGCATTTTCTACTTTCAATTCAGCAAAGTTCAACTCATTTTTCATTTCTTTTATTATATTCATCTGGTCAAACATAGTAATGATAGGCTCATGCAACATTTCATTAGTATTATCCACAATGCTTATGCTAAAGTTAGTATATTACAAATCTAGATATTGGAATATATATTACAAATCTAGATATTGGAATATATACCAAAAATTCAATGTATTTTTTTAACTGTCCTTACGTACTACCTGAGGCTTGTCACCCTCTGCCTATATCCAGAAAAAATTATCATACAGGGAATACACAAATAGAAAAGATAGACAATCATTTCTTTAAAAAAAAATTGGTTTTTATCTATCCCAAAAATTAAACTCTTTACTTCAATAATACCATATTCTTTTTTGTTAATTTAAAACATTGTCCAAACTATACATCAAAAAAAAAAAAATACTTTATCAATACTTCAAATCATGTGAGTCACAAAAAAATTCAGAAATAATGAAATTTAAAATTTTAATACTCAAGAATAAAGTGTGAACATATAATAGAAATAAGTTTAAAACATTCATATCATCTATGTAAGCCCATGTATAGGCAAGCCAAATGTATATAATAACATAATTTACTTTCCCTGCATAGGAATAATGATTATCTATTGACTTTGTAATTTAAACATTAATTCTAGATCTACTATATATATATATATTAACCCACTGTTATCAGAATAAACCTTAGTACTGGTCAAAAAAATCCCATACCCTCTCAAAACATATGACTTTTCCCACTTCTTTGTCCTTAATTGGTCACATCAAAATATTATGGTATATAGGATCTGTATGCCAAGGTCCACCTATTCAAGGAAGGCTTTCTTATGCCCCACAGATTTGGAATCAAAATGTAATGGTGTTTAGTAGAAGCTCTAAAGTTAATATGTAATGATATAGCTTTTTAAAGTAATATCACAACTACATAAATTGGATTCAAGTGGTGGACAAAAGCATAGATTTAATCTTACACTCTCTTTCAACATTTCAATAGTCTATTCTTGAGATTTGCACAAAATAACTCATGAGTTATGATTTACCTGCTAAATATAAAATAGAAAGGGAATATTTTATTGAATCTGCTTTATATTTTCCAACAACTAACTATAGATAGTTAAGATAGCATGTCTAAATGTACTAATGTGAGACAATGCATCTATTTACTAATGTCTCTGCAGGCAATTGTTAACATTCCGATGTTCTCAAGTTAACAATACCTAATGGCACAATGTTTCTGTGTACTGATAAATGATTAAAACAAAAATGAATTGCAGTTACTTTAAATCAAACCAGAGGTATAACTTTTATTTATGATTAAATATATTTATCTTCCTTTTTCTGAATGGGAATAATAATAATAATAATAACACAATAAAGTACAACATCTGTTTCTTTATAATGTTTTTTTTTACTTGACATTAAAGTCATTTCATATACTTAACATTAATTAATCAGACTTATTGGGATATGTTCATGTCCATTTTTTAAAATTAAATAAAATGCAATAACATAATGAAAATACTACTACTAATATTCTATCAAAGAACAAGATCACATTAGCCTTATAACCAAAAAAAATTAAATAAGTATCAATGTGCTCTTCACACTATGCAAGCCACCACCACCCCTTTTATAAGTATGAGTATTCTAAATTACACTCCTTTTTGAAATGTTAGACCCAAACTTCTCAAATTAATCTTTTATAAAATCCTCACTTATGGACTAAGAGTTTAACATATTTAACTACATGGCAATTGATTCTGAGAGTTTATTGATAAGTCATCATTAAACTACATTGATCCTAATATTTGTAAGGCAAGCCCTCATGAGTGATAAAGGATTCTGAGTTATATGTTTATAACTACACATTATATAAAAAGTATTAATGAAATAATTCAACCCTTCAAAAGTATATTTAGATTAAATAAACATATCTCACATTTAAATTATAAGTTATTTATCAAAAGAAATTAACAACTGCAATGATAGTAATTATATGTTTATATACGTGATCTTCACAAAGACAGAAGTTAATAAATTAATCCTCAGCATTTATTAAATGCTATATGTATACCAGATGTACAATAAATAAATTTGTTAAACAAATAAAAAAGAAAAATTAATAAATGATATCTAATGTTATGTTTTATCATGATGAATTAAAATAAAATATATGCATTTCAATAAATAAATAAAAAATTATAATCAGTGCAATTACCATTTAGCTTTTTTTTCTTTTTTTTTAATATACTTTTCTTTGAAAATTGACAGTTGTCTGAAGCATCAATACTCTTCCTTGTGTAAATTTCATTAACATGTCAGATGACATCTAATGGCAAATGCATGAATTTAAAACTATTTGAAGTTGGCAAATGCATGAATTTAAAACTATTTGAAGTTGATTTTCTTAAAGTATTTTTTGTCCTAGTTAAGCAAAGATAAATCAATGGAAAATGACACAATTATTCAGATGTTTTTAGATAATTCTTAAATTGATTTTTGGGGTAGAAATAGCTATTCATTTTCATAGTGATTTCTCTAAAGACATGTCTGTTGATGATTTCTCTTTCTTTCTACAGATGGCAATTATTAGAGAGGACTACACAGGAAAAATTAAATTATCTAGATAGCAACTTTTTCTTCTATTCATTTTTTAATAGAATTGACTCCAGATAAAGTTTTGCAATTATATAAGGCAAAAGAAATGAATGAATTGACAATAAAAAAAATTTGTTATTCTTCTTCTAATGGAAATTATCAAATATAATCCTCGGTTACTATGGCATTTAGCCTACACTTTCATTAGATACTGACTTAAACTCTACTGTTAGCATAATCATTCATCTTTAAAAAAATTTGACTATTTTACAATGGTTAAACAATATATATATATATGTTCTATATAAGCATATTGTATGATATATAAAATAAACAAATACATTTGTAAATCAAAAATTATTTTTTAACAAACAAATTATATTTTTTATACATTAATATAATCATCAATATTTTCAAAGTGATTCAGATAGTTTCTTTATTCACTCTATATATTATCACCATCATTGCCTAATTTCAGAATCATGAATAGGCATATAAATATGCCACAAAAGGTGAATAAACAAAAAAAAAATAATAAAAAAATACATTCAAATCAAATGAAGATATTAAACAAAGAATAAAAATTTTGCAACATTTTCTTGCTGCAAGTTTTAAAAAAATTGTGATTTTATAAATTAACAAATCTCTAAATAAAATATATATACATACCTCAAAATAATAAAATATCCATTATCCTCTGCTAATAAACAATTCAAATCTTATGTAATAGAAAGAAATCCCCATTTTCTTTCACTCTCTTCCTATATACATATGTATATGTTCCCTTTTATTATTTTTTGAATAGGTATAGAGTACCATAATTGGTGGTAATGAATGGATCCTTCCAACATTTACAATATATATATATAAATCAAGTCAGATGTCACATGACCTAATTTAATAAGCTTGTATTTACAAATGCTTTGTAGAATATCCCCAATCTGGTATCCTCAGTAAGGAGCTAGGATATTCAATCATTAGATTAAAAATACCAGAACATTTTCAGCACTTTTTTTAATGTATAACTATTAAGTAGAAAATCTGAAATTTTCAGAAATCCATGTCTTCCAATCCAGTTATCTAACATATATATATATATATATATATATATATATATATATATATATATATATATATATATATATATATATATATATATATATATATATATATATATATATATATATATATATAACAGTAGACACTACTAACAAATACTTTTCACAAGCTGTTAAATTGATAAAGAAATTTCAGAACACCAATATTTATTTATATTTTAAGTTATTAAACTTGAATAACATGTTAACAATAGAATACTGTCTTCTATAGTGTTTATTCTAGCATGAATTTCTTTTCAAAGAAAATCAAATGGTAAAAAAAAATTGGAAGTCTTAAGAGTTAACTGTATTTCAATCTGGTGTTTTAATTATACTGCCAAACATTAGTCTATTCCAAGATTGTAGCTATTGTTACAATAAAAATGATAATTATATAAAGAAAGATAATGTAATGCGTTATATAAACATAAAAAAATGTATGGGTATGTAGAAATGTAGCTACAGAGGTAATGATTTTTATTATATTATGTAAAAATATTTATAAATTCATAAAATTCATGATCTAATAATTCTTACCATGACCAGATGAATGAAAACTAAAACAGTGCAAGCACCTTCAAATGTTAATGCATCAACCATAATGCCTCCCATAAGAGGTCCAAGAAATGATCTAAAATAAAATGTCTGCTCGTATACATCTATAAACACAATATAACTAAAATTAAAATCTATGCAGAAATTTATGAATGTATGTTAAGTTCTCTTTCAGAAGATGAAGTGAATTAACTAAGCAATTGCTGACACTTTATCATCATCAGTGATAGTATGCCATTGCTTGTAACCTACATCTTTATCTCCACATCACTGAGATACATATTGCATTTAATTATTACTAAAACAATTGAATGTTTGCTGATATGTAACATTTTTAGTATCAAAAATGGTATATTAAACTATAATTAAAAAGCCTTTGGCTTTAATATCAATAATAATGATGAATAATTTAATAATAATCTAACTATATCATAGTACTTTTTTTGGAATTTGAAGCCAAAATCAATGCTATAATTTGTTTCTTACTTTAGTTTAAAATTATTTATCATTATCCTTAATATTATAATCGATTACATACTACTAATAATGGTAGTATTATATATATAAATAATATTTTATCAATTTTTTTCATAAATGCTTTATTTTCCATTCATTTATTGCAAATCATAATTCATCTCCATAATGAATTTTTTCTTTTTGTATTTTTATTCCATATATATTAAAATAGAATGAATATGTTATGAAATTCTATTTCCATTCATTGTATTTATACATTGAACTATTTCCATCATCTAATGTTAAGTATTGAATGTCTTTAGAAAAATTTATTTAAATTTTCCAATTACATTCAACTGTTAGTAATAGAACACAGGTTAGTATAGGCACAACATTTCAAGTGGTATTATTCCCCTATCTTCTTCATGTATTACTGGCTTGATCTGTGACAATACTAGCATGGGAATTGAACCTGGACTCTTAGATTCTTAAATATTGAATTTTAAACTAACATTCTAACCAATATAGCCATCCTGCTAAAGGCAACAGTCAGTAGAATTTTCATATAAATTTTCTATGAGGTTTCTCCTGATTTCTCCACTTTTTCTTAAGAGAAAATTGATTAATGGTTGCCATACATTATGTATAATTGCACTAGGTTGACTTATGGGGTTATTCATCATTGTCATGTAAGCAGATTCTTCAAATTTTCTTCTTTACTTTTTCTTTTCTATTCTATTTTTGCATTTTCCCAATTGAACATATCTTCATTGGTACATACATGGTCTGGTATCTTAGTCATATCTGTTTTCTCTCTTCTAATCATCAATTTGTGCCCTTGCAATAGTTTGTCAATGGTTTAACTGGACTTACCAATATACATTCTTCCACATTCACATGGTATTTCATAGATGCAGTTTTTGCTTGTCAGTGTTTCAATTTTAGGCTGTGTAGATATTAGAATTCCTCATAGTATGGTGTGGCTCTGGAAAGCTGTTCTGATGTTAAGCTGATTGCAGATTTTCCTTAATTTGTTTGCTATTTTTGGAATGTATGGATATACCACAACACCAACAATTGTTTTTCTTTTCATCATTCTTTTTGTTGTCTACTTGAAGTTTTCTTAATGACAGCTGATGGATAACCATTTTTCATAAGAGTATTTTCTATATAGATCTTTTCTTTTTTCAAATCACTGACTTCTGAACAAACTTCTTTCACTGGGTTCATAGTGATAGTATAAGACCATGTTTTGTATTTTTGGTGTGAATGGATGTATATGCTAAATATTTGTCTCTGTATTGGGTTTTCTGTAAATTATAGTTTTAATTTTGCCATTAGGGTGTCTTGTCACAAGAACATCTAAGAATACCAATTTTGGTTTTTGTTCTCACTCTATTGCAAATTTAATTGGAAGGAATATGTTTTTGATGTGTTTCTAGAAAGTTTGTAGTAGTACTCCACCATGTAGCTATACAACAAATGTGTCAAACTAATACTATTAATAGACAACATGATTTCAGTTTCCAATGTCAATTTTCAATTACTGCTTTGCTTAGTTACATTATAAATGAAATGTATCTAAAAACGTGCAAAAATCCCATTAAAATGATCAATATTTGCATATATATATATTGTAACGATCCGGAGAAATAGGACTTAACGTACACTGCACTACGGGGCGCCATCTAGGCATTTGAACCTAGAAAAATTTATAAAGTAGGCAGATACGTGAGTCAAAAAAAAAAATATATTTTTTTTTTTTTAAATTTTGATTCCGGTCGTTAGCCCATGTCACTAGCTCAGTGGAATAGCAGAGATTTAATAATATCATTTACTAGGATATAAAAGAATAAAGTAAGCCACTGCCAGTAATTCACATACAAACATTTATTTATGCACATATATATAAGGTTTAAAATTACTTTAGTGATTTACATTTAATTTAACATTTAACATTATTTTTTTTTTTACTTTGATTTTACTTTAATTTACATTGCATTACTATTATATTATAAATTTACATTTTTAATCAAGTTCGCACAGATGGGATTATATTAACCTGTTTAATATGTTGCTATAGATCGGTTACATAGATTTCAACGGTCAAAAACATTTCAAAGTAAACATAAACGATCAAAATACAAAGTTATTGATTACTGACAATTGCAGAGGGAAATATAAGAAACCCTCTAGTATTCATCGTAAGATACCTGCATCGTCACCAATAACTTAAAAGACATCCGAATAAATACCTTTTAGATACTCACCGTAAGGTATCAGTATTTGTCGAATGTCTATATATTTTGATCAAATATGAAAACGCAAACATATTTAACCGATAGCCAATCTATGCAAGCGTCTATAAACAACTTAAATTTAATAGTTTTATAGGATCGAGCCTGAATATACTATATAGATTTGCATTCGAAAATAAAATATTCTATCCCTATTTAACCCTAGGCAACACATTTCGCAATCAACCGGCGCCAATCCATCTGATACATTCATGTATTCAATGTAGCATGATACGACAACACAATTATATTGTCAGGAATGTACATCTGAACAATATGAAGAAAGAAAAACGACATTGACTCTCCACCCACAGGAATGTGACATCTGTGGGCAAGTAGATCAATAAACTAAAAACTCCATAGGAATGGGCTGCGGTCTTCTGCCGACTTACAAACCCATCCATAGGCAAACAGAGGGTGTGTGGCGTATTTTATAATCCTGCCCGTAGCGGATCTCATGCTACACCTACTAATTACATAAATATATCCAATCCATTGAACCAATTCAACCACGAAATGAACAACCCAAGATTACCCTCCCTTAATTATCTTTACAAATCGATACAGCCATTCACGCCCGACTCAAGTTTAACATTTTTTTATAATTTATTTAACGGAAAACAGAAATCATAACAACTTAAAGAACAAAATTAAATAAATAAATAAATAAATGGAAATGATTTTACAAATTAAATACATTAAATAAAATTATAACCAATTAATAAATATTGTTGGTCAGATAGAATAATATTAAAATCATTTTAAATATGAAAAGTTTTTAATTTACTGTTCATAAATTTTAAAGTTCTTACGGTTATTGAAATAGTTCATCCTATTATATTCCTGGCCGTTTAAACGTGAATTCCCACGTCGTCCGAAGATTAGTATCCGGTTGATTTATTTATTTATCCTTTGGAGATTTTGTTTTTCGTGTAGTTGGTCCTCATTGTATAAACGATGGCCCATTTTTTTCTCTTTCTTAGCAGAACTGAAGGGATTGAAGCTGTGCGTCTTTTTCAATCCCCCCAGCGCTAACACCTAGCTGTTACATCGTCAATAATCAATCAATTTCCAGTCACTAACCTATGCTTTCCAAAACTTGTCCTTTTTATATTTTTGTCAAAGGATTGAATTAACATTGCGTCATGGATGTAATGATCCTTTCGCTGAGGTCCGATTTCCCAAATGGATTTCTTTCATTGGCTAATCCGTTTCTATTGTTTTCTTTCTATCTGACTGAAGTTATTTCATTTAAATGCTCAAGGCTGGTTTACATTTAACTAATTAACAATCATTTCCATTTCTAATTAATTACCCTGTTTTCCAAATCAAAAATATATTTAAAGACAGATTTAGAGATATAATTTTATCTCCAAATCTTTTTAAAATTTAGTTTTAAAAATACCTTTTTCTTTAATAAAAATTTTATTTTAATAATTTTTATTATCTGTGCGACTTAATATATAAGAGTTTAAGACGATATTTTAATTTCAATTTTTAATTTTTAAAGAAAGTTTTTAAATGCGAACTTTTTATTTTAACTTGTTTAATAATTATATATAAAAAAACAATGTAACGAACGTCTGTGCTCGTTACAATATATATATATGGCTTTGGACGTACTATTATCAGATTTTCAATGATATAGTTGGCTAAAGAGTTGGAGAGTGAGAAGATTGAAGCCTGTCTTTTAAAATTTAAAGATTTTATCATAATATGAACCGAGCACTGATTATATATGTGTGAGAGATGCTGATCTGGACTAACTAATGAGTGCTGGTTATCTTTTTTATGTGTATGTGATCATGGGTGTCAGTTATATAAAATAGAACAATAGCTGAAGGGAGTTTGAAAGTCTGTGTTCAAATCCTCTGTAATATATATATATATATGGCACACAAATGTGTAGTTGTTCATCTACATGTCAAAACACCTTATGTATCTATATACTTCATATATATATATATACTTAATCGAATTATACATAACTCAAAATAATAAACAACGGGTTTATATACAATTTAATTTAATATCATCAAATCAATTTTTGTTCACAAATAAACCTTGTCAAGATGCCGTTTTTAAAATTAATCATGTGACAATAAATGTTCTACAACTTTATACACTCTCTAGTGGACACTCCCAGAAATAAACTCGTAAAAAAAATAAAACATATGATAACTATGATAAGGGTGCTTATATGCAACTATAGAGAAGCTTGTTACTTTTATAATATCATTATGACTTTGTGGTTTCAAGAACTTATGACAGTCTCATTATTATTTTTATAAATTTACACATATGTATACATCCATTATACATTTTTTTATTCATATTTTTCTTTCTTATACCTACTATCTATCATCAAACAAACAACTCTCTTCTTATACTATTAATACATATACATCCATATAAATTACAGCTTTTTATTTTCTAACATTGATAATTTCCCTCCCAATTTTATCAAATCATTGACCATATTAATATATGTATATCCATTATAATTCTCTTATTCATCATTTTTCTACAATATAACTATTATCTATCAACCAACAAACCATTCCTGTCTTATACTATCAATGTACATACCTATACATTCTTACATATTACATTTCCAATTATCTAGCATTGACCATTTCCTTCCCAATTTTACCAAACTATTGACCGTACTAATATATTTATCTATGTTTTCTTGTATATATGTTTCATAATATTTTCTTTTTTCTAAATTTTTATTATACTTTATTACCTTTATATTTTCTTCACAATTTATTATATGCACTGTTTCTAAATAATGACTATATTGTCCAGACTTAGTATCTTTTCTTTTTATTGCTCTATTATGTTCTTTAGCTCTTTCAGTTGCACTTTTCCCTGATTGTCATATATATATATATATATATATATATATATATATATATATATCATTGCATTTGTCACATATAATTATATAAAGAATTCCTATTCTATTATCAATACTATCATTCATTTATGCAATGCATATCCATTTTCTTAAATCTTTACTATTCTTCCATTCTATATTTTCTTCATCATTTAACTTATATTTATTCAATATCTTATAAACTTCAGTTGAATAGGAAATTGAAATCCAATTCTTAACTTTATCTATTCTCTTATTCTTCCATTCTATATAATTTCTATTTCTGGTATTTAAAATTTTTCTAATTACTTTTCAATTATAACCAGCTTCAGTATATTCTTTCTAAATTTCCATTTTTTGCATATATTCTTCTTTTTGATTTAAACTGAATCTATAAATTTCATTTTAAAATCTTTCAAAGCTGCCATTTTTTGAGACCATGGTTGCTACTATTTAGGATCAATTATCCCTTTAAAAAGTCAGCTTTGACAGATCTTAAAATTAAAAATAATAGACTGAGTTTAAATTAAAAAGAGGCATATATGCAAAAAATAGAAATTGTGACAGAATATGTTGAAATTGGTTATAATGGAAAAATAATTAGAAAAATTTTAAATACCAGAAATGGAAATTATATAAAAAGGGAGAATAAGAGACTAGATAAAGTTAAGAAGTGGATGTCAGCTGAAGTATATAAGATATTGAATAAATATAAATTAAATAATGAAGTAAATATAGGATAGAAGAATAGTAAAGATTTAAGAAAATGAATATGCAATTCAAAAATGAATGATAGTATTGATAATGAAATAGGAATTCTTTATATAATTACAGGTGACAAATGCAATGATATATATTATAGGACAATCAGGGAAAAATGCAACTGAAAGAGTTAACAAATAGAGCAATAAAAAGAAAAATTACTAAGTCTGGACCATATAATCACTATTTAAAAACGGGGCATATAATAAATTGTGAGGAAAATATAAAAGTAATAAAGTATAGCAAACATTTTAAAAGAAGAAAATATTATGAAACATTATATATACAGGAACAGATAAATGCATTAATATGGTCAATGGTTTGATAAAATTGGGAGATAAATGGTCACTGTTAGATAATTGGAAACTATAATATGTAAGAATGTATAGGTATGTATATATGTATTTTTATATTGACAGTATAAGACAGTAATTGTTTGTTGATTGATAGATAGTAGTTAAAAAGTAGAAAAAATGAATAAGAGAATGTATAATGGATATATATATAATATGGTCAATGGTTTGATAAAATTGGGAGGAAACTGTCGATCTTAGAAAATAAGAAGCTGTAATATATATAGATAGTAAAAGAGGGAGTTGTTTGTTTGATGACAAATGGTAGGTATAAGAAAGAAAAAGATGAATAAAGAAAATGTATTAAGGATGTATACATAGGTGTAAATTTATAAAAATAATTTTTTTTTATTTTTTCAAGGGTATAAAGTTATAAAACGTTTATTGTCACATGGTTAATTTTAAAAATGGCACCTGAAAAGATTCATTTGTCTATTATTTCGAGTTACGTATAATTTGATTAAGTGTTTATAAGTTTTTGGCAACATTACAGTCATATATATATATATATATATATATATATTGTGACAGATATACTGTCTTTCATATATTTATGCAAAAGAACCCCCACCCCATTCAAAATGTCTAGCGTGATTCAGTCTAATTGGAAACGCAATAAAGTTGTGATTCGTTGAAAATGAAAAATAAAATCATAATTTTGATTTTTAGTATTGATGGATTTAAATAAAATGTTATATCATCTTATTTTATTTTTTTTTTTTTATCTGTCTCAATAAAAAAAAAAAAAAGAAATTAATTATCCAATCATTAAAAAGAAAAAAAAAAGATACTTGAGTTAAACTGAGGCAGTATTCAAATTAGACACGTCGTTGAAGAAAGAAGAAATTTTTTTTTCTCTCTATCGTCTTACACAGAGGGCTTTAACAAAACGTGAAAATAAAAATAAAAAGTTTTACTAGAGAAATTATAATGAAACTGGAATAAATTAAGAGCTTCACTCTCTCCACGCTGTGCCATGACTTTCTATTAATGAAATAGCCTGCCTTCGTTTGAATAAAATGGACCGTAAAACTGGAAGGTAACTTTTATAAAATATTAAAACATAAGTCTCAAATATTACAAAATGAATTATTGTATAAGCTATAAATGCTTGACTGCTTATAAGGTTCTTACCTTAAATAAATTATTGTATAAGTTATAAATGCTTGACTGTTATCCGATCTTACCTTAAATAAATTATTGTATAAGTTATAAGTGCTTGACTGCTTATAAGGTTCTTACCTTAAATGAATTATTGTATAAACTATAAATGCTTGACTGCTTCTAAATGAAATGCTCTATAAACAAAAATTTGTTGAGTTCAAATGTCTACCAATCAGTAATAATTCAAAAATGATGAAATACTGTATAAATCACAAATATTTGGATATTTCTGGGTTTCTTGTAATGTGATAAAGATTATGTGTAAAAATATGCTTCTACATTGGCTAAGTTATAAATGCCTCAATTATCAAATGATAAATGCTCTATAAATGATGAATACTCTATAAATCATGAATATTTAAATGCTTCTAGACTTATTATAATGTAATAAAGTTTATGTGTAAGAACATATTTCTGCATTTGGCTAAAATATAAATGCATCAATTATCAAATGATAAATACTCTATAAATCATGAATATTTAACTGCTTCTAAACTTATTATAATGTAATAAAGTTTATGTGTAAAAATATGCTTCTACATTGGCTAAGTTATAAATGCCTCAATTATCAAATGATAAATGCTCTATAAACCAAGAATTGTTGAGCTCAAATATTTATTAGTCAATAATGATTCATTAAATGAACAAATGAATCATTGTATAAACCATAAATGCTTTGCTGCTTCTAATTATCTTCTCTCAAGTGAATTCAAAATGAACTGTTAACTGAATTCGGAATGAATAATTATTAAATCAGAGTAATCACAAGCTTCTTCTCATAAAAAAAATTAATGAACTATCATTGAATTAGGATATTCATAATTATCTTCTCTCCAGTGAATTCAAAATGAACTGTTAACTGAATTCGGAATGAATAATTATTAAATCAGAGTAATCACAAGCTTCTTCTCATAAAAAAAATTAATGAACTATCATTGAATTAGTATATTCATAATTATCTTCTCTCCAGTGAATTCAAAATGAACTGTTAACTGAATTCAGAATGAATAATTATTAAATCAGTATAATCACAAGCTTCTTCTCATAAAAAAAATTAATGAACTGTCATTGAATTAGGATTTTCATAATTATCTTCTCTCAAGTGAATTCAAAATGAATTGTTAATTAAATTCGGAATGAATTATTACTAGACCAGAATGTTTACAAGTTTATTCTTTAATTGTTATCTAATAAATTTTTGTTACTAAAAATTAAATTGGTTGTCCAGTTATCCAATTCTATTTTGTTTATCTATCACATCACTCACCAATTATAGCACTGGTTCATGAGAATCTCATGTTCTCTGAGCTACGTCAGACATAGCTAGACCAAGGCCAGTCAGGTTGTAGTAAGACAGAACTCTAATGGCGCTGTTTGGAAAACCAAACATATAAATGTTTAGATGTTCCCAGTCTCTATTGTACTACATCCTCTGATGAGCAGGAAATATTGTTGTAGGTGCCATTAACATCTGCACTAGGAATGTCAATTGATAATTCCTTCCTACAGCATGCTCATCAGAAAATTGTTACAACTGAGGTAATAAAACGGTTGTATGGCGGTCCGGTTACATTTGGCGTCCAACTGTGAGGCTTTACCTGGATAAACTATTTTTAGTTCTCCAGTTACATTTGTCTTTCAACTGTGAGGTTTTATTCAGCTAGCCTAACCATAGGCACTTATTACATTGCCACCTTACTGTGAAGTCCGATCTAGCTAGCCTACTAATAAGCATAAGCAGATCACGATTCTGTGATATGAACAGTGCATATGATGTAGTGATGTAAGTTGTTCAGGAAGGATAAAGAAATAAAAGTTTAAAAGAAAGGCAAAACGAAAATGAATGGCATAATGAATGAAACAGGCATTTCAAAGAAGATGGAGTGAGGTCATGGTGTGGATGGAGAGAGAAGCTTATTAAGGTTGAATCTAAAAAGATACCATTAAACTAGAAAAAAACATTGATGAAAACCAGATCAAAATCAAAGAAAAATGATGAATACAGAAAGCATAGAGGATCCTCCTAAGAAAGAAGATAAGCAAGAAGCTAAAGCAGATGAGGAATCAGAGAAAACAGAAGAAATAGTTACATTAGCCCAGATATTGGAAATTATAAAAGCAGGCCAAAAGAAAGGGAAAAAAGAGAAGAAGATAAACAAAAAGAAGATAAACAGAGAGAAGAAGATAACAAAAAAGGATAAGCAAAGAGAAGAAGATATCAAACAAAGAGAAGAAGATATCAAACAGAGAGAAGAAGATAACAAAAAAAGAGATAAGCAAAGAGAAGAAGATATCAAACAAAGAGAAGAAGATATCAAACAGAGAGAAGAAGATAACAAAAAAAGAGATAAGCAAAGAGAAGAAGACATCAAACAGAGAGAAGAAGATAAAAAACAAATTATGGAAGCAGTCAAAAATCAGAATGAAAAGTTAGACCAGTTGATAAAGGAAATAATTCAACCTAAAAAATTGGATGAGGAGGAAACTTTGGAATCTCCAAGCAAAGATATTTTAAAGGAATCACAAATTGAATACCCTAATACTGATGAAGTAAAATTTGAGATTGTTAAAAAGGAAGAAATTGAAATTACAAAGAGTGATCTTGAAATTGTCAGTCTACCTTCAGGAAAACTTCTGATTATGGAATATACCTCTAAAATTGAAAATAAAGAAACAGTATATACAGAAGCTGAGAATGAAATTGTATCAAATACAGTAAAAGAGTTTCAAATGGATGAAAAGGAATCTAATAAAGTAAAATTAAAATCTTCTGATCTTCAAGAAGATGAAAAACGTGAAAATGAACATAATCAAAATATAACAAAGGGACTATCCAATATAGAAGAAAATGTTTCAGAAAAATTGTCTGATATATGCTATGAAATAGTAACAAAGATAGAGAAAGAAACCATAAAATGGAAAGAAAAGTGTGTTAGTCCTCAACCATATGTAAAAATTATGAACAAAAGCTTAATAAACTCAAATCAAAAATTGAGTACAGAAAAGGAAAATATAAAGACTGTTATTAAAAATATAGTTGCTTACGCAGGAAAAGACACTAAAAAGGAATCTGAAAACTCAGGATTTATAAGTGTGAAAGAAATTAAGCAACAAGAAACTTTTATAAATACTAAAAAAATAATTATTGTGGCAGAAGAACCACTTAAAAAGGAACTTTTATGTAAAAATGAAATACCACCATGGAAGAGGAACAGGAGAAAATTTACAGATGGTGTTCATGGTCCATATCGGACACGTATAATTAGAAGATCAAACAGTAACAAGGATCTCCAAAGAAAATACAGAAATGAAGAAGCAAGACACCACAGTAATGTTGAACATGATAAATTTTCAACAAAGAGACAATCCAGAAGTATGTCACCTCATAATATAAAAGAGGACTATAGGAGAACTGACCATGACCCTCAGTTCCCCAAACCGGGTTGCAGTTATGATTCAGAATAAAATAGAGATAGCTGATGGAAAAAAGTTTGTGAGTGTGATGTAGTGATGCATGAACTTGTGTTTTTCATGTTGAGATGGTGGATGATTGAGCAGAGCTGCTTGGATGCATTGTGTTATGATGCTCCGAAGTATATGCTCGGCACTATCCCGACCTGGATGTTGTGCTTCAAGAGTAGTCCAGCAGTGCGTATATATAGGTCTCATGGATAGACCTTGGTCTCATGGATAGGCCAAATGATAGCCCCTAAGACTCACTGGAGCTGAGCAGGGTTGGCTGAATGCCAATTTGATTTTTTTTTCCTCTGGCTCCTATTCTTGGTTGGATGATGCTTCTAGGTACAAGAGAGGTAGTGCTTAAAAATGAGATATTTTCTCGTGACGTCATGAGGCGGTGTGTACTGGTAGTTTGTGCTTGGCCATCTATTTGTCCCAGCATTGGAGGCTATGGTTCATGTATTCACTTTTCCAGCTCATCTTACCCATTCATCAGCATATCTAAAACCAGTATTGAGAAATAATGTGTATAGTATATGGAATGAAATCGTACTTCCAGGCGATTTCATCCCAAAAATTGGTGAGGGGTAATGTGACAGATATACTGTCTTTCATATATTTATGCAAAAGAACCCCCACCCCATTCAAAATGTCTAGCGTGATTCAGTCTAATTGGAAACGCAATAAAGTTGTGATTCGTTGAAAATGAAAAATAAAATCATAATTTTGATTTTTAGTATTGATGGATTTAAATAAAATGTTATATCATCTTATTTTATTTTTTTTTTATCTGTCTCAATAAAAAAAAAGAAAGAAATTAATTATCCAATCATTAAAAAGAAAGAAAAAGGATACTTGAGTTAAACTGAGGCAGTATTCAAATTAGACACGTCGTTGAAGAAAGAAGAAATTTTTTTTCTCTCTATCGTCTTACACAGAGGGCTTTAACAAAACGTGAAAATAAAAATAAAAAGTTTTACTAGAGAAATTATAATGAAACTGGAATAAATTAAGAGCTTCACTCTCTCCATGCTGTGCCATGACTTTCTATTAATGAAATAGCCTGCCTTCGTTTGAATAAAATGGACCGTAAAACTGGAAGGTAACTTTTATAAAATATTAAAACATAAGTCTCAAATATTACAAAATGAATTATTGTATAAGCTATAAATGCTTGACTGCTTATAAGGTTCTTACCTTAAATAAATTATTGTATAAGTTATAAATGCTTGACTGCTTATAAGGTTCTTACCTTAAATAAATTATTGTATAAGTCATAAATGCTTGACTGCTTATAAGGTTCTTACCTTAAATAAATTATTGAATAAGTTATAAGTGCTTGACTGCTTCTAAATGAAATGCTCTATAAACAAAAATTTGTTGAGTTCAAATGTCTACCAATCAGTAATAATTCAAAAATGATGAAATACTGTATAAATCACAAATATTTGGATATTTCTGGGTTTCTTGTAATGTGATAAAGTTTATGTGTAAAAATATGCTTCTACATTGGCTAAGTTATAAATGCCTCAATTATCAAATGATAAATGCTCTATAAATGATGAATACTCTATAAATCATGAATATTTAAATGCTTCTAGACTTATTATAATGTAATAAAATTTATGTGTAAGAATATATTTCTACATTTGGCTAAAATATAAATGCATCAATTATCAAATGATAAATACTCTATAAATCATGAATATTTAACTGCTTCTAAACTTATTATAGTGTAATAAAGTTTATGTGTAAAAATATGCTTCTACATTGGCTAAGTTATAAATGCCTCAATTATCAAATGATAAATGCTCTATAAACCAAGAATTGTTGAGCTCAAATATTTATTAGTCAATAATGATTCATTAAATGAACAAATGAATCATTGTATAAACCATAAATGCTTTGCTGCTTCTAATTATCTTCTCTCAAGTGAATTCAAAATGAACTGTTAACTAAATTCGGAATGAATAATTATTAAATCAGAGTAATCACAAGCTTCTTCTCATAAAAAAAATTAATAAACTATTATTGAATTAGGATATTCATAATTATCGTCTCTCCAGTGAATTCAAAATGAACTGTTAACTGAATTCGGAATGAATAATTATTAAATCAGAGTAATCACAAGCTTCTTCTCATAAAAAAAATTAATGAACTATCATTGAATTAGTATATTCATAATTATCTTCTCTCCAGTGAATTCAAAATGAACTGTTAACTGAATTCGGAATGAATAATTATTAAATCAGTATAATCACAAGCTTCTTCTCATAAAAAAATTAATGAACTGTCATTGAATTAGGATTTTCATAATTATCTTCTCTCAAGTGAATTCAAAATGAATTGTTAATTAAATTCGGAATGAATTATTACTAGACCAGAATGTTTACAAGTTTATTCTTTAATTGTTATCTAATAAATTTTTGTTACTAAAAATTAAATTGGTTGTCCAGTTATCCAATTCTATTTTGTTTATCTATCACATCACTCACCGATTATAGCACTGGTTCATGAGAATCTCATGTTCTCTGAGCTACGTCAGACATAGCTAGACCAAGGCCAGTCAGGTTGTAGTAAGACAGAACTCTAATGGCGCTGTTTGGAAAACCAAACATATAAATGTTTAGATGTTCCCAGTCTCTATTGTACTACATCCTCTGATGAGCAGGAAATATTGTTGTAGGTGCCATTAACATCTGCACTAGGAATGTCAATTGATAATTCCTTCCTACAGCATGCTCATCAGAAAATTGTTACAACTGAGGTAATAAAACGGTTGTATGGCGGTCCGGTTACAATATATATATATATATGATTATTGGAGAATGTTAAACTAGAATTTTAACATCTGATTGTGCTACATTAAAAAGTATAATGACTTTTTATTTATCGCTTGAAATAAAGTCAAAATAATTATTTAGCTTGTATATCATAATCATTATTATCATTTTCAACCATTATTGATCCATTACAAAATAAAGATCTCTCCAAGTTCAATCCATCTTCTCTGATTTCTAGCCTTTCTTCTCCACATCACCCGAGAACATTTCCTTATTTTATCCATCCATAGTAGTCTATATAATATAATAATCATTGATACAATTTTTTTATTGTTAATATATTATTTACAAATATTAACATTTATATAAAAATATAGATAAATGCTTAATTAATCAATAATTATTTCAAGAATGAATGCATATGTGGATTGTTAACAAGGATTGTAGGATGCTAAGTTTTGTTCATGATATTTCTGGGTAGAAATCTGAAAAATTATAAGTATGAGTTGAACCATTCTTTGTTATTTGTTTTGAAGATATGGCACATGATGCAAATCACATGATTCTTAGTGTGTGAATCAGGAATACCTTATAAGTGTGATCATTTTATATATTTTTAAATAATTGTTTGAGATTGATTGTGCACTTATGAAATAGGTATAGAGATGAAAAATATGGACAACTTTGAAAAACATGTGACATTTCTTCTGGATAATTTCACAAGTCACATTGAAGTTGAGCTTGAGCTTAAATTGGTCATTGAAAAACGTTTTGGTTGGAATTGTACCTTGTAATACATTAAACAGAAATTTTAACCATGGCAGATAAAAAATTTTTTATTGAGCTGACATTTAATAATGTCTTCACATTATAATAATAAATATCTTACCTATCTGTAGTAACAAAAAAATTAGCTGATAAAGCTTCTGTTTAAACTGAAATTTAAATACTAAAATAAATATTATTGTCCCCACAGTGAATAGTCATTGTAATACATAAACTACAAAATGATCAAGCATCAATAAATACTAATAGATATATTAAATCTTTAACATAATATTAAATATATATCTGAATTGAAAAAACTAAAATAATTTTAGTCTGAAAAATAAACATTAATAGTTAATAATGAATTTGTTTAAAGATAGTAATTGCCTATAAATGTGGGCTAATATTATGAGATTTGAAAATTGAATCAATTTAATTGGATAAATAGAAATGAGCACTATGATATATGTAATAACTTGGTCCAATTGGTTCAATTCAAAGTGCATCTTGGAAATCATGAATAATTTCTTTTGTTTATAGCCATATGCTTAAAGAAGTAATATGAATGGGTGTTGTGTTATTTGAATAAATGTATTGCCATTTTTGATAATTTAAAAAATAATACTGTATCAAAATTCTAGATCATCTGAGGTAATATACATAAGAAAGTATGTTAAAATCTTACAAGCCTAGTTATCCAAACTAATATTTTTTGTCAACAAAAGTGGACTTTTTTCTTAATAATTATACATTCAGACATACTTTCTTGTATATTTTATGTAATAAGATTGGTTAAATTTTACAATCAACAAATTGTTTGTTAAAATAGATACACATTATTATTGATTACTGAAGGTTTATAATATGGCATTTTATTTGTAGTTATAAGTTGGATTATTTCCACCATTTAGTTGAAATTTTTAAATATTTTTTTAAAAAATCCAAACTTCATAACTTTTCCAAATACATTTAACTGTATGTTATTACCAACAGTAGAATATATTTGAAAAAATATAAATAAAATTTAATTTTTTCTAAAAACATTAAAATGTCAAACTATTAACTTTTTTCATAAAGCTATGTAATTCTTAAAAACTCATTGACTCAGAGTCCTGATGAAAAGGTATAATAAACATAAACTAATTAAATTTACTGAGATAGCTTTCAACAAAACACTGCCAAAATCATAGTGCTAAGTAAAGTTATGCAGTACAGGTGTGCTTATATAATTGATGGGCTGTAATATGTAAAAGAGGTACAATATGCAAATAAGGCAATAAATTATTTCATTTCTCAGACAATGGAACACATTTTTGTTGATGGAATGTGGATCCTTTGTAATTGCCCACACCTCTTTGTATTTTCTTTTGCTATCATCTCTTTCAGAGCAAATTGTTCTAACATTGGATGGAGAAAAACATTTAATAATTTCAACTAGATAATAACCATAAGTAAATTGGCATTAGCACAAACCTTCAATAATTAATAATAGTAGTGACAATAAATCTTACAAATAACTATTATAAAATGTAGAAGTATCTTCAGATATTTTCAACTGAAGAAGATTATGAAAATAATTGAAAGTACATCTTCATTTTATAATAGTTATTTGCAAGATTTATTATCACTATTATATTATTATTATTGCAACAACTATTCTAAAATGGGCATTTTATTGACATAGTTAATCTAGAAAATATTTTGATAAGAGTGAAATCAATTATACAGCAAATGTAAGCATAAACTTTTGGGAGAGTTCACTTCTAATTATTTGAACACTCATATAAGTGGACAAATTATAAGTCTAATATGCATAATATTATTAAATGGAATATTTTCTAAAAATAAATATGTAATTTTCAGTTAAGTCAACTCAACTAATCACTTATTATTGCTAGACCATGAAAGTAAGGAAAAATAATCTTACACTTAAAGCTTTAGCTATTTTTAAATATATCTGAAGCTGCATATGTAAAAATCATTTTACACTTGCTTGGAAGTCTTTCAAGAATACAGACGTTGAAAATGATTTGATAAAATTCTGTTGAGTTGTAATAATTGGAAATTATATATATATATAATTATTGGAAATAATCTATTTAATATTATATACATATATGGAAATTTAATTACCCAAATGAAAACAGAGATAAATTAAATGACGATATCAAAGCATATGTTTCAAAGTTGTTATAATAACCATGCATTCTGAAAAAAAGATATACAAAATATATACATACATTTATATACGTGGATAATTAATAATAAATTCGAGCATTTAAAATAGTATCCTATTTATCCTTTGATACTTCCATCCACCTATTTATCCAATGATTTATCTATCGATCGATCCATCCATCCACTAATCTATCCATTTAACAGCATATCTATCTGTCTACCATCTTCTTAATTATTTGTCTACCTGTATACCTGTCTGCCTGCCTGTCCACCCATCCACTTACCCACTTACCTAATCCCCTACCCACCCACCTACCTAATACCTATCTGTCTTCTTACCTATCTATCTGTCTATCTATCTATCTATCTATCTATCTATCTATCTATCTATCTATCTAATTATCTATCTACCTACCCACCCACCCACCCACCCACCTACCTACCTACCTATCTATCTATCTATTTATTTATCTATCTATCTATCTATCTATCTATCTATCTATCTATCTATCTATCTATCTATCTATCTATCTATCTATCTATCTATCTATCTATCTATCTATCTATCTATCTATCTATCTATCTATCTATCTATCTATCTATCTATCTATCTATCCATCTATCTATCTAAAAATTATTATATCTGCCTATATGGAATTTGCATCTAGACTTGCTAAAACTTGGAAACTTAATTTCCAATCAGAAATAAGTTTTTTTCAATCAGAATTAGTTTTATTTCATAAGACAATTCATCTAATCATTTAATATTGCCCAATAAATAAATATCTAGTTATTCTTAGTTAGAGAATAAAATAAAAAAATGTTCAAACTTTCTAGGCTTTGTAAGTGGTAAGCCTGGTGAGTAACGTCTTATTTGTGTTGGAGAAGCTTTTATCATAAAGTGAATTATTTTATAAACAGTTTTATAGAAATATTGAGATAATTTGATTACAACTTACAATGCTGTGGTTATGCTATCTCCAAAAGGAGGAATAAGTTCTCCAGCAATTCCAATTCCACTGACAATTAAGCTTACATAAACCAACCAAGTTTCTCTGAAAAACAAAGTAATATAATTGTTAAGTTTACATGATTATAATATTTTTTATATTTAAAAATTATTTAATGTATAGACAGTGACTGATTTACCACCAATGATGCAAACATTTAAAAAAAGTCTCCATCATTTGAAGATTAATGAAATTCATAATTTATAAATTTTTTCAAATTTTAAAACTAAAATTATACTAAATATTTAAAGAAAAATCTGAAGTTAAATGTTTAAGGATGACTACATATATATTTTTGGTTTCAATAGTTTTATTGGTGTTTTTCTCTTACAACATGTTTAGATCAGTTAGTGTCTTTTCCAAAATATTAAGAAAATTAATCTGGATAACAGCTTTCAAATGACTGCATTTTATTTTATCTTGAATTTACAATAGCTTTAAAGGAATTCAATATTGTATTTATTTGGCTAATTAAAGATATAATAATTCATAAAAAACAGTTCCTAGTATAATAATAAATGTATCATCATCATCATCATCATCATCATCATCAACCATTATCAATCCACTGCAGGATGAAGGTCTCTCTAAGTTTAGTCCATCTTCTCTGATCTTTAGCTTCTCTTCTCCACATCACCCCTGCACACTTTCTTATTTCATCCATCCATCTCACATGTGGTCTCTTTCTGGGTCTTTTACAATCTCTTGGAATCCAGTTTAAAATTTCAATTGTCCATCTATTATCATCTCTTCTAGCAATATGTCCAGCCCAACTCCATTTCAATCTTTTAATTTTTTCAATGAGATCAGTAACACCTGTTTGTTCTCTTACCCATACATTGCATTTTCGATCTCTTCTTGTTACTCCCAACATACATCTCTCCATACTTCTTTGAGTGGTCTGAAGTCTCTGTATTGCTCTTCTATTAAGTGTCCAAGTCTCAGATCCATAAGTAAGAACTGGTAAAACACATTTGTTAAAAACCTTCCTTTTCAAACACATAGGCATATTTCCTTTTGTATCAAGTTATTTCTACCAAAAGCACTCCAACCAAGTTTAATTCTATGATTAATTTCATCCATTATGTTTCCATCTGTATTAATAATCTGACCAAGTTATTTGTAACTGTTAACTTCTTCTAATTCATCATAATCAATCTTTATTTTCATATTTTGAACAAATCGATTAAACATTATTTTAGTCTTTTTAACATTTATCTTTAGTCCTACTTTCCTACTTTCATCTGATAACTCCTGCAACATTTCCTGCAGCTCTGAAGCATTATTTGCAAAAACAACTACATCATCTGCAAAATCTAAATGACTTAAATAATCTCCATTTACTTTCACTCCTTTAGTTTCCTATTTTAACCCACAAAATACTTCTTGCAGCACTGCTGTAAAAAGTTTTGGAGATATGGAGTCACCTTGTCTTACACCTTTCTCAATGTTGACTTTCCCAGTATCATTATGTAATCTAATTGTTGCTGTTGCATTTTTATAAATATTCTTTAAAATATGACAATATCCTGGATCTATACCTTGATGATCCAATGCTTTAATCACTGAAGAAATGTTTATAGAATCAAATACCTTTTCATAATCTACAAATCCAAAACATAATGACAACTCATATTCATTTGTCCTTTCTATAACTTCTCTCAATATCTGGATATGATCTACTGTACTAAAACCACTTTTAAATCCAGCTTGTTCTCTTGGTTGGTGGAAATCCAATGTTCTCTGTAGACGAGTTGTAATTATCTTGGTAAGTTTTATATAAAACTGATAAAAGGCTGATAGGTCTGTAATTTCTAATATCCTCTTTATCACCTTTTTTAAATATTAATATTATTACTGCATTCTTCCAATCATCTGGTACATCTTTATCATTTAGACATTTGGTATATAACTTTGTTAAAATTATTTCTATTTCTTCACCTGCTTCTTTTAATATATCAATTATAATTCCATCATTACCTGGAGCCTTTCCTTTCTTCATACATTTAATTGCATGTCTCACTTCTTCATTTAAAATTCTGAGCAATTTGGAAGATGTAATAGATATAGGAGGTACTTGTTCTTTATTACTATATAATTCTTGATAAAAATCTTCTACCAATTTCAAGATGTCATCTCTCTTTTTAGTAATAATTCCATCTTTTTTCTTATTGCAGATATAAATTTCCTACCAGTACCAAAATGTTGTTTTACATACTTGAGACTTTTATTTTCTTCTACAGCTTTCCTTGCTAGTTCACAGTTATACTTTCTTATATCATTTTCAACTCTTTTCTGCACCATTTTACAAAATTTGAGATATTCAATCCTTTTTAATGCATCATTTTTGTATATCTTCATATTCCTTCTTTTCTTCATAAATTCTCTAGTCTCAGTAGAGATTTTATTGGTCAATTGCTGCTTTTTTCTACCAGCTATCTTTGTTGCAGTTTTTAAAATTGTATCAGTTATTTTCATATTAATTTCATTCAAATCTGAATCATGTTCAAAATCTACTAATACTTGAAACCGATTTGTAAGTTCTAATTTAAATTCATTAGAATGTTTCTGAAGATTAGGAATATCAACTGTAGATATTGTTTTTTTAAATAATTTTTGTCTCTCTAGTTTTACATTAACATGTATCTTACACCTTACTAATCGATGATCACTTCCTGTGTTAAATTTATTAAGAACATTACAATCTTGAAATATATATTTCCTGTTAGTCAAAATATAATCCAATTCTGCTGTACCTTCATTTGGATGCTTCCATGTCCATTTCCTTTTAACATTTTTCTCAAAAAAGAAAGAATTCATAATATAATTTTTTTTTCCTGCAAACTCCACAAGTCTATGTCCTCTCTCATTTCTATTACCACAACCAAAATTACCTACAGCACTTTCATCTTTCATTTGTTTACCAATTCTAGCATTAAAGTCTTCCATAACAATTTTAAAATGTTGTTTACTCTGATCAAAAGCCTTTTGTACATCCATATAAAAATCTTCTACTACTTCATCACTATGAGAACTTATTGGGGCATAAACCTGAATTATCTGCATTTGGTATCTGCTATTAAGTTGTATAACTAATCTTGCCACTCTGTCCGATACACCAGCAATCTCTACAATATTGTTCTTCCACTTTTTATTTATAATGAATCCTACTCCACTTGTATTTCCAATATTTGTGCTTTTATAATAGAGTATATGTCCACTTTTTAAATCAATTGTGTCTTCACCTTTTCTTATAACTTCACAAAGTCCAATAATGTCCCATTTAATATAAGACAGTTCTTCTTCTAATTCTTGCAATCTTTCTTCACTTGAAAGTGATCTGCAGTTGTAAGTACCTAAATAAAAAGTTGGCATCAAATGGCAGCCTGGGTCCATAATCAGGGGATTCTTAGCACTCTCTGCAATCAGGAGATTCTTAGCACCCTCCGCCTTCGGCCACCAACCGCTGCCTTGGTTGGTGACTTTACAGCCTCCTGGGAATAAGAGCCATGCTTTATTTTTGTCTGTCATAATTGTATATATGTATTGGGAAAATATTTATCATTTATTAAATTGTCTGCATAAATTAGTTTTCTTCTAAAGTAAAACATTTAGTTGAATATAAAAGACAATATCATATAACATTGGCAATTAACTTATGTAACTAATTTAAAACATTAAGTGATGAAGTGTTAATAAAATGATTTTATAAAAGTTAAAAATTAACTAAAAGTCTAGCAGTTTCCAGTAGA
Source organism: Epiperipatus broadwayi (assembly GCA_028023455.1). NCBI lineage: Eukaryota > Metazoa > Onychophora > Udeonychophora > Euonychophora > Peripatidae > Epiperipatus > Epiperipatus broadwayi. The sequence continues at coordinate 184,883 of JAQFVV010013146.1, forward strand.
TGTCATATTTAGAGGACACTGGAATTTCCTTCTTAACAAAACAGCTTTTTGCATTTTTCAATGAGTTATTGTTTACAGACAGGTAGATATGTAATGATAAAATAGACTCGCTTCAACAACTCTGGAAATTTTTATTGCAACATTATTTAACTTAAAATAAGCTTTAAAAAATAATAAAGTAAGTTGATCAGAGAAGTCATATAATTAATTGAGAAGTAATTGAGAAAAAGAAGTAATTAAGTACTGTAAATCATTTTATTTTTCTGGTTTTTTCTTTTTAAATGGGTAAGTTTGTGTTCCTTTTACCACATAGTCTGATGCATGATTTTATTAATCAATCATCAGTTAGTATTGGGATGAATTTTTAACATCAGCATTATCCAGATCACGTAGTTATAGATTTAACCTTGAACTTATATGACATCTAGACAATTAACCAACATATAATTAATTTTCTTAACTTTATTTAATTACCAAATAAAATCATTTATTTAGAAAAATATCTTTACTTTACACTAAATATCTTTTATTTAAGAGATTATCATTAAATTATTTAATGTTAAAGTACTCATTTATAAAATATATAATTTTTAAAGATAATTAACACTTTTAAGTAATTTTTTTTAAACTTTCTTCTTTTAACATACATGCATAAATATTTGCACACACATGTATATTAGACAGAGTTAAGGAAACTAGGAAATGATTAAGAAAAATATAAAATTTGCTGCAAATTAATAATAAATATTTTAAAAGACAACTAAATTTACTTACTAAAACTCATTTAAGATAAAACCTAGTTTCAAACTAGCTTTCTTTGATGTTAACATATTAAATTCTCATCTCAAATAGATACTACTTGACTTATTTGATACTTTAATAAATATTATTTTAAATGCATTTTAACACAGACTAATAAATAATATTTTAACAAATAGCAAACTAAACTCTATTGAATACAATTAACTCAAAATATAAAATACTTTAAAATAACTTTTTATTCAAGTTTAGCTCATCATATTCAGACTTTAAGAAATTATTAAATCAGTTAATATTCTTTTAGCAATCATCATTCAAACATATTTAATAAAGATATTTTATTAATAATTTAGAGTACCTAGTTAAGATTTTACATAACTTAAAAATAGTAAAGTTTATTTATTACTGAGTTATATTTGTTTGAGTTAATTTTTTTAAAAGTACTATTGATTATATTTAACCCCTTATGAGATAAATATAAATCACAATATATATATATGTAATAATACTATAATTTGATATCTGTATTTTTTCAAAGCAATATATGTAATTATATAATTGAATATTTATAAATACAGTAATCAGATACATTTAAAATTTTTTATCTACTTAGGAGCGCTTTCGACTATCCTCATCATCTTTGTCAACTAACACTTTGAAAGGCTAACCTTCCCACAATTCTGTGATCTTAACGTTTGTTGCCTGCCTGTTAATCAAGTCATGTTTATATTTATATTTTAGCATAGCTTCTTTTATTTTATTTTTTTGTTGTTATTTTTTTCAATTTGCAATATTTTAACGTTATTGTAATTGAAGTTAAAATCATAAATACATGAACTATTATGGTTGTGACAAATGGATGCTGAAACATTATTATCTACTTTGCAATTTTGATTCTATTTCTGAACTCTTTAATTTCAATTACAATAATGTTAAAGTATTGTAAATTGAAAAAAATAACAACAAAAGAAAAAGAAAAGAAGGGATGCTTATATACAAATACAAACATGACTTAATTAATAAGTAGGAAGTAAACATTAAGATCACAGAATTGTGGGATGGTTAGCCTTTCAAAGTGATAGTTGATAAAGACTACAAGAATAGTTGAAAGCATTCTTAAGTGGATAAAATTTTTAAAATATATCTGATTACTGTATTTATAAATATTCAATTATATATATAGTATAATATAAAAGACCACATGTTATGCAAACCTATAATGTAGGTTTAAATTGAAGCTTGAGTAAAAGTTATACATTTTTTAAGTTTCTAATTTTGCTTAGATTTTTTTTAAGTCAGTTTTTCCATCAGATAGTCAGTCTAGCTAAATATCCAATAGTGATTAGTAAATGGAGTATTTCGAGTAAAAAATATAAAGCAAGAATAGAAAGATGTTTAAATCCTCACCAATCAATAATTAACAAGTCTAGTAATCCTCAATAAGTGATTTGTTAAAGAAGGATCTTTATCCTCCAGTAGACTATTTAAAAGTTGTTTTATTTTTTAGCTATATAAATATAAGTAAACTAGTCTAGAGTCTGGCTATATATCATCTCATCACCTTCATTTTCAATTATTATCAATCCACTTAAGAATTTAGTTTCTCCAAGTTTCAACAAGTTTCTCTGATCTCTATATCACACCCAAAAAAATGTCTTCATTACATTCATTCATCTCACATGTGGTCATGTTCTAGATTTTTTACAAACTCTTGGTATCCAGTGTAAAATTTCAACTGTCAATCTAATACATCTTCTAACAATGTGTCAATCCCAGCTCCACTTCACTTTTTAAATTCTTTTAATGATTTTAGTAATACATTATTGAGTGATGTGAAATCTGTTAAGTGTCTAAGTCTCAGCTCCTTAAGTAAGAAGTGGTAAACACATTTATTGAAAATCTTCCCTTTTCAATCACATAGGAAAATTTTCTTTTAAAATCACTATCTAATCTCCATTAATTATTCAATCATAGTGACACTAATGAAAAGTAAAAAAAGTAAATTATTGTTCCTAGTAGGAATAATATGAACAAATCCAATCAAAATATATTTATTGGAGAAAAAAAAGAAATTAATGGCATCAATGGAACCATGAAGAGACTGAAATATAACTAAAATAAACATGTTTCTAAAAAAAAGATAATATTAAGAAATCAGCGAAATTATGGATCCTAAATAATTTTTAAAAGATCTAAAAATATCCATACATGAAATGGATTGATATTAGGAGATTGGTTGAAGTAATCAAAGAAGTTATGGATCAGTATAAAATTCATCATGCAATTAATTAATAATATTTGAAAATATTGAAAGATGACACACACATGATTGGCATTTTTGAAGATTAAATCCAAAAATTAAACAAAACTAGAATAAAGATCATCATATCATTTTCAACCATTAATCAATCCATTCCAGTAAAAAGGTTTTTCCAAATTTAATCCAGATTTCTGCCTCTCTTCTCCACATCATGTCAACAAACTATTTTATTTCCTCCAATCATCTCACATGTAGACTTTTTTTTCTCTATATGTCATAGCATCGGCTGGGAGGTGAACCCGCAACAACCGTCTGCAACCAACTACTTGCTTGCAAGGCAACTGCACTGACCTCTCGGCTAACAATACTTGACAGACTTTTTCTAGGTATTTTAAAATTTCTTGGATTCAGTTTAATACTTCAACTAAAATATATTATTATTTCTTTTAGAAATATATCCATCCCAGTCCTATTACAGTCTTTCAATTTTTCCAACGATGTTAATGATAGCTATTTGTTTTCTCATTCAATTATTTTGTTTTTGATCTCTTAATTGTTATGACCAATATAATCTCTGCACACATTCATTGAGTTGTGTGAAATATCTGAATTACTATTCTGTTAGGTGTAAAAGTCTCAGACCCACAAATTGGTTAAACATATCTAATATAAATCTGTTTTTTAAATACAAAGGTATATTTTCTCTTAATATTAAATTATTTCTTAAAAGAATATCCAAGTTTAATTTTATGATTAGTTTCATCCATTGTGTTTCAAATAATATGACTAAGGTATTTGAAGTTAACTTTTTTTAATTTATGATTATCAATTTTTATTTTCTTTTAAAAAATTCTATTCAACATTAATTTTTTAATCTCTGATTTTATTCCTATTTTCATCTGGCAACTCTTACAATATGTCAAGCGTTGTTAGCTGAGAGGTCATCACAGCTGACTTACAAGCAAGTAGTTGGTTGCAGACAGTTGTGGGTTTGCGTCCCGGCCAATGCTATGACATATGAAAAAAAAAAAACCTCTTACAATATTTACTAAAATTCTGAAGTATTATTTGTAAAAGTAACCATACCGCCTTCAAAATTTAGATAATTTAAATAATATCTATTTATTTATATTCCCTTAGCTTTCCATTTTAATTCACAAAATACTTACTGTATAACAAAATTTTTTGAAAATACAAAATTATCTCATTATATACTTTTTCTATGTTAATTTTATAACCATGTCATCTAATCATTGCTATTGCAATTTGATAAGTATTTTGAATATGAAAATATTGCAGATTAGATGCTTATAAAATCAAATGCCTTTTTATAATCTATAAATTCAAAGCATAATGTTAACTCATATTCTTGAGTCCTTTCTATAACTTCACTTTATATTTAAAAAACAACGTTCAAATTTAGTTTGTTTTTTTATGTTATTTAAATTCCAAACCTTCACAGTAAATAAATATTAGATCTTGGGTAAAAATTTTGTATAGAACGTATAAAAGACTGGTAGATCTGTAATTTCTCATATCATCTTTTTAAAATTTCAATATTACTACTATGTTCTTCCAATCATCTGGTACATTGATATTATTTAAATATTTGGTATATAACTTTGCAAATAATTTTTTTATTTCTTCATCTGCTTTTTTGAAAATATTGATTACAATTCAGTCAATTGCTTCTTAGTAGACTTAATTGTATGTCTCAGGTCATTTAAAACACATGCCAAATAAAATATATAATTGTAGAGGATATTTTGTTTTCTTGTTCTTTATTACTACATTACTTTTTCTTGAATTCTTTTATTCATTTAATGAGATATCATCCCACTTTTTAATAATAGTATTTTGTCTTCTTATTGATTTTCCAAGATGTCATTTTATATTTATGAGACTTATTTTTTTCTATATGTTTTCTTGCTAATTTATGATTATATTTTCTTATGCCATTTTTAATTTTTTTGTTTGTATCATTCTTCTACATGGATCATTTTTAAAAATTATCATTCATTTCTTTTTTTTCTTCATACAAATTTTTATTATAGTAAAAAATTTACTAGTAAATTGCTATTTTTTTTGTACCAGTTCTGGCAGCTCTTAATATTGCACCAATTATCTTCTTATTGATTTCTTTCAAGTCTGAATAATCTTCAAAATCTGTTAAATATTTTAAAATGATTTGCAAGTTGCAATTTACATTTATTGGAGTATTTCTGAAAGTTAGGAATATCAATTGTTGATATTGTTTTTTTTTTAATAATTTTCATCTCTAGTTTTTCAGTAATGTATATCTTTCATCTCACTAATTAATGATAATTTTTTGCCTTTAATCTATTAAAAATATTATAATCCTGAATACCATATTATCTGTTAGTGCAAATGTAATCCAATTCTGTTGTACTTTTATTTGAATGCTTCTATGTCTATTTCTGTTTAACATATTTTTCAAAGAAAGTATTAATAATATATAGTTTTTGTTTCTCTGAAAATTCCATAAACCTGAGTTTTCTCTAATTTCTGTCACCATAAATAAGCCATCTCACTTTCATATTTCAATCATTTTGAAATTTTCACATTAAAAAATCTTATGACAATTATAATATATTATTTGATGCAAGTTCTAATTTAAATTCATTTTATACATCCATGTAAAGTTCATCTACTTCTTCATAACAATAAGAACTAGGGGTGCAGATCTCAATTATTTGCAGCTGATATCCACTAAGCTGATAATTAATCTTGTCCCTCTATCTGATATACTATCAACCTCCACAATGTTATTCTTTCCCTTTTTATTTATAAAGAATCTCACTCTACTTATGCTTTATAGTGAAGTACATGTCCATTTTTCAAATCAATTGTCTCTTCACTTTTTTGTTTAACTTCACAATATTAGATTATTATTTTTCCAATTCATGTAATTTACCTTCACTTGAAGGGGTTGTGTACTTATAAGGAGTTAAATAAAAGGCCATTATTGAATGATAGCCTAAGTCCATAATCACTAGACTCTTAGCACTCTTCACTTTTAATAACAACTGTTGCCTTGGCTGATGATTTTAGTTTCTTAGAAAAAATGGCCATAATTAAATTTTTTTATCATGATTATGCTTTAGGCAATCTCAACAGATATTATAATTAATAACTATCAAGCAGCTGAGAAAAACTATCAAAGCATTTATTGGTCTTAAACTCATATGTAAAAAGATGATGGCTGATACATGATAGTGAGCAACCAATCCACGTTCGTTTACTGTATATATAATCATACAATAAAAATGACAGCAACAACAAAACTTGTAGAGTGGACATTAAGAGTTTGTCCTGCTCAGTTTCTTTAAGGTCTCAAAGAAGATTCAAATGATATTTTTTCAGTTAACAGCAAATTCTCTGATACAGATTAAGAATAAATATAATTATTTATATTTTAATTTTATAAAACAATAACAAAAAAACTAAAACAGGCAAAACTCTCCATACAATAGTGCCACTCAGTGCCAGCTAGAGTAATCAATAAATGCCAGAAGGCTTGTGCATAAAATCCCCATCTAGTATCTACTCATCCAATATCCCTAGACTAGTTTCTGGCTTGTGGCCTTTGTCAGTGAGGAACCTTGGTTCTGAGAGCAATGCACCTAGATCTTAGGATCTAATGAAACCTTCCAGCAGCCACCTTTTATCTCTACTTAATTATAAAAAACACACAATAATATTTTTAATCTAAGCTCAATAGCTTATATAGTCACTGATGAAGTCCACAAGCCAGAAACTAGTCTGGGGATATTGGATGAGTAGGCAGTAGATGGGGATTTTATGCATAAGCTTTCTGGCATTCATTGATTACCCTGGCTGGCACTGAGTGGCATTACTGTATGGGGAGTTTTGCCTGTTTTAATAACAGTTATGTGCAAGCATAAGAAATGGTGATCATGTGATGTTTAGCGGTTTAAAAAAAAAAAAAACTAAAAGTATGCTTTAAATTATTGAATGAAAAGCCTTTTATTCTTTTTGAATAAAATCAGTAGTTTTTTTTTTTTTTTTAATATCACGACTAAACTTGTAATTAGTTTAAAAACCACTTAAGATAATTAATAAGCATTAATCATTTAAATGCTATATAAAAACTATTTTTGAGAAAAAAGAGGAGATAGCAGCGAAACTTATTCTGATTACGATAACGTTCAAAGTGTTTTTATTTATTCCTAATGAATAGACAACTATTTTTTTCCCCAAATATGGAAATAAATTATATTCTATCTTTTCTTTTTTTACTTTTACTCATTATGAAAACTAAATGTCTGATAATAATACTTAGCAGACACATTGCATGGTTCTGTGTTTCAGTAGAGCTGCAGACAAGCATAAAGATCCATGGATTATGCTAAATTCTCTTATTAACAGTGATCAAATTTTTAATGAATTCTTGAGCAATAAAGCAATTTAGTTAATCAGTTAAAAGCTAATGCTAGTTGAATATCAATATTTCATTTGTGATGGCGGTCAACAATAAAAGCAACTTTTTATTAATCTTCACAATTGAATAAATATAAAAATTCATTAAAGATATGATGTAGTTATAAAGCAGAGATACTGGAAGAAATTGTGTCAAGAGGGTGGTAAGCAATATCAAATCATAACAGTCATAATTTAATGGGATCACTTAATTGTGGCATTTTATTATCAAGTCATAATTTAATGGGATCACTTAATTGTGGCATTTTATTATCAAATTATGTCAATATGTCTTCAGAAAAAAAAGTTACTTTACACACACACATATATATGCAACAATAATTGTATCAGTACTGTAATATATAATTAATTAAAGTACTATTATCTTTTTATGCACCATCATAGTATTTTATAAACTTCTATGTGGTATTTATTAATGAAGAAATTGATCAATTATTATATGATGTGTTTTAGACTCTGTCCTTATCAGGTGTCTTAGAAATGATCAACAATCTGTCAACATAATATTTTTATTAAATGTCAGTAATATGATCCATTCAAAGTTAAAGCTTGAATGTTCAAATTAGCAGTAGATTTAATAGTCTTTTTACAACAGTTTAAGATTAATATAAAAGGGGGAGGCAATATGAATGTTCAAGGTTTAACATCAAATAAGAATAATATTGTTTCATTAATCGATTGTTGATTATTTCTAAAGCATCTGATGAGAATGTAACTCAAAACACGTTGTGCAGAAATATGACATTTTTTTCTTTGATCAATAAGTAATGTTTAGAAATGTAAAAAATATTGCAGATAGTACATAAGCAGTTATGATTGACAAATTTTTTTTTACAAATTTAAAATGTTTTCATTATTGATTATTTAAAATAATCTCAATCTGAATCAATACACCACAGGAAATGATTGTTACATTGTTTGAATCAATTCTTAAAATCACCTCCTGGATTCATCTGCAAAATCTTTATTGCAAACTTTTGGATATCCTTGACATGCGACTTCCATGGACAATATTAATTTTGAAAATAACTAAAAGTCAACAGAAATGAAATAAGGAGAATAATGTGAATGCTCAACACAAAACGCTTTATTAGCCAAAAAAATGCATAATCATGGTGTGACTCAGTACATTATTGTGCAACATTTGCACAAACATTTCACTCACAAATGCTACAAATTACTCAAATAGTAATTAGCATTTATTTCAATATGATCTTCAGAAATATATTCACAATGAATAATGTCTTTAGAATAAAAAAAATGAGTTATTGTTTGATTTGGCTCAAAAGCATTCATAATTTGGGAAGGGGAAGTTCTTTTCATGAAGTTTTTATTTTGTCCTCTGGTAATGGTTGGTTGATGACTCATACTAGAAAAATCATACCTCATTCCTTATTACAATGATTGATAAAAATTCTGAATCTGTAGTTGCAGTTTTTAGCACATATATTCCACAATATTGCTATATAGTTTCTTTGGTAAATCTTCAATTAAAATGTGATGGGAAGTTGTTTTGGGAATGCCAGTGAGTTCCTGAGTGAGCCTGATAGATACATTTCAATCAGTTCAAATAATTTTGACACTTTTTTGCACATTTTTCTTTATTTGCACCTGGATATACAATTTAAAACAAAACTTAGTATTAGAGTGTTGTGTTATGTAGCAACATGTGACCGCAATTCCATACATTTGCAGAAACTTTATGATGAAATCTCTCTCTCTATATATATATATATATATTGTAATGGATGTTTAAGACACCATTACAAAAATTATAGTTTTATAGAGGTGAAGAAAATAAAATAAATTTTTATATAAGATTTCGTTTGTAAAACTTGATTAAAAGTTTTTTTTTAATGCTTGTACAAATATATATGTATGTGCTTGGGAATTATATTTTAATACCACAGTTATATTTGTTTTTTAATTTTGATTTAAAAAAAAAAAAAAGAGAGAAAACTAAGATTATTTTTTTGTTAAATTTATGTAAAAGTAAAGTGTACAAATAGATTGCTTTACAGATTTGGGATTTATATTGATAAGAATAATTAAAAAAAGAAAAGAATTTTTCATTAGTTAGTTCCCAGATCTGTAAAAGACAATTTATTTCGTTAATTAGATAACTATTGTTATCTAGATAGAGAATTTTTACATTTTAATTAAAAAGAAAAAGTTTGGTAATTGGTTTAAGAGATATGATTGAGATATAACAGGCTGAATCAGGCCATTGGATTATCTTTGACTGGCTTTCAATACTTGCATGGGCTAGTATACTTGCACCAGTGCAAAGAGACAGACACCAACTCTGACAGGAGAATTGCACAAACTCTGAGACACTACCACCAACTCTGAGAGATACTTGCACAAACTATTCCTGCATATTCTGAAAGCTGATCCGGTAATTATTCTACCTAGAATGAACATTAAACCTACAGCAAGAATATTTTCTTTACCATGTAGTGCTAAGCTTCTCGCCAGGACAGGTTCGGACGTCCTGTGTCTCCATTAACTGCCTACAATGCCATAAGAATTGGCTCCAAAGAAATCACTAACCAACTCGCCCAAGCCTACCATCAGTGAATCCAGAGCAATGGACTATACTTAAGAAGTCTAGTGCACTAGCATTTCAATAAATTATAAAGGTACCTTACAGTTTTGCAATTTAAATAATGTTGTCTTATATGTGTTTTCTTTTTTAAAAAAAATATAAATGTTTTTCAAGTTGCATCTTATGTAATTCGATTTCTTTGTGCTTGATATTTTTTTTCTTTTTTTTTAACGAGTGCTAGTTTCAAACCTATTACTGTCCGTCCTATTTAAGTCTTAGTAAGTAAGATAGTAGTTTATTTTAATCTCACATTCCTTTTATTATAGAACACAGTCTGGATATTACAGACTATTTTAATTGATTTCTGGCTCATGACCCATTTTGTTATTAGTTCTACTTATGTTGTGAAACTCTAATTATTTATAATAGACGATTATGAAATATAATCGTTTTTAGTTTTATTTCTTCAAGCTTCCAATTCGCTTATTAGGGGCACGTACGATCGTTTTAACCCTCTCAATAGGTAGATCATGAGCTCCTAGCCTGTCTCACTCAGAGGGAGGTCAATCGATTGAAAGTAATAACTTTCAACACTCTTTTATTATTATTAATGTTTTGGAAGCTACCTTTGCATTTCTTCGGTTTCGACATAAGCTTACATAAATCTCAAATACGGAGATTCAGCCTTTTCCTAACTATGGGTTATAAGCAGGAAGCTAACCTCCCTTGTCTTGTGTGAGATCACTGTCTACTTACTAATACTTCTGTTACTATCAGTATTTTGCACTCTTTCATGCACAGGAAATCACTTTCAAAGCCGTATAAATATTTTAGTTTAATCACGACGAATGTACGTGTAGTACATATTTTAAATGTGCTTTAAAGATTATTATTTAGATTTATGTTTATTTAATCATACTCATAATAAAATTATTTATTTATTCATTTACTTAGTTGATTTTGTTTTCTGATGCTACCTTTCCAACTCACTGAAGAAAACATAGATCTCATTTGTTGATTGAGCTAGTCCGGCGCATTTGATTCGCATATCCTGTAACCCCTTAAAAATAAATGTCTAGTTCCAAATTTCGGATTAGTGGTGCCCTGGCGGTCAGTATATGTGAGTCTAAAGCTTTTGTCTTGTATAATATATATATATCATTAAAGGCCAGTCAACACTTAGACAATTCCCAATATTAATAACAATCAACAGTTTTAAACTATTGGCAAGATAATCTCCTTTTAACAATATATATATTGGAACAATACAGAAAATTTTGGGATTAATACATGGAGAATCTGGAGTTATAAGATCCCCCAATTAGGTAGCCATTTGTAACAGAACACCAGATTAGGGTTGAATTGCAATAAGATGGGAAACCATAAACATTTCCAAATATATATATATATATCAAATTAAATATAAAAGGAATGAGGATGAGAAATCAGCACAGAACTAATCATAATTTCACCAGCATTACACAAAAGTAATAATGATTCATCACCATGAATGATCAACAATAAAAATAAATCAACAGACAATCTTGTGATTGTATTTGAAAATGGTTCACTGTAGACCAGGCTAATTATTTAGTCACTGCCAAACCCAGGACAGGAATACAAACAATAATTATCTGAATGGGCATACTTAGGTGCTATTTCATAAAAATACAATAATAAGTCAAATAATGCTGAGATACTAAAAACATCCTGACCATCATCAATGCTCCAGCCACTTACCATTAATATAATAGACAACTATTGAAGCAGATGATCTGGTGCTCAGATCCTGCTTCACAGCCCACATCCAATCTCCTACCATCTAACCACATTCAAACCTACCTTTATGCCTGCATAGATATCTAATAATGTGTATATTTCTTTTTGCCTTGTAATTTTAACATAAATCACATAAATGCTGATATATCTTAAATCTAAAACCAATTTTAATAAATAAATATGTAATATTCTCATATATATGCATGCCTAAATAATAAATATATATATATTTCAGTGTAGGAGATTGCTAATAAATATTGAAAATGTTGTATATAAATTGTAATCAAAGTCATGTATGAAACTTATTATTTTTTCATATATAATTTAATAGTCAGAAATAATGCAATTCTTTTAAAAAGTCTCTCGAAAAACAATTACCCGGAAGAACCCCTTAGATAAAAATAAAAGATTGCAGATTTGTAATAATAAAATAAACCCATTAGTGAAAATTTTGTCCATGCTAGCTTGTTTTAAAATCATAAGATTTATTTTAAAACAATCGTTTGAGAAACTGATAACAGAATCATATTGTTTCAAAAATGTTACTAGATAAGAGTATCAGTTCAAATGATTCCAGATAAACCATAAGTGCTTAAACCGCCTCAGGTCCAGCAGTAATTGCTAGGTTACATCTTCAAAATAAAAGTATATATACTGCTGGATTTGAATCCACAAGAAGAGGAGACCACCAAATTATGATGTTGCTATACATATTCCATGCCAGTTTTGATTCTCACTCAATGTGTCACGAGTAGGGAAAATTTAGCTTTCCCCTCCATTCTAATATGCTATTCCCATAAGCGAAGCTCTGAATCCTGTACTGATGAACTTTACATATTTTCTGGTAAAATTAAAATGCTATCTACTATATATTACTGCTACCCTAGATCTAGTGAACTAATGCCGATGGAGTGACTCGTGTCAATATTGCTCTTCCAAACAGCAAGGTCACAAAAGAACTTTAGCCACTCATAATTCTTAAATCCTGCCTTTCTTGTAAGATCTCTTCTGTGTTTCAATTATATATATATATAATGTTTTCATAATGTAATTCTCTTATAACTCTATATAACTTATTTCTACTAAGCCTCTCATAAAATGTTTTCTTTTTTTTTATTTCATGCGGCAAATAATTTTAGTTCATAATTATGTATTTATGTTTTACAAAAGAAAAATGCCAATAATATTTCTAAAATCGCTAGCACATAATTTATTTTTGTTGTCCCCACCCATCATTTATCAGGTAATTAATTCGTAACTTAATCAAAACAAGTCTTATTCGGCTTGTCCAGGTGCTTGCGATTTTGGGATAAACAAGTTAATTATTTCTATGTTTGCTATAGAAAGCAGATCAACATCTGTTTTATAAATATTTTCCTTTTTAAATGATGTACTATTTCTTATGATCAATTTATATTATATATGTAAACCCATCATAGCTATTACCACCGCCCATTTATTTTGTATTAATTCATATATTTTCATAAAGCATTTATTAACTGAAAATGAGATTTGTTAAGTGTGTGGTAAGTTAGGATTAATATTAAGTAATATAATAAGAGGGGGGAATCTTTAGATCTTAAACTTTTATGTTTAATTAAATGTATTATCCATGTTTGTTTAACAGAGAAACCATACCATTATGCTGGGTATTTCACGATTTATGGGCATTTAATAAGTTAAAATAATCTTTAAAGTTATAGTTATATTATGTTATTAAGCATTGCATGCATATAGGCCACTTCGTTTATATATATTCATGCTTCTTTCTAACATGGAGGTATTCGCTAAGTCGAGCCCCATCGTTGCTTCTCCATGGCCTAGAACCAGGCTGTAAAACTACCCTGGGGACACATTTGGTTGTATGAGTGTGCATTATATGGGGATTGCTCTGGAAAATCCAGCCCAATAATGCATAGCCGACCACTCTTCATCATCCTTGATTCACCTGTACTTCACTCCATGGAATCTTGGATTCTTTCATTTGTCAAATCAATCCTGCCTACGTTTGCAGAGGAAATCGGTAAATTTCATTACTAAAATTCATGAAGCACACTCCAGGATCCATAATTGGACCACCCCATCCTGCTGTCATGCACACACCACCTTTCAGTATATTTTTAGTCACCCAGGAATAACCATAAGTCATAATGCGATGATTTCTCTAAACAAACATATTTCCATTATTTTACTTTGCACATCCTTGCGATAAATTTATTATTATTCATATATGTATTCATTATCCATCCCACACATTTATCACTTTAGAAATCAAATTAATAATAATATTGAATCAAAACTAATTGTAATATTTGCTTGTTAAATTATTTTATTTCATATCGGTAAATGCTCTTTTTATTTCTCTTGGGGGTGGAGTAGTATTTTAGTCTCACATTTCCAATAATGCTACTTTATTAAATTATATATGTATATTATTGGCATAGCCGCAAGTCTTCCCATGTTATTGTAAAATCTGAATTATCTATATATTATTTATGAGGCTAGTGTCAGATAAATAACCCGACATATTTATTTGTGATTAATAGAATAAATATTAAATATATATATCAACTCTCGAACCATTGCTTTTTTTTAGTTAAGTTAATATATTAAGTTATTAATTATGCTCAATTCGACTAGATGATCCTCGCTTAGATATCTAATTATTATGCAAGGTCACGAGCCTTCATTGCTTATCAATTATGGTTTGTTTTAAGTCTATCATTAAATTAACTTAAGAGTCGTTTTGTTTCTCCGACGAGCAATGACGGCGGGGTGAGGTAAAACTATCTCTATATCATCGGGATTGTTGCTCACAAATTGGTAGATCTGGAAAATAGGCAAATAGGGCAGAATTCATGAGGGTTCCTGACTTATGTATCTTGCACCTGATTGGATTCAAGGTACTTTTGCCTAGATGCTGGATCTTGTTACGTGAACATACAAATCCGACCGGTACACTATAAACTAAATTTCTAAAGAAATAATAGATAAAATGAAATGTAGTGCAGGGACTTAAAAGAATATCCCTTTTGCATCAACTAGGATATTATCATCTAAATATCCACAATACTAAACATAAACAACTGTTATGCACAAATCTAGCTCAGGAAGCAAAAACTTTATAAACTATTACAATGAGCAATAGATAAATAAATAAATAAATAAATAAAGCATATTATTATAAATCACTTCAAATAATTTCTAGGTTTACTCTATTATAAGTAAAGTTATATTGGGATCATTTACAAAAAATCCTAGAACATTAAGCAACCATAAAATAAAGTCACACACTGCAATTTATGAAACAGGAATTGGATAGAATAAATAAATTAATACTAAATAATATTTTTAAAACAATAATTTAATAATTAATTGATTAACAATAAAAAAAGACATGGTTAGTATGAAATTTTAAACATTCATTTTATCAAAAAATACATTTTCATAAAAATTATAATCAATCAGTTGATTTCTATTCATAAATTAACTTTTAATTAATTAGGTTATTAAATTAAGAGTTGGAAATACAACATTTTCAAAATCAAAGACAAAATCTTTGATTTAGCTTAATTAACCTTTTGTTAAGTTTTAGAAGGAGAAAATGAATAAAAAGAGAAAAACGTGTAAAAAAATTAAATTTACAAAAAATTAAATTTTTTAAAAAGCTATTTCATAATTTTGAAGAAAAAATAGATTGAATTTAAAATATATATGTTTCACAATTTAAAAACATTACCTTAATAAAAATATTTAAAATTATCAATTCATACAAAAATTATTACTTTTATATAAAATTTTTTTTCTATTAATAAAAATACAGTGTGCACACACAAAAAATATCTTTAACCATTGTTTTCTTTTTGTGGAGTCCTTCCCAATTATAATTTCCAGTTTTTCCAGTTGAGTTTTCTTCTTGAAGGCTTCTACTCATGAACATGATTAATTTGGTCCTTTTCTGGTGTGCAGTATTTCATTTCCAGGTTAATAATAGCAAAATTTTATCTATTTCTTTCCAATAAAATTTCCAAGTAAGATTAACACATACAGAGACTCATGCTCTTGGTTGAAGACAAGATTTCAGATTACTTTAGGAGGGTAACTTCTCTATATTTTTATTCCAGTGAAGGCAGGTTACATAAAGGAAGATGATGTCTAGCTTTTAGCTGAATTTAGCACATGGTTTTCATTGTATAAATCATTTTTATGACTAAACTCATAGTATGCTAAAAGCTTGATTAAAACTTCTGCTATTTTATACAATAGCTTGGTGAAGATTCTTGCTGTACTATAGAACAGTTTGGTAAAGACTGCTTTTTTATTTTTATCAGCTGGATTAAGATTTGACTGCTCTCTCTTCAACAGCTAAGTTAGGAATAATTCTTCTTACCAGATGCTTGGGTCTTCTGACTTATTCACACCTCCATTTTTTTCTAGAACAATCTTGCCTACAAGCCAATCACAATCTATCTCTAACCTGATAATTTTTATAACAACCAATTACACATACAATTGTTTAGATATTTCCCTCCTTAATCATAGATATTGAAAAACAAGTCAAGAACTTAAATTAACATCATAAAATTCTTGACATTTCTTTCTAATTAAAAAAATTTATTTGCAAAAACAAAACCCAAGATAATCATTTAATTTTATACTGATTTGATTTTTTTGTAATGAAGAGAGATAAATACTCAAGAAAAACAACAATTCTAATTAAAAATAAAATTTATGAAAAGTATTAAAATCTTATTTTGTTTTTCTCTTTTAAAAATAATTATTAAACATAAAACTTTATCTCTCTTAAAGGATTAAAATTAATATTATTAAATAATTTACTAAAAAAGAAAAAAATATTTTTCTCTTAGTACATTTTCATAGTTTAAATTAAAACTACTAATTAATTATAATTACTGAAGAAAGAGAAAGAAAGAAAAACAACTTGTTTACATTATTTTATAAATTTCTCTCCACTCTACAATCATTTATAACTCATTAAAATATTCATATATTAAAATCATATTATTTAACAAATTTAATGTTTGAGAATTCTCATATTATCATATTGGGACTTAAAAAATATAGTTAATTGAAGATCCATTCTTATTATAAAAAAATATGCATGGGAAAATTAAATTTTATTTTTCTCATTAATTAAATGACTCTAAACTAAATCTGAGGAACAATTATATGGTACACAGCAACATAGTTGTGTGTGCATATATATAAAGTAAAGGAAAAGTAGAAATAAACACAAATTTTTGTAGATATTTTCTACATTTGACTTGAAATAAAAATAATAAATAAAGGGTTAAATAACTCTAAATTAAAACAGAATTTTATTATGAATTAAATATATTTAAAAGGTCTAATAAATATTATTATTTATAAGTCTGATTTTGAAATTTAAAAATAAGCATGTTTTTTGATAATTATAAAAATGTCAAGAGTAAATATTTTAATTAATTGGTAAATCTCTAAGTAAAAACATGTATATCACACCTTGTTAAAACTTCAAACTTGTTTTCAAAATGATTAGACAGATTGAAAACAGACAATGTGATTTTAATCTCCTGACCCAACCAAAATTATAAAAAGACTGATAAAAAATATCAATTCAGTTTGACTTGTAGTTTTGGAAGAGCTGACCAGAAAAGTCTGGTTTTAATATTTTGAGCAGTGGCCAAATAGTCCAGATACAAAGTTTGGATATTGTTTTAAAGACAATTGTTGTCAATATTTTTGTGAAGCAGATGGCTAATAGCTAGCTACAGCATTTGGCTAGTAAAATTTCTGGGCAAGTGACAGCACTTACCTGACCAAAACATATAGCTTCAGTTTGTTGGTAACTGTACCAAAGAGTGGTCACAGCAAGGGTAGCTGCAGAGATGGCAGAGTTACTATGAAAATGTAGCTGGAGTCAAGACAGGAAGGAGAAGTTGCTTTATAGATTAATAATGGAGTTTGAATTCATATGAAGGAAAATGATCCATTTCTTTGTATTGAAATTCATATCCTTAAAAGTGTTCTGAAATACAGTTTGCTGGACTGAAGATCATCAAGCCCTAGATAGAAGGAGAATGCCTTTCTTAGCATATCTGATTATACCTTCCTGATTATGACAATCCTGGACTATACTTATCTCACCAAAACCACATCACAAAGAGAAGCATATATAAATGTATATACAATGGTGAATAGCATTATATATAATGAGAATGAAATTTTAAATAATTTTTTTGGTAAAAATGTATTTAAAAATCTATATATTTTATAAGATAAAAAGTAAATAATTTGGCTTGAATTGAATTAAAATCTAAAAATAATTGATTCATGGACAATTTATTTAAAAAAAATAGGATATTAAAAATCTTTTTTAGATTGATTCAAAGATGTAATTAATTAAGAGTAACATGCCATAAAAAAAACTTTTAACCTTATCTGTCAAAAAAATTGAATTTACTTTTTTAAAAAAGAAAGTAAAAGAAAACATTTTTATTGACTAAAAAGAGTCTAATTAATAATATTAATTCATATCATCTATATGTTCATATATGCACATGTATATGTGAATTTTATGTACACTTTTCAAATGGAATTAATTATGAAATATATTTTTAATAATTTTACTTTGATAAATTTAAACATATTCATTTTATATCAAGCCACATGCCTGTGTGCTGAAGGGGTTTTAAGTAAACCAAATGTATTAATCATAAAATCATAATGTAATAACTTGAATATTGTAAATCACATATATGTAAATCACAATGTGATAATTTTTTATTATTACTGTGTTTTAATCAAAATCAGGTGTATATATGTAGCTTAATTTTAAAGACCTTAATTTTTTATTATTGTTAATAGATTTGTGTTCAATTATGAAAATTATTCCAATGGTTCTAAATATTTTTAGAATATGTTTCCATAATTTCTTGGTTATATACAGTAATAGATTTTGTTATCCTGAGCTGCATTCATGCATAATGGTTTGATATATGAATGGGGATATATACTAGTGCTTTTGGGCATGCAGAGATGATCAACTATCATTCTGGTTGGTGCAAAAGAATTTACCCTTTAAAACCCATGCACTACATTTTGTTTTAGTTTAGTCTTATTAGAAGTTAAGTTCATATTTGGCCAGTACAAGTAGCCAGAGCATTGATGATGATCAGCATGTTGTAATATCTCAGCATTATTGTTTAGATTTTTCTGGTTATATATTCTGATGTATGAGCACTTAGTTGGTGCCTCCAAATTAATAGTTTCAATAATCTGCCATAATCTGGCAAAGGCTAAATAGTTAGCCTCATCTGCAAAAGACCCTTTTCAAATCCAGCCACCAGATTGACTGTTGATTTATATTTTTTATTATTCAAATCCAGTCACAAGATTGTCTGTTGATTTTATTCTGATTTGTTGTACTGATTTATTTTAATGATGATATTCCCATCAATAATGTTGATGGATGACTTTTTACTTATTTATAATGCTAGTTGATAGTTGCTCTAAGGAGTTAACTTATCAAACTATTTCTTCCATCCTGTTACAAATGGTTACCTTATGGAAGACCAATAATGATCATGTACTATGGAAATCATTATAGATGGCTTCCCAACATAAGGCTGTTGATGATCACATACTGGTGATCATCATTTCAAAATTATCAACTTGATCTCAAACCACAACTTAGAAAGAAAAGAGTATGTATTTTCTGTGAAATTAATTTTAAAAATTACTATGAAATAGGTGACAAGAGTATTGATGATTATTAATCAAATCCAGTCACAAGGTTGACTGTTGATTTTACTCTGATTTATTATATTGATTTATTTTGATGATGATATTCCCATTACTGATGTTGATGGATAATTTTTATTTATTTATAATGCTGGTTGATGGATAATTATACTTTTAGTTGCTCTAAGGAGTTAACTGTTCAAACTTCTTTATCCCATCCCATTACAAATATAACTGGCTGATCTCTCACAGAATCTTATGATCTCATGCTTCTTTGAGTAGATAAAATTGCTTATATATATATATATATTGTGATAAAACCTTACTTTAATATTATTATACCCTTTTGAATTTTTAAATTTAATTTTAGCCATCACCCCATGTTCTCCTCAAGGATGACCACCCTATCACCACATTCCATTACAATGTATACATACCTTCAATGAAATCAATATATATATATATATATATATGTACATATATGTTATAAATAAAAACGCAAAATGTAAACTAAAAAAAAATATTTTTTCTGTCAACATTGATGAAATTGTCTATCTTTTGCCAAACTGTGATCATAAAAGCTGTCTATTGCCTCATCCATTTGTGCATCTCTATAACTTTTTGACAATTTTTGAGAGAATTTCTATATATAGTTGTAAAAACCAAATAATATAATACTAATGATATGTAATAAATGGATTGCTAAACTTTTGAAATACTAATTATATCAATGTAGTATCCCTCAGTGTTAAATCTGTTTCACGAATGAAAACTGAATAGACTGCTCTTGTTATGTGAATATTTTCCAGTTGTAAATATCCATTTTTTTCATCATAAATATGAAATTACTATTTATAAAGTTCTTTTGTCCAAAGATCATGTGAAACAGCAGGTTGTCTGGACTATCCTTTCAGATAGATTTTTAATAATATGCTCCTCATGTCTGCTACTAAACATGCATATAGGAAAGTATTATTTATATTGTTCTATATCTATGAAACCTGTAACATCCACCCATGCTAATATATTATTACATGCATGTAATATATATATAAAATTAATATTTTGAGATCATGCAATTGTTCCAGTAGTTAATTGGGATGCCCTCTAACTACATCATAAGATAACAATTTTTATAATAGAAGAATTAGAACAATTGGGTGAATCCTAATGTGTGTGTGTATATATATATATGCAAAGAAATCAAATCATATGTCACATGACCTAATTTATTAAGCTTGTATTAGAAATGTTATGTAATGGGCATGCCAATAGCTCTTAACAAGCTTTCCAAAAGCTAGACATCAGTCTGAGGAGAGGGATATTCTGAAAAGCTTGTTAAGACCTATTGGCATGCTGATTAGATTATATATATATATAATAAATAATTTACAGAGCAAAATATTTATATGTAATATTTTGATTATATATGTAGAATGGGAGTATTTTAAATTATATATCTATATAAATACATGAAAGCAATCAACACTTAAACAATATCAATAACAATGAACAATTTCAATATGTTGTCAAGACAACTACTACTTACAATTTTAATGGTATGATATTGGCAGGACCTAGTAATAGAAATGCACTTGCAGTTATTAAGCAGCCTATAACTCCTAATATTTTTGGATTAATCTAAATAATATATATCTAGGTTAGTATATATATATATATATAGAAAATCATAAGTGTACATAGTTAATTGGTTATCACAAATAAATTACATTGTTTAACATTAATCAATAGAATATCATGAATCCATTATCAACAGTGCTTAGACAGTAAATATAAATACTATATATTATCTAATGCTGTTTGATAATAGATTACTGCTATTCTATTAGTTAATGTTAACCAATGACTAGAAGAAATATGATATATATATAGTGTATATACAGTTAAAGACAGTCTACAATATTTAGTAAAAAATATAAATCCTATGTTGACAATATATCATCCTATATTTGACATTCACAAACTGATAATTTTATATGGATCACAGATTAAAACAACTGCCTGTGAAATAATTTTAAATATCAAAATGTAATATTGAATGATCAATTGATAAATATATATAGAGAAAAACAGATCGAATAACTCATCATTATTGGTCCTTAAATGGGTACCTAGATATTATTAACTAGAGGATAAAATACCAGATTAATGAGTTAAAATAAAAAATATTTTAATATGATGCAATTTTCACGATTGAAAGGCTAGATATCTTATTGCTATGTAATCTTAGCTCACTGTTCATTTTTATTTTTAGATAAATAAATAGATAGATAGATAGAGTTACCTTTAGATAGATAAAACGATAGACAGAGGCAAAAAAAACTAAAAACTGAAATTTTTTTTCTAGCAAAAAATATCAATTGAAGCTAGTAAATCTAAAATGAAAAACTATATTATGTGATATTTATTTTTTAGATTGATCATTAAGATCATTCGAATATTTAAAAATATATTGATCTAACTTTTATTGGAAGATTCACTTTGTAGGGATCCATTAAAAAGATAAGACTAGGCCATATAGCAATTTAATGTTATGCTTATTTGATCAATATTTAACGGAAATCAGTATTAACTATTCAGTGAAAGAAAGAATCTAAAGATGGTGTGCTATTTGCAAAACAATATTCTAATTTGCATTTAGCCATTAATAAATAAAATAGCCATTTATATTGTTATATGAAAGTAGGACTAAAGATA
Source organism: Epiperipatus broadwayi (assembly GCA_028023455.1). Taxonomy (NCBI): domain Eukaryota; kingdom Metazoa; phylum Onychophora; class Udeonychophora; order Euonychophora; family Peripatidae; genus Epiperipatus; species Epiperipatus broadwayi. Next base: position 207,172 of record JAQFVV010013146.1, read on the forward strand.
AATGTTAAAAAGACTAAAGTAATGTTTAATGGATTTTCTCAAAATATGAAAATAAAAATTGATTATGATGAGTTAGAAGAAGTTAACAGTTACAAATACCTTGGTCATATTATTAATACAGATGGAAACATAATGGATAAAATTAATCATAGAATTAAATTTGGTTGGAATGCTTTTGGTAGAAATAACTTAATACTAAAAGGAAATATGCCTATGTGTTTGAAAAAGAAGGTGTTTAATAAATGTGTTTTACCAGTTTTTACTTATGGATCAGAGATTTGGACACTTAATAGAAGAGCAATACAAAGACTTCCGATCACTCAAATAAGTATGAAGAAATGCATGTTGGGAGTAAAAGAAGAGATCGAAAATGCAATATATGGGTAAGAGAACAAACAGGTGTTACTGACCTCATTGAAAAAAATTAAAAGACTGAAGTGGAGTTGAGCTGAACATATTGCTAGAAGAGATGATAACAGATGGACAATTGAAATCTTAAACAGGATTCCAATAGAATGTAAAAGACCCAGAAAGAAACCACATATGAGATGGATGGATGAAATAAGAAAGTACGCAGGGGTGATGTGGAGAAGAGAAGCTAAAGATCAGAGAAGATGGATTGAACTTGGAACTTCATCCTGCAGTGGATTGATAATGGTTAATGATGATGATAAAAAAATCAATCCAGAATGACTTTTAAAAAGGCAACTTTATTTTTTTTCATTTGACTATGTAATTCTTTTGCATAGGTTGGTTATTTGCATAACATAACAGTTTCTTTCTTCTCTTTGTCTCATACAGCTGAATGCATTTTCAGTGGGGAGCATTATAATCATAAATCTCACACTATATGTTATTGCTTTATCTATTTTAAAATCTAATTTTGCGTGCTATGAAAATTATGTCATTTAAAGATTCTATTTATTTGACAGCTGGATACTGTTTTCTCTTTTGTTTATTACATTTTTATAGTTGGCAATAAACTAAGTCTCCTTGACTTTTCTTTTCAACCATAGAAAATGTAATAAACAAAAGAGAAAATAATATCCAGCTATCTAATAATGGAATATTTAAATGAATTCATTTACAAAGCATATATCTACATAGCATCCATAATTAGCAGGAGCAATAATAGCTAACATGGAAACAATGATTATAGTGCTCATTACTGAAAATGCACTCATCTGTATGAGATAAAATGAAGAAAGAAACCATTTCGTTAAGCATATGGACTAGTTTCATGCATTAATAAACTGTCAGATTCAAGTTGAGTTCTGGATCAAAGCTCAATCTGTTACTCCTGCTGCTTAGTTATATGACTACCTGAATAGCTAATTATTCATATTTTTGTCCTCTGTGTTTTACCTGATCTACAAAATGACTGAATATTCAATTGTTATTATTAGAATTATTATTAGTTTTTACGTTACAATTCTAGCTAACACAATTTTCTTAAGACTACTGATATGTGTATTATTCTTCCTTCAAATCATTTGTTTGGTGTTTTAAAATATTCACTTTAAAGTATATGTATAGATTGTGTACGTGTACATGAGGTAATCTGTCCTTGAGATATCTATACTGTATTTCTAAAAATATATTATGCACTTTCCAAAATATGTATTTAGACTATGCATATGTATTGCAGTAAAAGTTTTGACGTTTACTATATTGTACATTTAAAAACACTCACACTTTTTAAAGTTACATGATCACAATTTCGTATGTTTGCTCAAACTGTTAAAAACAGGCAAAACTTTCCATACAGTAGTGCCACTCAATACAAGCCAGAGTAATCAATGGATGCAAGAAGGTTGAGTGGGCAATAGATAGGGATTTTATGCATAAACCTTCTTGCATCCATTGATTACTCTGGCTTGCACTGAGTGACACTACTGTATGGAGAGTTGCCTGTTTTTAATTCACTTTCTAAAGTATGTGTACAAATTGTATGTGTATGTTTACAGTGCGTATGTATGAGAGAAAGAAAATGTTTAAAAATCAATAAATTGTAAAGTCTGAATAAGTATAAAAAATAATAAACTAAAGAAATCTTTTTATTTATTAGTCAAAGCTTTCAAATTGTATGAGGATACTGACAACGATTATTCCCATTAAGCTTACTAAATAGACATGTAGAATACATATCAAAAAAGTCAAATTTGACACGGATGTCACTTTATTTATTGATTTAAGCTGAAACTTGTTTGTTTAAGTAATAAACGTCATTACTGTCATATAAAAAAAAAAACTTTCAAAAAAGGGCGTGGTTCATTCCGCAGTCATTTGTCAAACTGTGTTGTTTTAAATATGTAATATAAATGTATTCGAAATATAATACTCTACATTTAGCCTCAAACTAGCTTTTAAATGAACTTTGGTTGGATTGATAAATGGGGAAAATTAATATTTTGTTACTAAGAATAGAATGTTATTAATAAAACTTTCATTCAATCGTTTATTTGATTTGTGTAAAGATTGTAGAGCTCAACATATCTTTTCTAAAATTCAAACATCATATGACCTCCCGAGAAATTAACTCTTTGATTCTTTAATGTTTTGTCAGCATGTTTTTTTGGTTCATATTATTGTTTTGTGAGCTGCAGATAGGAGTTTTCTCTTAACCGAAAGGAAACTCTTTGATTTCTCTTTAAGGCCTTAAAAGAACCGAGCAGATCAAATTCATAATGTCTACTCCATACCCTTTTGTGCTTTTGTCGGTGCAGCTGTTATTACTATATGATTTTCATATATCATATAAACATGGCTTGGCTCCTGACCAATACATGTCAAGCAGTAGTATGTTTCTTCTGAGTTTGAGATCCAAAAACACCATAGTATTTTTCTCAGCTGCAAAACAATTCTTGATTGAAATATCAGTTGAGTTATCTTGAAGAAAAAATGAGTGTGTGTGAATGATTTTTTTATATATATAAAAGTAATTCATGGACTTTATTCCAAGGAAGTTGTAAAGGCTCCAGCCAGGCAGCAGTTGGTAGCAAAAGACAAAGGATGCTAAGAATTCCCTGATTGCTGACCTGGGCTGCTATTTGATGATGACTTTTTATTTAGGTCCTTAGATATTATTTTTAAATGAAAGAAGATTGCATGAATTGGAAGAATTGTCTAATATTAAGTTGTTAGACTAAAAAATTAAAAAAAAAAGATGAAAAAACAATTGGTATAAAAAGTGATCTCATAGTTTACTATAAAAACACAAATAGTGGAAGAACAACTGAAGTTAGATTGATATAAATAAAAAGTGAATGGTATATTAGAATGAAGAATAAGATTGGTTATTCAACTTAATAGAAGACACCTAATGCAGATAATTCAATTTTATGTCCCAACAAGTTCTCATTCTGATGAAGAAGTAGAGGACTTTTTGTAGATGTACAAAATGCTTTTGATCAGATCAAACAATATTTTAAAATTGTCATAGAAGGTTTTGGTAACTATTGAAGGATGAAAGTGCTTTGAGTAAATTTGGTTTTGATGATTGAAATAAGAGATGACACAAACTGATATTTTGCAGCAGAAGAAAAACTATGTATTATGATTTCTCTCTTTGAGAAAAATGCTAAAGATTTAGAAATTGACATGTAAGCATCACATTGAAGATACAATAGAATTGGATTATATTTTGACTAATAAAAAAATTAAGTGATTATTGATTAATGAAATTTAAATTATGTGCTAATGCAAAACTAGAGATACAAAAATTAAGAAAAATAATATTCACAGTTGGTATTCCTAACCTTCAGAAACATTTTAACGAATTTAAATTAGTACTTGCAAATCATCTTAACAGATTTTGAAGATGATTCAGAATTGAATAAAATAAATAGAAAAAACTGCTATGTCTTTAAAAAGTGCAATAAAGATAGCTAGTGTAAGAAAACAGTAATTTACCAATAAATTTTCTACTGAGACAAGATAATGTATGAAAAAAAGAAGGAATATGAAAAAGTATGAAAATGATCCATTAAAAACAATTGAATATCTAGAGTTTTACAAAGGCTAAGAAAAAGAGTTAATAATGATATAAGAAGGTATAAATGTGAATTAACCAGGAAAGTTATTGAATCGAATAAAAATCTTAAAAATGGAAAACAACATTTTGGAATTGGTAGACAACATATTTCTGCAATAAAAACTATTACATAAAAGAGAGATGACATCATGAAATGCATGGAAGGGTTCTATAAAAATTATATAGCAATAAAAAACAAGAGAACAAGGTATCTTCACAAATGTCACTAAATCTATTAGTTCCTTTATTTTTGCTGTAATATTTTTATATAAATACAAATTTGCACCCTTCCTTTAAACAAATTTTGGGAATTTTTTTTATTGTAGATACACACCTACAATCTGACATTTTTATAGTCCTGCAGTCTTCCTCAGAGCCATTCCTAATATACACACACAATCTGACATTGGACAGTTGAAATGTCAGATTGTGTGTGTATATCTACAATAATTTTTTTTTTGCTAATTTTGAGAATTTGAAATAGGAGTGGCTCTGAAGAAGACTGCAGAACAATTGAAATATCAAATTCAGTGTATATATCAACAATAAAAAATTCTAAAATGCATTTAAAGTAAGAGGTGCAAATTTGTATTTATAGAAAACAAAGTATCCTCTACAAATTGCTCAGTATTTTAAATGAAGAACTGAAACATGCAATTAAATTTACAAAAAAGGAAAAACCTCCCAATAATGATAAGGGTAAGATTAGTAACAATTCCTAATATATGTAAAATTCCTATTAAAGCACCAAACATCATTTGATCATCATTTCTTATGCTTGTTCATAACTGTTATTAAAATAGGCAAAATTCTCCATAAAGTAGTGCCACTCAGTGCAAGCCAGAGTAATCAATGGATGCCAGAAAGCTTGTACATAAAATCTCTATCTAGTGCCTACTCATTCAATATCCCCAGACTAGTTTCTGGTTTATGGCCTTTGTCAGTGAAAAGCCTTGGATCTGAGAGCACTGCACCTAGATCGTAGGATCTAATGCAATCCAGCAGCCACCTTTTATCTCCACTTAACTACAAAACTATGAGAATAAAATTGAAAACCACAATAATATTTTCAATCTAATCTCATCAGCTTATATCGTCATTTAAGTATTTGTGTTTCCAATTTTATTCTCATAGTTTTGTAGTTAAGTAGAGATAAAAGGTGGCTGCTGGAGGGTTGCATTAGATCCTAAGATCTAGGTGCAGTGCTCTCTATACAAGGCTCCTCACTGATGATGACCACAAGCCAGATATTAGTTTGGGGATATTAGATGAGTAGGCACTAAATAGGGATTTTATGCACAAGCTTTTTGATATCCATTGATTGCTCTGGCTTGGACCGAATGGCACTACTATGTGGAGAGTTTTGTCTATTTTAAAATCACTATTACTAGTAGTAAAGTCTTTATCCTCAAAAATTAAAAGTTAAATAATAATGATAAGGATACCATTTGGTAATTAATGATTTCTCAAGCTTGCACTAAATGATAGAATGAAGAACTGTTTTTATATTATTCAATGTTCTGACAAAAAAATTTCATCAATAATAAGATGTAAGTATATGAAGTTTTTTACTCTCATATAGAAAAGCTATCATATGTTGTAGAAGTAACAGAGCTATTTTTTGAGGATAAAGAATATATTTCTATTGCCCATAAACTGTCAGTATAATATATTGCTGAGGTGAGTTAGATCTGAAAATATAAATTCTTTTAATTTTTTTTACAAGAGTTTTACACATCATCATCATCATTATAATGCCCTGTATGGCTTGGTGCAGAGATAGAATGGTAAACTCTAAAACTCAAGGCCCAAGATTCATGAATCTTAGCCTAATCCTGTCAAAATTATCATCATGCCTATTATTATCATCATCACTATCAGAATATTCTTTTTGAATGCCCATGACAATAGCAATTTCAATATATAATTACTGATAAAAATACCTTGTCTATACTTTACTCCAGCAAGAAAAGTCTCAAGATGTAATGTGACATGACCACATGCCATTTTTATGACCTAGGTTCAAACCCTACTTGGGAAAAACATAAATAAAAATTTCATGTTACAATCAGGCTTAAAATTTCCCTTTAGTTAACTACCTTATAACAAACTCAGTTAACCATATTGATTTATTTAACATTAACAATATATTATAAAGAAATATATAGAGATTCCAATCAGAAAATGGATTTACTAGTGGTTTATTAAATCCTTCCATTATGCCAATGTAGCCATAAATTAGCAGTCATTAACTTAATGGTTCATAGTGTGTACCTATCCACATTTACAAAGATCAGTGTCTGATAAATTTCATTTATGAAGTAAATGAGCACAACTATGGGTTGTGCTAAATCCATTGATGAGATTCCAGTTGTATCTAGAAGAATTAAATTTTATTGAAATTTATAAGAATTTTCAACTTTATGCCATAATTGTTTAATTGCAGATTTTGATTAAACACCCAAAAGGGGGATCTTGACTTGAGCCAAGTCTTAGATGATGCAACTATACTCTGAGTTACTGGCAAATGTGATTAGCTTAACAGCTTTTTATATATTTTTAGTGAGACAATTTTTATTCCGATATCTGACAGAGGACTATATGAAAGAACAGGAAGTCATTGCAAAAAACTAAAATTAACTATGTTGATAATATTTCTCACATTAATATTTAAATGAGTATTCAAAAGTTTTAGTATAAGAACTTTTTCTTCAGACAAAAGCACAATATTCATCTGTGCTAATGCTATCTGCAAAGTAATTGCACTACAACTACAAAGTGCCAGCCAGATTTCCATGATTATCTCTAGAAATTAATTTTGATCTGATCTTAAATAAATAAGGAATATAAGTTAGACCACAATTATAGTTCACTCCTAAAGAGTATAGAGTTAGGAACACATTTCAGATTATTACTGAAAAAAGTTATATTCAGATTATGAAATAATTGCCTATTCTTTAGATGAAAAATTGAATATACTATCTTTATTGGATTAGAAATATGATCCTAGTCATCAAAAACCATTTCTAATTTTTTCATATTCTTATTAAAAGACTTTGTGTTTAGATAATGATCTGGTTTTAAAAAATCTAAGCAATATTCTTGGCATATATTAATTTCTTCCCATCTATAAATGAAAGATCACTGATGAAAATATTAAAATAGGTGAGAGAATCAAACCATGGGGTAGTTTGTTCTGATATTGCATTTACTATGATGATGACTTAATGTCACTTGAATTTTTCCATTGGAGAGCATTTTGTAAATTAAATTAATGGTTTTCTGACATTTAATAATTTTAGAAACTTATAGATCATTTTTGTAAACATAATCATAAGATTAGATCATTAAAAATAGTGTCAGTTTTCATATATTTGAAAGTCTTTTTCAATCTGAATTGTTAAAAATAAAAATTGTTTATGACATCTTTCTGGCCTAAAATCAACCTGCTCTGTAAAAAGCTGACCCTCAACTATTGGTAAAATTACTGTTTATATCATGTTTTCAAAAAATTTGTATGAAATATATAATAATGATATTGGATGTTAATTTTTTTGGATCATTTCTGGGCTTATGTCTGTTATAGATTTGTTTATATGTCAAATTATGAAATACTTTCTGTATGAATAATGTTACCAAATGATTCTGCTAGTCATCTTTTGTCTTTAGTCCCAACTTTGTTTAAAACCTCTAAAAAGCTTTTCCTGATTTAAGATGATCAAGGGCAAGTTTAAGTACACCAAAATGTACAGATTTTATTAAAATGCTATTATAGAAACAGTATGAAAAAGATACTTGCAATTCTGTTCTAATGCTGCTGCTCCTTATTCTATCAATCCGTGATTTAGAAATCTAATATATATTGAAGTGAACAATCTATTATTCATTTCAATAAATAAAAAAAAATAAGATTTTTTTAAAAAATAAAATGACATATGCTAAGTCTATGCAAATTTGTAAAAAGAACTAAAAGAAGGTTCAAGAAAGAAACTAAGTTTGGGATAAAATCAGTTTTTCTTTTCCTTTGACCAAATTGAAATATTATTTCATTCAAATCCCAGGATTTTACTAGGGCTTGTGAATAAAAGAGAAGAAAACCAGCTGGATTTAATCTGGAACAGTTTGAATAATACTTTAAATAACTCTGGCTGAAATGAAGAATTAGCGTTTATTTAAATGATAACTAGATATCATTCTAAATGGACTTTTAGCATTTTTCAGAAATAAATAAGTGACAATTGTATTGTTTTGAGTGAGTCCTACATTTAAAGAATGATTTGGACTTTGTGTAAATAATCTGAATTTATAAATAATGCTTACTATACAGATATTGTTTAAAAGAAACTGTTTTTAAAAAAGAAATGAATTTGTAATAACTTCTTTTTATTCATCAAAATTTTTTTTAAAAAAATTATTATTATATGTCATATATATGCACTAAGTTTATGAATTTATATACATTATTAATTAAGAGGAAAAGGTAAAGAAATAATGATAATTATGTAAATGCAATGAAGCCCATATAAATTGCCTAAGTGTTAAATAACCATAGTTAACATAAAATTATTTCCATTTGTCTCATTCATTTGTAGTTAAACTTATATTTGATTATTTGAAGTTGTATTTTATGCAGATGGATTTATATATGCATAGTTGTTTGTTCAATGTTTGATAGTTTATATATGTTCACATCCATGTGGGAGAATACATTCCTATTAGTTTAATGAGTTAGGGATTGATCTCAGAATGAGACATCCTTTCATAAGCTATATTTGTATTAAGTTTTGGACCAAAAAGGCCATTCTTTATAATTATTGTATATAAATTTTATTCAGTTAGGGTTTGGACCAAATGTCATTTCTTTATATTTACTATTATGTAAGTGACTATGTTTAGGAATAGGATCTAAAAAAGACCACTCCTTATAATTGTTGTAATAAAGATAGCATTGATGTCTATTTTATATAAGAGACATGTGAGTCAAAGAAATGTTATATTTATGGATTCATACAAGTCTAGAATTATATTTAAGTTTATTGAAGATGGGGTTAAAGGTTCGACAAATGTCACATCATCTATGAATATATTGATATTATAATGTATAAAGAATAAAAGATTTTGTTAAAGAAATAAATTGCATATCAATTAATGATTGTATTTAATAAAATAAATTGTTAATTTTTATTAAAGAAAATAAATTGTACATTAATTAATAAGTACACATGTAAATAAATTATTATTACATCATTTGTTACTTTGCTTTTGTAAGATTGCTCCTCTACCATCATTCATCAGGAGTATCTTATGTTCTTTTCAATTTAGTCCTGCATTACAAATGGGGCTGTGTAATGATTACATTATTATATTGAATAAAATATTTTTTTAAATAAGTATGTTACTTTATTTACTGATGCTTAAAGCCAGGTGGCAACCATGTAACTTATGTAAATAAATATGGATAGAAGGGTAGATGCATTAATAGAAAATAGGGAGTTGGAGAGATGGAGAACTAGTATGGAGAGGAAAAAGAGTTTAAATATATATATATAGAAGTAAACAGAAAATTGGATGTGAGTTAATTTACAATAATAGCAAGGAAAGTAGTTTACTGCTTAAGGCTCGAACAGAATTGTTAGCAACAAGGGAATATATACATAAATGGAGAAATGTGGGTGATTTAGTCGGCAAGTTATGTAAGTAAGGCATGAAAAATATTAGATATCTGTTAATTGAATGTAAATGCTTACAAACAGAAAGGATACAAATGATGAAGTTGTGGGAGAATAAATATAAACAAAATAATTATACGAAAAGTGGGTTCTTGGTTTTTATTCTGGATTTGAAAAAAAGATAAGGGGAATTTAGATATAAAGGTCATAGAATGGACAAAGATAATGTTGAAAATGGGGTAGAGTAGGATAGAGAAGAATATGGAAGAAATTTAGGGTGGGGAATAGAAAGGGAGGGTAAGGTGGCTAACAGGTTTCTCTGGGCATAGTGACTGGGAGATTCCTGTCTTTGAGAAAGGAGAAGCCATAGTGCATTGCATCAAATAAATAAATTGAGAAAATATAAAATAAATTAACTAAGCTAGTCTAAGCATTACTATATATATTGTAACCTAAATAAATGAATTCAAAAGATAAGATATTACTATACCTGAGTAGTCCATAGAATGATTATAAGAATTATAAACAAGTTAAAATAACAAGTATTATGGAAATCACGTTTATGAAAATCACGTGAAGTGAGTACACTAGTAATTCAATAAAATATAACTCAGGTATACAGGCAGTAGGTTTTATCCACTTTCATTTCTTGGTTTGATGTTAAGTGCATGTTTAAATAAATACTAAGTGAATATGGTCTAGCAGGGCGCCACTAGATTATCTGAATCTAGACACGGTTATATCTAATAACCTTTCACATGTACTGGGTTTGAATCCCTTTTTGGTACTTTATTTCTAATAAAAAAATGAGAGATTTTGCTTTTTGAGCCATATCACTATAAGCACTAATATTTAGGTAAAAGTAAAACATCTTTAAACCACAGTGGAGTTCATTGAACATAAATCATTTCTCAGATCTTAACATAACAAATGTGTTTCAATATTTTTATAAGTTCACTAGCTCAGATTATATATAACTAATTTAGGATGGCAATTCACTCATCCTTGCATGAAATAGATGATGGGATGTGGTTATAATAATACTAAGAAATCACTAAATATTATAAAATCAATATTTATTTATGGCCTTTAAACAGTTAAACAGCTCATTAATTAAAACGTTGATGACGATGATGATGATGATAATAATAACGATAATGACAAGGGTTTCAACTACAGCTCTAGGACTAAGCCTAAACATAAAACTAAATTTTATAAAGAAATGCATAATTATTGCTTAATTTTAGCATATTTACTTATATCTTAAATAACTAATATTCAACCATTGATGATGATGAATAATCACACTTAACAAAGACTACACTTAATGAAATATATACGCCTCGTTTAATAAAACAAACTAATATTTATTACTACATTTCTAACATATACATAAAAATTTCTAGATAAATATGAAAATTGACATGAATAATAATAATAATTGATTATATAACAATCCTCAGATTAATTTTAAGTTCTTCCCCCTTTCCCTTCAAATGTATTTTGTATTAAGTTGGACGTCACATTGACCATGATTTTCACTCCATGAGAAAAGTATTAAAAAAAAATATTATCTGCTCATTGGCACACATACTTTAAAATCCAACATGTAAATAGAATGTAAAAAAAAAATGTTAGTAAAATTGAAAGAGCAAGTTTTAGAAAAAAGTTTTAAATTATTTTCTCCCCCTCCCTTCCAAGCGCTGAAATCTATACTGAACTTGAAACAAAATAATCTAATATTCTAATACTACTCATTATTCCACATTCACTTCCAATTATACACATATAAAAATATTATTATGTATGTGCGTGTTTTATCCCATAATAACAAAATATTATTAAAACCAAAATAATAATATATTAGTTAAAACTAAAATCATAATACCATAAAAAAAAAAAATTGTTTTACATATTCATATTTCATAACTGTAAAATTAATAAACATATAATTTTGATACATTCAAGATAATTTATGAAGCTCAAAGTTATTATTAGTAAGACATTCTTGTTTTTAATTGATCTGAATAGTCTTTAAAAGTTCTTTAAATAAAATATACCACTTTATTGCTAAAATGTTTATTAAGACTGATATCATAAAGAAAATAGATATAAAAAGTCATATTACCGATCTTTTTGTTTGTGGCGAATTTCCAAGGGTTCAAACTTGTCTTGTATAATGTTTATATTTCTGTAGCTACCATTTCCGTTTTACTGGGAACAATCTCTTTCTTGAGGTGGATAACTATTTGATGATGATGACTCTATTGAGGTTATTTGCTTTAGTGGACAATTTGGAAATCATTATATTAAATTTTCTTCTCTTCCTGTCAAGCATGTGGATGAAATACAGCAGTTGTTTTCCCATTTGTAAATTTTCTTGAGTTTAAAATCAGTTGTTGGAACAATTAATTGGACTTGATGATTAATATTTATCAGTAGATTAATTCATCTTCTTTGAATGCAGGTGAATGCTTTCTTCCTTCTATTAAAAACATCTTATTTATCTGGTCAGTTGAAAGGTGTAGAATATTATTTTAGACACATCTTTTCTTTCCTATGTGATGTGCAGCTTCCTCCAGATGGTCCGGAACCGATGGAATATACATATAATTTTTCTAGCCCGCCATTTTTTATATTTTCAACGTTCAATATTATAGTTTAATAATCTGAATCAATCACAATAATAATAATAATCCAAGACAGCTTTTTATATCCAATTTTTAGCTACCTTAACCAATCAGAGATAGCATCACTTGCTATTTTTGGACAAATTTGTTTTAATTAGATCTCTAATTTATTTTCAACTATATTATTTTTCAACTGAAAAGTTTAATCCTTTTTCCAGACACTTTTGTTTTAAAAAAAAAAATAGACTCAATTCTTATTTCCTTTCTTTTGTTTTTTTTTCTTTTTAACATCCAGGTAACACTTCAAATCTTTGAGCTTCCTTCTTTAGATCTTGATAAGACAAATTCAATTTTTAGAGTTCTCACCCATTATAAGCTTCCAAAGTGAAACAATCATTTACAAAAAAAAAATTGCTACAAAGATCGATATCTGATTAAACAGATTTCCTCTTTTAACAAAAAAAATTGTACAAAAAAAATAATTTGACAGATTTAATACTTCCTTTTCTTTCAATATTTAGGAAATGTAAAATTTTGTATGTAATGTACACACATCCTTCATTCTTTCAAATCATTCATAAACTAACCTTAAATAATATGATTGCTAGCTTAGTAATTATAACCCAATTATTTAATTAAATCTGTAACTTTTAAATCCCACTTATAATTAAAGAAAAGCAAAATAGAAGTATAGAATAAAATATTAGAATTGATCAAGCATAGGTTAGTTTTAAAGAAAGTTAAAATGTTGAATATTTGAAATATAAAACAAATAAATAATTTACACATACATTGCCTATATGTATGCATTATAACTTTGCTTTTTAAAGAAAATTTAAATATTAAATAGTTTAAATGTGTGTATTACCTTTCTATCAACACACAAACAAATAAAGCATATAATTGTTGTCCCATTCTCTTTCTGTTTAAAGCTTTTAGAACTGGACCTTGTAGGGTTTAAACTTGGATGCCCTACAACTTCCTTTATGGTTATATAAAATTGTGATGATGATTTTGTTTGACCTTTTCTACATGCACATTACTATAAATTTGGCTAGTGACCAAATTGTAATGGCACAACTTTCTCCCCCTTCGGATAAAATCATCAGCACTTTTGTTTTAACTATATTTTAAAAAAAAAATCCTAACTAATAAATACACTAATAATAATAAACACTTATAATATATAAAAAAAAAAAATTAACTACTGCTAAATATATTTTTCATTAAAAAAAAAACCTAAAAATAATTTATTTGGAGATCTTTGCCAGGCTATTCTGCTGAAGTATAAGGGATCAAACTCCTAGCATTATAGGTCCCCTTATTCCCATCAAGAGCAGCAAGCATAAAGGCATTCTCTCCTATTTTCTTGGTAATTTGGAATGGCTTTTTCTTTTCAAATCATATTGTGGTCTGCATAAAAATGCACCTGTACATCCAGTCCCTTTTTAATATTTCCATTTTTCATCTTGACTGGATATTTATAAAACATATCCGGAGGATTTATTTTATATAACCTCCTATTACAAACTCCATTTAGAAATATGGACTCTTGGTACCATACATAATATGCCTTGAAGTTTTTCAGAGAGATTGACTCTCTATACCATACATACTTTATTTTTAAACTTTCCAGAAAGATTGACTCTCTGTACCATATATAATTCATTCTTAAATCTTCCAGAGAGATTGATTCTCTGGGCCATGTATAATTTATTTTTAAATTTTCTAGAAAGGTGGATTCTTTGTACCATATATAATGGACATTTAAACTCTTCAGAGAGATTGACTCTCTGTGCCATGTATAATTTATTTTTAAACTCTCTAAAAAGGTTGACTCTTTGTACCAAATATAAGGCACACTTAAATTTTCCAGAGCATTTAAATTTTTCAGAGAGATTGATTCTCTGTCTGATACACACTGGACATTTACATTTTTCAGAAAGATTGTCTCTCTATACCATATATAAGGTATCTCCAATCTATTTAAGAAGACAGATTTTTGAAACCACACATGCTGGTTTGTTACTAGATTGAGAACTACAGACTGTTGAAACTTTTGCTCTCTTTCTAAAATAACTGGTTTCATCTCCCTTATTGCCTCTCTTAAATCAATCATCTTATCGGATGCATGAAGTTTTTCCTCCAACTCTCTTTTCCTTCTTTTCACTTCATGATCTATCCCAATCTGCTCTTTGGTCATCATCTCATTTACTTTCTTTACTGGGAGATTTGGTATTATGGCTACTATTGGCCTTTCCACTTCTTGTGATCTACTCTCCTCTATCAGTATATTAGCTGATTTACCTATTTCTTCCTCTAATCTCTCGCTCCTTTCTCTATTATCAGTAGTCTGACAATCTAGCTTATCTTTTAACACTAGTGATCTTTGACTACCTTCTATTATGCTCTCTATGGATTGACATATCCTTTGTCCTAGACTTTCCATACTTTTCTTACTCTCTTCTCTTAGACTCTCTATACTTTTCTCCATCTTTTGTTCTAGATTTACCATATTTTTATTATTTTTCTCTATCTTTTGTTCTAGATTTACCATACTTTGCTTACTATCTTCTCTCATACTTCTGAGCATCTGCATTATCATGTCCATGTCTGATGGTGCCATCTTTGCTATTTGAGCCTGGCCCACTTCTGACTCCTCATCTACTTCCACACTTGAGGCCGTATTATTGCTACTAACATTAAAGGCATCTTCCTCTACTTCCTCTCTTTCCTTTTGTGTTTTTAAGAAAACCTCCCCATCCTCTTCTTCAGTATGAAAACGATCACTGATTCCTGGTATTGGGGCACCTTCCTCTTCCATAACCTCTTCCATACTATAATTTAGTTCACTCATGTTATAAAACTATGTATATCCCATCTGTACTTCCCTGACCATCAAAAATCCACACATCTTCTCCCTGTCTGACACCTATTCTGACCAACTGACTGATTTGATTTTCACCTTATTATGCATTTACAAATACAACAACAAAAAAATTTTAATATCCTTATTTAATGAACTACACAACAATAATCTATATAGTGCATGTCTGTCTGTAATAGCCCAAATTATACATTCATCCATTCTCCCAGAAATCCGACAGATATTGACAGTCCACAGAATGACTAGCAGTTCACAATCTTGAGATAAATAAAAGAATTCAGTCACAGCACTATAATCACACAATGCATCACGAGCACTCAGAAGATCATCCCAATTCGATCACTATTAACTACCACAACCCTTGATTAAATGAAGCAAACTCTGTTGCAATAAAAGATGTATTAAGTCTTAGGGGCTAAAATAGATAAACTATGCCTTGCTCTCTCTCTTGGAGTCTTATGTGGCAAGTATCAAGGAATGCCCTGCTTATTATAGACTACAAAAACGAAACCTTGCTCTCTCTCTTGGAGACTTATAGGCTGATATCATGGCAGGACTACTGTTAACTGCTTCATGATAAAATAAGAATAACATATAAACTTGATTGGAAAACTATGCCGTGCTCTCTCTCTTGGAGACTTATAGGCTGGTATCATGGCAGGTCTGCTGTTAACTGCTTCATGATAAAATAAAGATAACATATAAATTGGGTTGGAGCAGTGAATGGGTTTGATCATTCATAAGTTACACGAAATACATAGCATTCTCAAGGCAATGACAAAACTCCTCACTCATCATCAAAACTGCAATCTAACCAACCAAACTCCAACGATCAACCATCCAATCAAACCTCTAAAATCATAGACTTTTTACAAAATGAACTCCCCAAACACACATGAGACTACTATTCCATAATTCATCACTATTACTATGCCTATCCTATCTGGCAATAAATTATTTTAATGTTCCACAAAAAAAAATCTATTATTTATTTCACCTTTGTCTTAAGTTGTGATATTCATCTCTATTTTCAAAATTGATAAAAAAAAAAAACAAGCTGTTTTATGGCTGTACCCATTTTATCATCATCAATGAAAAATTAAATCATATTAAACATCATCATCTAAAATAAGACTGTTTGGCCAAGAAAATTTTGTAAGACAAAAAAAAAATTTTTACTGAAAAAAAAAATTTTACTAAAAAAATTTCTCTATTTTTAACCACACATCTCCCATCATTCTATAGACTCTCTTTTTCAGGTATATGGCAAAATATCAGGCCCCAGTTGGGTGTCCATTGTAACCTAAATAAATGAATTCAAAAGATAAGATATTACTATACCTGAGTAGTCCATAGAATGATTATAAGAATTATAAACAAGTTAAAATAACAAGTATTATGGAAATCACGTTTATGAAAATCACGTGAAGTGAGTACACTAGTAATTCAATAAAATATAACTCAGGTATACAGGCAGTAGGTTTTATCCACTTTCATTTCTTGGTTTGATGTTAAGTGCATGTTTAAACAAATACTAAGTGAATATGGTCTAGCAGGGCGCCACTAGATTATCTGAATCTAGACACGGTTATATCTAATAACCTTTCACATGTACTGGGTTTGAATCCCTTTTTGGTACTTTATTTCTAATAAAAAAATGAGAGATTTTGCTTTTTGAGCCATATCACTATACGCACTAATATTTAGGTAAAAGTAAAACATCTTTAAACCAAAGTGGAGTTCATTGAACATAAATCATTTCTCAGATCTTAACATAACAAATGTGTTTCAATATTTTTATAAGTTCACTAGCTCAGATTATATATAACTAATTTAGGATGGCAATTCACTCATCCTTGCATGAAATAGATGATGGGATGTGGTTATAATAATACTAAGAAATCACTAAATATTATAAAATCAATATTTATTTATGGCCTTTAAACAGTTAAACAGCTCATTAATTAAAACGTTGATGACGATGATGATGATGATAATAATAACGATAATGACAAGGGTTTCAACTACAGCTCTAGGACTAAGCCTAAACATAAAACTAAATTTTATAAAGAAATTCATAATTATTGCTTAATTTTAGCATATTTACTTATATCTTAAATAACTAATATTCAACCATTGATGATGATGAATAATCACACTTAACAAAGACTACACTTAATGAAATATATACGCCTCGTTTAATAAAACAAACTAATATTTATTACTACATTTCTAACATATACATAAAAATTTCTAGATAAATATGAAAATTGACATGAATAATAATAATAATTGATTATATAACAATCCTCAGATTAATTTTAAGTTCTTCCCCCTTTCCCTTCAAATGTATTTTGTATTAAGTTGGACGTCACATTGACCATGATTTTCACTCCATGAGAAAAGTATTTTAAAAAAAAATATTATCTGCTCATTGGCACACATACTTTAAAATCCAACATGTAAATAGAATGTAAAAAAAAAATGTTAGTAAAATTGAAAGAGCAAGTTTTAGAAAAAAGTTTTAAATTATTTTCTCCCCCTCCCTTCCAAGCGCTGAAATCTATACTGAACTTGAAACAAAATAATCTAATATTCTAATACTACTCATTATTCCACATTCACTTCCAATTATACACATATAAAAATATTATTATGTATGTGCGTGTTTTATCCCATAATAACAAAATATTATTAAAACCAAAATAATAATATTAGTTAAAACTAAAATCATAATACCATAAAAAAAAAAATTGTTTTACATATTCATATTTCATAACTGTAAAATTAATAAACATATAATTTTGATACATTCAAGATAATTTATGAAGCTCAAAGTTATTATTAGTAAGACATTCTTGTTTTTAATTGATCTGAATAGTCTTTAAAAGTTCTTTAAATAAAATATACCACTTTATTGCTAAAATGTTTATTAAGACTGATATCATAAAGAAAATAGATATAAAAAGTCATATTACCGATCTTTTGTTTGTGGCGAATTTCCAAGGGTTCAAACTTGTCTTGTATAATGTTTATATTTCTGTAGCTACCATTTCCGTTTTACTGGGAACAATCTCTTTCTTGAGGTGGATAACTATTTGATGATGATGACTCTATTGAGGTTATTTGCTTTAGTGGACAATTTGGAAATCATTATAGTAAATTTTCTTCTCTTCTTGTCAAGCATGTGGATGAAATACAGCAGTTGTTTTCCCATTTGTAAATTTTCTTGAGTTTAAAATCAGTTGTTGGAACAATTAATTGGACTTGATGATTAATATTTATCAGTAGATTAATTCATCTTCTTTGAATGCAGGTGAATGCTTTCTTCCTTCTATTAAAAACATCTTATTTATCTGGTCAGTTGAAAGGTGTAGAATATTATTTTAGACACATCTTTTCTTTCCTATGTGATGTGCAGCTTCCTCCAGATGGTCCGGAACCGATGGGACATACATATAATTTTTCTAGCAAGCCATTTTTTTATATTTTCAACATTCAATATTATAGTTTAATAATCTGAATCAATCACAATAATAATAATAATCCAAGACAGCTTTTTATATCCAATTTTTAGCTACCTTAACCAATCAGAGATAGCATCACTTGCTATTTTTGGACAAATTTGTTTTAATTAGATCTCTAATTTATTTTCAACTATATTATTTTTCAACTGAAAAGTTTAATCCTTTTTCCAGACACTTTTGTTTTAAAAAAAAAATAGACTCAATTCTTATTTCCTTTCTTTTGTTTTTTTTTTCTTTTTAACATCCAGGTAACACTTCAAATCTTTGAGCTTCCTTCTTTAGATCTTGATAAGACAATTTCAATTTTTAGAGTTCTCACCCATTATAAGATTCCAAAGTGAAACAATCATTTACAAAAAAAATTGCTACAAAGATTGATATCTGATTAAACAGATTTCCTCTTTTAACAAAAAAAATTGTACAAAAAAAATAATTTGACAGATTTAACATTTCCTTTTCTTTCAATATTTAGGAAATGTAAAATTTTGTATGTAATGTACACACATCCTGCATTCTTTCAAATCATTCATAAACTAACCTTAAATAATGTGATTGCTAGCTTAGTAATTATAACCCAATTATTTAATTAAGTCTGTAACTTTTAAATCCCACTTATAATTAAAGAAAAGCAAAATAGAAGTATAGAATAAAATATTAGAATTGATCTAGCATAGGTTAGTTTTAAAGAAAGTTAAAATGTTGAATATTTGAAATATAAAACAAATAAATAATTTACACATACATTGCCTATATGTATGCATTATAACTTTGCTTTTTAAAGAAAATTTAAATATTAAATAGTTTAAATGTGTGTATTACCTTTCTATCAACACACAAACAAATAAAGCATATAATTGTTGTCCCACTCTCTTTCTGTTTAAAGCTTTTAGAACTGGACCTTGTAGGGTTTAAACTTGGATGCCCTACAACTTCCTTTATGGTTATATAAAATTGTGATGATGATTTTGTTTGACCTTTTCTACATGCACATTACTATAAATTTGGCTAGTGACCAAATTGTAATGGCACAATATATATATATATATATATATATATATATATATGTCTAAGCATTACTATATATATATATATTTATATATATATATATAAGATTGGCAACCTGATTAGCAGAAATGATAGTGGTTCATTTAAAGATACTTTTATATTAAGAAAACATTTGTAAAAATACTCAAACTCTTATGACTAGATCTTAAAAAGTTTTGATTTTTATGAACTCTTTCTATTTTTTTCTCCTGGTATCATCCAACTAATTTTGTTACTTTTGTCAGCAGTTTCTGGATCTTTTCCAGATAAAAATTGGCTATAAAAAACACTACTAGCTTTATTCCAACCTGAAATAAATTGTGTCACAAGAAATGAAATCTTTGCCAGATGTTATTAAGATTTTCTTAACTGTACCATAGCACAAAAGAATTGGAGACAAGATATGCTGTTAGCTTTTCTTAAATGTCATCTAAGAATATGATAGTTTTCAATTATATAAATACAGATTCCAAGTGTGATTAAAGTTAGTTTATATGCCTATGAGATAAACTAACTAGAAAGGCTGCACCACAAGTAATCTATAAAATAAAGTGCAAAAATATTAATTGCTCAAATGTATATTTTGGGAAAACAAGGGTGAACCTGTCCACAAAACTAGTCCAACACAACTACTTATATAATGGGGCAAAAAGATGCAGCAAACACTTTTTCAATATTCTTAGCATATAAACTGCAGTCAGGCAATGAATTTGATCTTTCTAAAGCAAATATTATATGCACCAAAAGAAATGATAGAAAAAGAAAGTTTAAGGAGGCATAGACTATAGTCAAATACAAGTGTGCAAATTAAATAAAAAATGAAGCTAGCATCCATCTATCTAAAAAATGGATTCACTAACAACATTTATATAGATTTGAATGAAAACAGTAAATTTAATTTTATGCAAATGTGACAAACAATAAACAAATACAGATAATATCAAATTTTAACTAAATTAATTTATAAAGCTATGATTATGATCTCAAAGTATCGAAAGGGGTTAGCTAGAATAAAGAGATTTAACCAATGTAATTCTTTCCTGTTTAAATGTTTAAAAAATTTTTAATTTATTATAAGTAATACAGCAAATAATACTGAACAGTTTTTTTTTTTTTTAACAAAACAAAACATAAAATAGTAATTGTTTTTGTCCTTCATTTTTCTAAATGGAATGTTCCTTCTTACTTAGCACCATAAAGTAAGTGCATGTTATTTAACTCCATTCATTCTACATGCTGATCTGCTTGATCCTCATTTACATAATCCCAAAGACTACTATAAAAATTGAAACCTCTTATAAATACAGAAGGTGTGGAAAGGTTTGGAAGGACAGGGTAAGCTCAATTTGTATGAGGTATTTGTAAACATTCCATACATAAAAAGTATTTATTCCAATGGTAATTGCAATATCATTTGAACTATCTTCAATAAAGGTTGATTGCATTTTAAAATAAGTAGCCATAGCAAGTTTAAAATGCATTCTATTATTAATCAATGTAAATTCATGAATTTTAAAAAGATATGCATTGTTAAAAGAAAGGTGAGTTTCTTCAAGTACAATTACATCAAAACAAGAATATCCATTTTTGATTTTGATGCCCATTCAATGTTAAGTTGAAATAATTTTGTGTTTCCTAAATATGGAGAAGGTCACTATATAGAAGGTATACTGGCACTTGATATGTTTCATGAGTGCCAACACCATGTGGTCATTTTTCATTTTTAAGAACTTAGGATTCTCATCTCTGTAATCCTGACACAGATATCTCCCAAAATACTATGCATTTTTATATTGTTCTATCTTAACTAGAAATTCATCAAATCTGGTTTTATGTAGAGAGAAATCTGAGTTTCAAGTTCTAATGCAAATTACTTGCAAGGTGAGCTTTAGAAAAGCTATTATCCATCCACTCTAGTTAATCATATATTACCCCAGGACATGAATATCTAGTCGTTCTTCATTAAAGGATGAAAGAAGGATCCCATTTACACCAAGAAAATAATAATTGTAGTGAGTATTGCCTTTTCCTTTACTATTTTTATATGGAACTGTTTGATAAAATCTTTGCCCTGCAATGAGTTATTTAAAAGTTATGTTTTTGTTTTGCCTTTGTAGAAGAATGGGAAAAAAATATTTTTTTGTGTAGTACAGTATTAATAGATTTGATATAAAGGGTTTTGAAAAGCCGGTGATCACTTAGGCAAAAATACCCCCCCCTCCTATTTTAATGTATTTACATAATATATTGTAACCATGAAATGGATAGGGGGGGGAGTATGATTTTCAAGAAATCAAGATGGCAGTGGTTTTATATTTCATGTTTTAACTGTGATAAAATATTTAATATCACGTTAAGCTAACCTATTCTTATTTGCCATTATATTTTTTATTTAAAAATAAAAATAATCACAATACAACAATCGTTGTTAATCCAGATTCTTTCACTAGTGAATTTTCATTATTCTATTTTATTAAGTATTAAGAGTACAAGCTTCCTAGTTATAGATATTTTTGTGCTTGTATAATTTGAAAATTATTGATCTTCTCTCTCTATATATTGTTTTAGTAATAATCAATTGATTTGTAGCTAAGGAAATCACATGAACATGTATAAATGTGCTATCTTTGGACTTTTGAGTTCTAGGGTCCATACCTCTATGATTGCTTTAACCAACACAAACATATACATATATTTTCAATAGATCATTCAAAATATCTGTCTAACTACCTATACATACCTTTCTATATATGTATGTATGTACATATGCATATATAAGTATGTAAGTATTATGCATGCATACACACACGCATGTGTATGAATGAATGCATGCACGCATCCACATCCATTCATTCATCTACACACCCACCTACCTACTTACCTACCTATCTATATATGTGTGTATCTATTTACCTATCTACTTATTTACATACATATATACACACAGATTTATTATAAATATATGCTTGCATACTATATACATACATACATACATACATACATACATACATACATACATACATACATACATACATACATACATACATACGACTTACATTTATACATAATTCTTTTAATTTATGTCATTGATAAAATATTTTTTCAGTTGGAAAATGATTCAGTTATTATTTTTTAGGATTTGTCAAATGAGAGTAAAGTTCTGCTATGGGCTTAGAGAATAATGGTATATAATGATTTGCAATAATTGAATGAAGTTTGAAACTTCATATGCATTTACATATTATAAGTGTTATTAAAATAATCAATTACTACCGAGGTCAAGTAAATATTTTTTGCTGTTGTTGTTGCAGGATTTCATTACGGAAAAATTATTTACGGTCGACAGACCCAATTTTTAGAAAACTAATTAATGTATACGCTAGTCAAATACTTAATTAGTGTTAAATATTTTAAATATTTAAATGATAGAAACTGGTTTGTTTACTTAATGTCAAAGTTCTTATTAATTTTCTAACTGAATGCACCTACGTTATTATCTTTAGTTTATACGTATTATATTACATTAAGTTACTTTATAATTGAATGTTTTTAGTTAACATTTATTCACAATAATCATTTCTCCATATGCAAATTATTATTAATCATTCTTAAGTGAAAAAATAAATTTATCATTTTCTTTTTTAAATATTGTTTTATTGTAATAAATATTTTATTTTCCTACGTTTTGGTAACTCATATCTTTTTTGTTCTTTTAAATCCAAGAATAAGTTATCTTAATACTAAATAAATAATCGAATGTTTCTTTGCTTAGAAGTTCAAAAGAAGTTTTTCTGGGGTACGATGCGTGAATTCTGAGCGCCAGAATCGGCCACTCCACCACTGCATCAAACCATATAAGGTCTTTGTCAACGACTATATTAAGTCGACTTGACTTTTGGAATTTTAAATTTAAGTTTATAATAAAAAAAATCATTATATTTTCATTTTAACTTTAAATATAAAGTTTAATTATAATATTCATCATTATCATCATCATTATTTCCAACCATTATCTTTCATTGCGGGATGAAGGTCTCTCCAAGTTTAATTCATCTTCTCCGATCTCTAGCCTCTCTTCACATCATTGCATCACACTTCCTTATTTCACCCCCCCCCCATCGCACACGTGGTCTTTTTCTAGGTCTTTTACAATCTCTTGGAATCCAGTTTAATAATATCTACTGTCCATCTATTATCATCTCAATCATTATATTTATATTAATGGTTTATATTATTATGCTAATTACAATAGTTATTTTTTGTTACAATAAAGTTTTTGGTTTAGTAATGATT
The DNA here is from genome assembly GCA_028023455.1 of Epiperipatus broadwayi. Classification (NCBI taxonomy): domain Eukaryota; kingdom Metazoa; phylum Onychophora; class Udeonychophora; order Euonychophora; family Peripatidae; genus Epiperipatus; species Epiperipatus broadwayi. The sequence goes on from JAQFVV010013146.1 coordinate 231,255, forward strand.
GTTATTAAAAAATAAAAACTTTCCAATGATAAAAAAGAAGAGCTAAACAAATAAAAGTAGCACTAACTTTCTAATACTTAGAGTTGCCGTTGCTTTGTGTTGTTCGTTTCTAATCACGCCTTTTATAAAAGTTGTTTTTTTTTTAATATAAATATAAATGCATTCATGTTTCCAAGATTGGTTTATTTAATATGAAACTCTTCTACAATATATATCTAGATAAAATATCTTATGTCTATAACACAATGGATGAGTGGCCTTAAGATAATGTATGAGCAGATAGGTTTCACTTATATGTAATATATATATACACACACAAAAGTTACTTATATACATATTAAAATAATGTCTAGAATGATTTAAATATTAATTAAGTGGATAATAATATTCTCGATTAATAGAATAAATGATTTAAAATTAAATAAAAAGGTATTTTGGATAAATAAATCATTTGGTTTATTTCTGATTATTAATATCTAACAAAAAAGAAGAAGAGAAAAACATGATTTTGCAGAAAAGACATTGTTTTGGTTTATTATATATGTAATTCATCATCATTATCATCAGCACTATTTTCAAACATTATCGATTCATTATAGGATAAAGGTCTCTTCAAGTTCAATCCATCTTCTCCAATATCTAGCTTCTCTTCTCCATATCATACAGCACACTTTCTTAGTTCATCCATTCATCTTACATGTAGTCATTTTCTACATCTTTTACAATCTTTTGGAATCCAGTTTAAGATTTCAATTGTCCATCTATTATCATCTCTTCTAGCACCAAGTCCATTTCAACTCTACTTTAATCTCTTAATTCTTTCAATGATGTTGTTCTCTCACCCATGTATTTTGCTTTTGATCTCTTCTTGTTACTCCTAACATACATCTCTCCATAATTTTTTGAGTAGTCTGAAGTCTCTGTATTGCTCTTTTATTGTGTCCAAGTCTCAGATCCATAAGTAAGAACTGGTAAAACACAATTATTAAAAACCTTCCTTTTCAAACACATAGGCATATTCCTTTTAGTATCAAATTATTTCTATCAGAAGCACTTCAATCAAGTTTCATTTTCATCCATTATGTTTCCATTTGTGTTGATACTCTGAGCAAGACATTTGTATTTGTTAACTTTTTCTAACTCATCATTATCAATCTTTATTTTCTTCTTTTAAGAAAATCCATTGAACACATTATTTGCAAAAACAACCACATCTGCAAAATCTAGATGACTTAAATAATCTCCATTTACTTTTATTCCCCTATAATTGACAAAATACTTGCAAAACTGCTGTAAAGAATTTTGGAGATATGGAGTCATCTTGTTATACACCCTTCTCAATTTTAATCTTTTTAGTATCATTCTATTCCATATTTATAAATATTCTTAAGAATATGATAGCATCCTGGGTCTATAACTTGACGATCCAATGCTTTAATCACTGAAGAAATGCTTATAGAATCAAATACTTTTTTATAGTCTAGAAGTCCAAAACATAATAGCAATTCTTATTCATTTTCTCAATACTTGGATAAGACTCACTATACTAAAACCAAATTTAAATCCAGCCTGTTCTTTTGGTTTGATTAGAATCTAAAATTTTTGATAAATGAGTTGTAATTATTTTGGTAAAAAATTTGTATAGAACTGATAAAAGACTGATAGGTCTGTAATTTTTGATAACATCTTTTTTAAATATTATTAAAATGACTTATTTAAATAAAGTGTATGAAGCACAATGTAATCCATGATTGTGAAGACCACTTATTTTATCTCTTTTTTTTTCTAATATAAACTTTAAATCAATTAATGGCGATTTTCTGAAGTTTGTAAATAGAACTCTTTAATATTTGTTTGCATTAATTCTTAGAAAATGATGAAAAAAAATTACTGTTGACTAATTTTGAAATCTTTTCAGCATTGACTACTTGTAACTTGTTGCTTGTAGCATTAGCATAGGTTTTGTTAGACCCTGAGATCTGTGGTGGCATGGAGATTGTATTGGCACCATTCACCCAGTTACATGGCTTGTTGGCACCATTTTTATGGACTTTTTCTACTTAAAAAAACTTTGTTTTGTTGAAAACTTCCAGCAGTTAATTACTTTTGTTAAAGAAAAATAGTTTTAAACAGTTTACTTATATTTATTATTAATTTTTTGTTTCACAAATTGTAAATTTTGGTGATTTTATTAGGTTCAAATTTGGACACATGTAGAATAGCAATTTAGCAATGGCAAGGTTTACTGTGAGACTATTATTATTATTAAATATTATTATAATTACCATTATTATCATCATCATCATTATTATAAACTATATACACAAACACAGAAATGATTGTCACAATATATATATAACTTTGAAGAAATACAGACATCAAATAAGAATATCATTATATATATATGGTAAATTAAATATTTTCATGGATTAATTGTGTAAACAAATTAATGTGGGAAATTATTCATGTAATTAATTAGAGAAATATGTTTCAACAACATTGTTGCTAAATAACTATCAATTAAATTGACACTCCCAAGATAACCTTGCTCTAATAGCCAACAATAGCTTTTGGTCATGGTTAATCAAAGTAATTAAGTGTGAGGTTCTGTTTCCATTCTTAGTTTAATTTTTATTAATGCCATATTGTCATCTGGATGATATATTTTCCTCTCAAATTTCCATCAAGGTTAGCAAGGATATCTTATAAACATCAAAAGGTTAGTGACTAGATAAATCCACTCTATTCTTGATCTTTTGTGAACATACTAAAAGTTATTTATTTATTTGTTGTTTAATGGAGAGCTGTTTATTAAATTTAATTACATATTAATTATGTTTACAAAATAAGATTATTAAAAGTGAGATTCTGTTTTTATCTCCATACAATCAATTATTAGTTTTCTAGTTATTAATGCCATATTTTAATCTGGATAATATTTTAATTTCTCTTTGAAATTTTTATCAATGTTGGAAAGGATAAGCTTATAAACATCAAAAACATAAAGAATAATTAAATCCATTTTATTCTTGATCCTTTATAAATATATCAAGGGTTATTTATTCATAGCCTGAGAGAGAGAGGGGGGGAGAGGGAGAGAGAGAGATAGCCTGAGAGAGGGGGGAGAGGGAGAGAGAGAGAGGGGGGTGACTTACCTTAATTAAATACACACAAAATGTTTTACAAGACACTCTATTGCAGTCTGTGAATGATTAAACTGGGAAACCATTTTTTTATTAAGTTAGTTTTTGGACAAAAAAAAAAGCTATCATTATCCTCCATTGAACAGAAGCCAAAAATTTTCTAAAAGCATTAAAATTTAGAAGTTTAATAACAAATCATCTTGATTGCAAGATCATGTTAGATGAATATGTCAAAACATTATGAGGACAAATGGGATTTACAATTTGGTTTAATAAAAGAATTACATCTAAAAACTATTTCTGCATTATCACAACTGTCTATAAATAGAGTCTTAAGTTTGGAATTATTTTTCTCCCTTATAAAGTTATACTTCTCTCTATACAAAGTTTTATGTTCCTATGTGGTCAGAAATTTAGTTATAATAATGAGATAAAAGAAACATTACTTTATGTTTTAGAAATCATCAAAAAAATTTTCTATGAGAATTATACTTGTGAACAAATCCAAACTGTTTGTAGAACTCCAAAGAGAATAATTAAAACAATAATAAAAGTAACTAAATTTCTGTTTGAATTTTTTTATATGTATTTGTAAAGTATTTCTTAGAAGACTTCAATCTCTTATTTGCAAAAGGAACAAAGAGGCTGGATAAGAGAATATTGTTTAGAATATAAAGGAACTATTAGTTGGAGTTATTTTAAAAATATATTACAGTTAGTATTGGATGCCATAAGACAATGTCACTTCTGACAATTATATGTGTGAATGGATTTCTTTTTAGTTGTAATTTTTAATATAATGCACAAGTGATGTTTTGCTATTGAGACAATAGTAATCATCTATTGTTAACATCATCCATGCAGCTACTTATTTGAACTACGTTTGAATTAGTTACTGTGTTTATACTTTGGTTTGTGTA
>JAQFVV010013147.1:0-162805 GCA_028023455.1 Epiperipatus broadwayi
AATATTTTAGTCACAAGCTAGAAGATAATGGAATAAAGTTTTATTCTTTATTGCCAACCAAAAGTCAAATAAACCCAAAAAGACAAATGTAATCATAAAGGAATTAATAATAGTATCAATGGTACATATAAACAATGTTTTTTAAAATGCTTTTATTTAATTTTATAACTAATGAACTAAAATGCTTACAAATAATAATTTAATTCTTTTTTTGGTTCCTAATCCTGCTTATTATACAACTTTTTAAATAAATATATGAAGCATTCATAAATTAATTAATTCAAGAAATAATAATGTATTTAGTTTGATCACAAACTATATTGCTTGAATTAATTAATTTACGAATACCCAAATACTTACCACCTAAAATTATGGTAAAAAAGAAAACATTTTTTTAGTGCATTAGTTAAAAAAAAACTTTTTATAAAAATATTTTTTATATATTACTTTTTATTTTCTAGTATTTGAGTATATACAATAAAATGATTTAAAATTGTTTGCAAGATTTTTTGTTTTATAAAGGTAATTACTTTTAAAAAAGCAATTTAATTTTATACAATCCAGAGAATTCAAGATATCAACCTTAATCTTTTTTTCTATTTTAATTAATTCTTATAAACATTCACAAAATGACTTCTTCAAATTAAATAAAAATATATTTTTAAAAACTATAGCAGCATCTATTGTACAAGACTAAATATTATCAAGCTGTTTGAATGTGGTTGAAAAAGCAGCCTATCAATAGTATTAGTTTGACCAAATCTGAAACATTGCATTGCCATAAAAAAAAACACATTATAATGGTCCAGAAAGAGATGGAATTTGCCAGACTCTACCATATCTGCAGTACAGAGCACCACTAGGGCTACTTGAACCTAGAAAATTTTATAAAGTAGGCAGATACGTGCTGCTAGATCTAACTTCTTACATATGTATGGTTTATTTCTGACAGTCAGCCCAATTCCACTAGCTCAGGTAGAGCACAGAAACTTAATAATATAACTTTATTTAAAATATACCTTCAATATAAAAAAATGAAAGCCACTGCCAGTAATTAACACACAAATATTTATTTATTAATTCACATATATAATCATTTAAAATTTGAGGAATAACATTTATTATTTTAGATTTTAATATTAACTTTTAATTTAAATTATATTTTTTAAGAGTGTCGAGTATGAATAAATTACATAGATTGCATTTGAAAAGAAAATACTCTATCCCTGATTTAAACTTAGGCCAAAGGTTCACAGCCAAACCAACATCAATCCATCTGATATATCGATGTATTCAATGCAGTATGAATACGACAGCACAAATTACCATACTGTCAGGAATGTACATCTGAACAGCATGGTTAAGAAGACATTGACTCTCATCCAGACAGGGATGCTACATCTGTCTGGTAAGAAGAACAATAAAAAAACTCCATAGGAAGGGATGGAATTTTCCATCTTACTATCTCCTTCCATAGACAAAAAGGTGTGTGTGGCATAATATGCAAGCCTGCATGTAGCAAATCTCATATTACATCTACTAATTACACCAATATATCCAATCCATTGACCCAATTTAACTACGAAACAAATAACCTAAGATTTACCCTCCCTTAATTAATTAATATAACTTTACAAATCTATATAACCATTCATGCCCGACTTAAATTTAGCATTTATATAATTTTGCACAGATGAATTTTATAATAGTTGCTTTTTTAATGTTAAGTACAGATCAGCTACATAGATCCCATGGTTAAAAAATTTCAAAATAAACATAAACGATCAAAATATGAAGTCATTGATGGAATTGCAGAGGGAAATTTACAAGAAACCCTTTGGCATTCATCATAAGATGCCACATTGACACCAATAACTCAAAAGACATCTGAATAAATACATTTTAGATACTCACTGTAAGGTATCATTATTTACCTAATGTCTATATATTCTAATCAAATATGAAAACAAAAACATAATTAAACATTAACAAATCCATGCAAGTGTCTGTACCCAACTTAAATTTAATGCATTTAAATGATTTATACAATAAATATTAATAAAAATAAAATAAAAAATGGAAATGATTTTTAGCAAACTCAAGTGTATAAAATTAAACATTAATAATTAATTTGAAAACTTGAAAGTCAGATAAGAGTTCATTTTAAAATTTAGGTTAGCTGAATCTTAAAAGCTTGTCAAATCTTAACGAAAGTTCTTAATTGTTTTTAAATTTTATAGTTCATGTCTTACAGTAGAAGAATCCTGGTTCCTGGTGCCAATTCCCACAATGTCTCTATTTGAAGTCCAGTCTGTTGTTCTGGAGATGGCCTTAGCTGGTTCAATCCTGGTATTACAGTCATTTTATTTGAAATAAGTGAGAGAGAGAGCGACAAGTGCATCTTATCACCCTTCTCATGAAATCAAGCTGGAACTGTTTTAATTTGAATATTTTTTTCTTTTATAGTACTCCTCCAGATTCATTGAACATCGTTTCCTGTTCCAATAATTTCCATTAAGGTCCCAGCAATTGGTTACTGCTTCTATTGGACATCTAATTTATTTTTGTTCTCTTATATATATTTTATCTGACTTTTTTATATAAGAGCTCCCAAAGGCTAGCTTGCTTTTGATAATAAATAAACACATCATTTCCATTTACAAAAATATTTTATCTTTAGATCTTGTACTTTTTTTTATAAAAAGTACGTTCAAATATTTTTTTTTAAAAAAGAAAATAATTTTTAAAGTTTTGCATCTGTGTGAATATATATATCATTGAACAACTCTTTAATTTTAGCTTTTAGTTTTTTATTTACGAACTTAAAAAAAATTTTTTTATTCTAATTTTAAATTAATATAATGGCATATACATTACATATTAGTAAACTTCCTCAAAAAACAAAAACATTAAAAAAAAGAATTTTACTTAGTGTTAGTAATTACATTACACAAATTGATTGTATATGAAAATTTCAAAAGGACAAAACTTTGGTTAGTAATTACAAAAACAACGATAATGATAAAAAAAAATTATTGACTGTTGATTCCTTATTATCAGCTAAATTTCTGCCCCCCTCTCTTCCAAGTTTCTTTTCTTCTCACTTTTAAGTATTACATTAGGCATGTTAAACAGTTGGATTTTTAATAAAACTTTTTTTTTTAAAAAAAAAAAGATTTATATTAATTATTACATTTTATTTCTTGCATTTATTTCTACATATGCACATTTTTTTTACTGGCAGTACTTTTTACACAAAATTCCAACTATAACTTTATGTTAATACAAAAATATATACACATTTCAGAAAAAAATATTACTGGCTTAATTTTCAAGGTACTCGTGGTTTATTAAACATCGGACTATAACATCACATTAATACAAAAATATATATACTGTACTCATTTTTAAAGAAAAATGTTATTGGCATGATTTATTTTTAAAATTCTCAGGGTACTCATGGTTTATTAAAGATTGGCTCACATTGGGTGGCCAATTATAATGGACCAGAAAGAGATGGAATTTGCCAGTCTTACCGTATCTGCACTACAGAGTGCCACTAGCTACTTGAACCTAGAAAATTTATAAAGTAGGCAGATACGCACTGCTAAGATCTAACTTTTACATATGTATGGTTTATTTTGACCATCATCCCAATACCACTAGCTCATACTCATAGCTTTACGAATGAAGACTGTTGTGATTTATTGTACATACATGCAAATGAGCTTGAATTTTTAATTAGTTAGTTTATTGTTTGACGAGAGCAAAGCATGCCTCTCTTCTATTTCAAATTTAGCTTCAGAACAACTCCCAATACTAACTCACTAATAAATAATTTCAAGGATAAAATAAAAAAGATCAAGCCCCTCATGTGGTCTATAAAATAGCATGCCCTTAATTAGGCTGCAAAGCATCTTACTATAATGAGAATCAGGCTAACATCAATACAAGAATTTACCAACATAGGTATGCATACATAAGGGTTAAAAATCAAAATAAAGGAACATCGATCTTCTGGGACCACCAAGCAGCTACAGGTCACATATTTGAACCCAGTTCTGCCCAAATAATTCGCACAGAAGAAGAGTGATGCCAAAAGAAAAGTCAAAGAAACTTTTTACATAGCAAGTGATCTCAGTGCCATTAATAGAAGAGAGGCATGCTTTGCTCTCTCCAAACAATGGTCTAACTAATTAAAAATTGAAACTCATTTGCATATGTGTACAATAAATCACAACAGTTTTCATTCATAAGGCTATGAGTATGAGATTTGAATACTAAATCTTGAAAGCACTAAGTGGGCATTTTAAACCTTATATTACAATTACAACTTCACTAATGCATGCGAAAAAAATCGCATATTTATAATTATGATTAATAAAACAATTTAATGAAAATCAACAGTAACTAAAGAAACCACTCTTTTAGATTATGAATAAATACCAGTTCTATGTTTAGCAAGGTCCAAGAATAGAATGGATCCAAATGGATATGTGACAAGAAGTTAAACATTGCCATATACACAGCTGCTATATAGGTGGATAATAAATAATTTAGAGAAGAACAATTTGCATAAATTCTTAGTTCTCCATTTTATATCTTCAGAGAGATAGGGATTAAATTTTCAAGATGGTTTTCAATTATTTCTTTTAAAGTTGAAGATTTCCATTTATAGGATTGGATTTGTGGAACAAGGAATAATATAAAATTTGCTTAAAAACTTTTTGAACAAAAATTTTGTGAAAGAAGCAGATTTCTAAAGATTAACTTAAAGACACCATAAGCAAATGCTGTATTGATTGTTTTCATTGAAAAGATATACTTAAGAATGCAATAGGGAAATACAATTAATTACAGATCAGTCTTTCACAATTAAAATTTATCTGCAGATAAGGTTACAAGATATCTCCAAATTTCAGACAAGCACAAAAATGGGCAAGGAAAATTCTATATGTAGGCATACTTGTAGTTCATTGGTTGTATAGTCATAACAAAATTCATCCCTATTATACATATTTTTTTGGCTTTTTAACCCCCCCCCCCTTCATGCAGTTTGAATACTCATTTTCGTTTGTAATTCCTGCTGATGATAACAGAAAATATAAGGGATGGGGGTGTTTTGTAAAAATATACTAAAATAGATATTTTTCTTTATTTTACTGAATCAAAAATTATACAAAAATAGGAGATATAAAATTTTTTAATATCCGCATTACCTTTTGAAAACAGGAAGGCCTTTTATTGACCAAGAAACTTGGAGATTTGTAGACAAAAATTTAAAGATAAGTAGATAAAGAGAGGCATAATGGGTTTGAGAATTGTATAAAAAACAATAGATTATGTAGGGAAAAATGAAGAGAAAACTTAAAATCCAAGTTAAAAATGATGAAAGGCCACATTATATAAAGATCAATAGATCAGTAAAATAGTATTTAAGTAAATTATGAAAAGAGGGGAAATAATGATAGAGAATAGAAAATGTTTGCAGTATTTAAAGTTATAGATAAAATATTTATTTTTATGTATGCATATAAAAATGGAATAGATGCATAGAGATTATTTTATGATCAATATTTATTAAAGATAGGGAAAGAAAATTAATAAGGGATTAAAAACAAAAAATAGAGCCATTAAAATGGAAATAAAAATAACCTTGCAAAGTTATAGGTAAATAAAAACTGTATAAAAAGTGAAAATACATATTATTTACACTATTAAAACTTATTGTGGTACTTACATAATGGTCCTGTAACACAGAGCATAAATTAGACATGCTGCATCTTTTCACATTCATATCAATCTACTGATAACTTTGTTATCTGATCACAAAATAACCTGTAAGTGGATCTTGTACATGGTATTTTCACAAAAATTTATGAAAATAACATGTACATCGATTTTTTGTACATGATATTCTCCCTAAGATTTACAAAGTTATCAGCAGGTTGATTATGATATGTGAAAAGGCACAGCATGTCTAATACATGCTCCATTTCACAGGGCTAATACTACTTTCACACAAAAAATATAACAAATTTGGAGCTAATTTACCAAAAGAAACCAGAAATATATAGATGACATTTACATGAAAAAGTATAACAATACTAAAGATGTCAATTTCAGTAAAAAAAAAATCACTAACTTTAAAAAGTACATTTGTATGACTTTTTACAGAAAAAAATTTAAAACATAGTGAGGAATATACATTTATAACAATACTAAATGGTATTAAACAGAAATATATATGACATTTACATGAAAAAATATAAAATTTATAATGATACTAAAGACATGAATTTCAGCAAAAAAAAAATCACCCATCTTAAAAAGTACATTTATACAACTTTTTACAAGAAAAAATTTAAGACACCATTATGGACAAAACAATGATGAAAAAGTATCAAATGTATAACGATGCTAAATATATGAATTTCAGCAAAAAAAAAATCACTGATCTTAAAATGTACATTTATACAACTTTTTACAGGAATGAGGTATATAAATTTATAACAATATTAAACAAAATATGTATATGATATTTACAGGAAAAAGTATATCATTTATAACTATACTAAATATATGAATTCAGCAAAAAAAATTTGAGGTGCCATTATGGACAAAACAATGATTAAATTACAAGAATTGGCTAACATATTATTTAAAAAAGCATAAAATACACAAATAAGTTACTTACTGTGCAATATATAACAGACATTGTCGCAATAAATAAATCTAAGTTTTATTTTATTATAAGTTGATCAAACTTTTAGGACAAGATGGAGAGTTCAAGTAAAAAAATTCCCTCCAAAATGAACATGCAATTGCACAGTACATCACCTGAACGGTATTTTGTCAGTAATAAATGATTGGGTTTTTTTTTAAAAAAAAATCAAAATTATTCATAAAATAAGAAAATATAACACTTTTATTAATTATAGATATTAGCAATTTTTTTCATTCATTATGCAAATGAATGCATCATCGTCTTTATGACATATACTTTAATTCAGCCAAATATGAATCCAGGTGTTGCCATGAGGTTCCCCAAAGTCTTTCGATATTTTGGAAAAGTACAGTTATTTTCTCACTTAAAAGCAAATGAATTAAGCAACAATGAAATTGAAATGGACAATAACTATGAAGAAAAAATGCAATGCAATTGAAATCAAGCTGTTGTCAGAATGAAATCTTGACAAAACGCAGGCAAAAGAAAAATGAAAAAAATATTTTTTTCTTACCAGATCAGTGAAAAAAATGCAATGCAAGTGAAATCAAGCTGTTGTCAGAATGAAATCTTGACAAAAAATCTGGGCAAACAAAAAAAAAGTGGTTTTGGAAAAAAAAAATCAGATCGGATTAAAACTCCACAGGAGATCGTCTAACAGCTTAGCAGCATTTACTTGGATTTATTTGACCTAATCGCAATCTTACCATGTTACACCTTTATTGCTGATGTGAAAAGGTGCAAGAGGTCTAATACATGCTGCGTCACAGGACTAATACATAAGTACCATTATTGTCATTTGTGACAAGAGCAGTAGCTTTGTATATCAAAAACAAAAGGAAGTAAATAAGACATAATTTGAATTGTAGACTTAGGGTTATGCTGATATAGAAATGAAGATTATTATAACCGTAACCTTATTTTTTTAAATGTAATTAATTACTTTAAAAACAAAACAGAATAATTTGCCTGACAATAGGAAATCATAACAGTTAGAAGAGTAAGATATATATATGGAAATAATAGAAAATACCACAAAATGATATTGGAATCAATAAAATAATTTTGTTTTACTTTTAAAAAAAAAGAGAAAAAGAAATACATATATTCAGGGAAAGTGATTTAGTTAAAGTATGATGGATTGAGACAATGGGAACAAAGAAATAAATATATTTATAATAATATAAAAAAATTACAAATTGGGAAGGTTTAATTAGCTATTAGAATTCCCGGTCATAAAAACTTCAGACAGCGTCTAAAACAAACATATTACATCATCATCGTCATATTAATAATTATTTTAGTACTCTAGGATAATAAAATATTAAAAAAATGTTTTAGTTAAAATTTTTCACTAGGAGTTGATTTTCAAACTGCTATTAAAGAAAAAAAATATTGTAAATAATTTACCCCTCCCCCCAACATGTCTTAAATGACGGAACAAAACCAATGATTTTCTGTACTATAACCTTATTTTTTTAAATATAATAATTGTTCTTGAATGTACAACAAATTTGATAGATATATGTTTATTACAGCTACAAATTATTTAAAGTAAATTGCACAGTAAATCAATTATTAATATTTTTTTTATAAAGAATAGCTATAACAGCTTAAGATTTGATTTATAGTTGACTCATTTGACTTTAATTCAACTCATTGTTACACCTACTTATTTTATTCTACAAAATCACTAAACGGATAGATAACATTTATAATAAAAAAAGACACACTTTAATGAATTATGTATTTAATTACTTTTAAAACTTACCTACGTTGTTGGCTTATTTTTAGAAAAGTTAATTTTTCCAGCTAAAAACAAAATAAAAAAAAAAGGACTTTGTATTTTATTATCTTTAAACTAATAGTGATACTCCTCCCTCTTAAAAAAAGATATGTATATTTTGTAATATTTTTGAAATACAAGTGTAATTCATATACTTGGAATTTAAATGTAATATAAAGGATTTGAATTCAGAATTTCAAGCTCCTGTCAGCTATCCAATCTAACTTTTTCACATGTGTGTGATCATGTAAAATGGCTATATGAGATAGAATGAATAGCTGACAGGAGGTTGAAAGTCTGTGTTCAAATCCTCTATATTATAAGTGTATTTTGTAATCTGTCCTAAAGCAGTAAAGTAACTAGGCAAGGTGACCAAGAGATAACATTGGATCATTGCTATTGATTATTTTCTCAGCACAAAACTTTTAGCATCTCAATTTTAGAGTTATGTAATAATTTTTATGAATGCTTATAGTATTAAAATAAAAACAAAAAATATACAATAAAACTATTTACAAAGAAGCAAAATGCAAATGATTCATGAGGTTTTATCCAAAAAATAAGGGGAAAAAGTACACGTAGGGTTACACATATACACAATAGCTTGTTAAGACAGTATACTTCTTCAATTATATGATTGATTATAAGTATTGTAACTGGACCGTACAACCCCTTTATTACCTTGGTTGTAACATTTTCCTGATGAGCATGTTGCAGGAAGGAACTATCGATTGGCATTCTCCAATTCAAATGTTATCACCACCCCTATGCCAATATTTCCTGCTCATCAGAGGATGTAGCACCATAGAGACTGGAAACATCTAGATATTTCTATGTTTGGTTTTTCAAATGGAACCACTAGAGTTCCATTTCACTACAACCTGAATTACCTAGGTCTAGTTATGCCAGACATAGCTCAGGAGGCATGAAATTCTCTTGAGCAAGTGCAATGAATGATAAGTGATGCCAAAAAAATATATAACTGAACAACTGGATAACTAAAATTAATTTTAAGTAACAACAATTTTATTTAACAACCATTAATTTGCAAGTCCTTCTAATAAAGTTCCTTCATATCCATATAATGGTTCATTTTCAGTTCATTTATGAAAAGGTTAGAAGCACTTTATTGATCAATAGTTCTTTGCAAGTCCTTTTAATAAAGTTCCTTCATATCCATGTGACTATTTATTTTCAGTTCATTTATGAAAAGGTTAGAAGAACTTGATTGATCAATAGTTCATTTGCAAGTCCTTCTAATAAAGTTCATCCTTCATTTCAAATGAAGGCTCATTTTAATTTATCTTGGGTAAAGAATTCAAAGGGTCTTTTATCAAGTAGACATCTACCAATACTGCATGAATATTTTAAACTATTTGTTTCATATCTGTATATCCCTTTTAGGTAGGTAAATAGGTAAGATGAGCTATTCTGGATTTGTGAAGCTTCTATAATTCAGTCAAGTATCAATATACATTTGAGTGTGCAGGTTTCATTATTTTCTTTGTATACAATCAATATGCATGTAAACATTTGTAATTCATATAGTACTTCATTATTTTTAAATTTATCAAAACAGGTAATGTAAACAATTCTGGGCTTGGGAACTATTCATAATCCAGTCAAGTATAAATGTGCATTTATGTGCATAAGTTTCATTATTTTCTTCACATAAAATCAATATGCAGGTAAGCATTTGTAATCCATATAGTACTTCATTATTTTTAAATTTATTAAAATGGGTAATGTAAACAATTCTGGGTTTGTGGACTATTCATAATGCAGTCAAGTATAAATGTGCATAAGTTTCATTATTTTCTTCACATACAATCCCTATGCATGTAAACATTTGTAATTCTTATTTATTTATTCTAATATATAGCATAAATATTATTATTTGGTCTGCCACAGACATATATTTCTAAATATAAGTTGATCAGCAGTTTCAGTTACAATTTAGCCAGTTATAATTATATATAATAGTCCAGTATTTCTGACTCTTCCAGATGTACTTATTTGTAAATCAGTAATATAAATCATTATCAGTATTCATTTTTATTTTATTTTAATTCAAATGTATCTGCATATGAGAAGTCAATCATATATGATTTACCTTATTAAAAATGCCTTTTGATTATAGATATTTTTAGTATTTAAGATTTACAATTTATTATTAATAAAATGTATTTTCATATACAGCTGGGTCTCTTTTTACGTGGACTTATTTAACGCAATTTTGAAGTTAAGCGATTCATGTTTCTTTGGAAGTCGAACTCCAATAATGCGCTATTACTTTAAATAATAAATTTTGCACACTTACATCATATTGAAAGTAATAGCACATTATAGGAATTTGACTTTCGTCTTAGTAATTTCAATATTTTCAGTGCTTTATAATAGTAAGATTGAATGCAATAATGAAATTAAAATCATGATTTCCACATTTTATGTATACACACATTAAATTTTACAAGATTATAATGTAAATTTGTTCAAACATTGTGTGTGTTAATTTTGCATTTTAAATCACATTCTGTTTTTGCTTTTTAAAAAAGAACGTAATCAATTATTAATCATTTAATGTCTGCAAGTTTATTTTTAAAAGGTGAGTAATAGCAGTGGGCACACTTAAATTTGACAATTAAAAATTAAAATCTGATTTTTAATTGTAATTAACAATTTAAAAATTACTTACAGTGACTTGAAATTAATGTGATGTGAAACGTAATTTGATTTTTAAACGGAATTGAAAATTAAAAAATTAAAGACAAAAATAAGAATTTAATTTTTAGTTGTTAGTTTCATAAACAATTAATAAAATCATCATCTCAAAGATTAATTACTAATTATGTTGTCACCAGAAAACCATTAACACAACATGAGTGTGAAGTTGGTGCTAGTTGTATTTCCTCTTGTGGAGAATCTGATTTTTTACTAGTTTGCAAATGAACCTGTGTATTGGCAAATAGTGATAATAATTAAAACGTGTATAAAAAATGTAAATTACTGTACTGTAAATGATGCATAAAAATATATTATTTTGAATAAAATTAAATATTATAGTTAAAAAAAGTTTGTCTTGTATCAATTTTTTTCAAATTTGAAATTTTTTATTAGTCATATTTTATTTTCTTATTTTTTTTTGCGCGAATTTTAAAGTAATTTTATGTTGGTGCTTTGCTTTTACACGAATTTTGAAAAATCACAGACCGCATCCCCCCCTTTTCAAGGTAAGTTATGTCTATTTTTGCACAATTTCATTTGTGCATGTTTTCTGAGGAACCTATCTATTGCAGTAAAATGAGACCCAGGTGTAGCTATAATTATTCATAATTTATTTTAAGAAAGACATTTGTTTTGTTTTTTATAAACACATATAAGTATTGAATAAAATCCCTTTTGATTAATGATATTTAAGACATTTAGTATTTGTAACTTATTACTAGTAAAATGTATTTTCACATAATATTTATTCATAATGTATTTTAAGAAGGACTTTCTTTTGTTTTTTGATAAACACATATAAGTATTGAATATTTTATGAAATTGTTACCTTCAATTTATCCAATTTGTTACTTCACTCCTGGATGCTATTGCATTCAAAAAGGGGTTGTTTTATTTAAGCTGAATGGCATTATTTACTTTCATGATGTTCACCCAGGCAAATCTTGGAGAACCATGGCTTTGGATGAAGAGAAGCTGTTACCGATTAGCCTTCCATCATTATGATTTCTTTATTAATATTTTTTTTCCATCATTAACAGTGGCTATAAATACTATATTCCAAGGTTTCTTAAAATCAGCTGTCAATTAAATAGTTAAATAGCACTTAAATAAAACTTTTAACTTTTTTAACTCTTCACTTTTTTTACTTTTTTAAGTACTTTTAAAATCTAAAATAAAATCTTTAAAAATCTTTTTTTTAAAAAACCAACTCTGAACTTCCAACTCAACTATTTATATTCTGATCTCTGGATTGATTAAGCACTACTGCCCAGTGTATCTTATTTGTTCCACAGCTTTTATTTAAGCCTGAGTGCTTTTCTCTTCTTAAGGATTGGACACTACTTTTTGCTGGACAGATAAGAAATCATGAGGATTAAGCCATGTTTTCCAATTTGATTACTTTGCCTCAAGTGAATATTATACTTTGTATGACAAAATCATTTCAAAAATTAAAATGTACTATTTTAATAAATGCCAGCTTTTATTTATATTGTAATTTAAAATTATAAAATCAATAATGATTTTCTTCCT
This sequence comes from Epiperipatus broadwayi, assembly GCA_028023455.1. Lineage (NCBI taxonomy): Eukaryota > Metazoa > Onychophora > Udeonychophora > Euonychophora > Peripatidae > Epiperipatus > Epiperipatus broadwayi. The sequence goes on from JAQFVV010013147.1 coordinate 12,771, forward strand.
TAGCTTGATGAATCTTAATAAAGAAAGATTTATACTTTTTTATAATTGCAGATTTAAATAAATTTGTTTTCTTTTTTAACAACAAATCATGCTAGTTTTTTTAATTGGGGAATGGGGGGAGGGATCTTTTGAATATATACGTGGAACAGTATATCTGTTTCAGTATTTTATTTTTAAATTATATTTTGGAATGATAAATTTTTAATATTTTTGGTTTTTAAATATTTTTAATAAATAGTATTAATATTAAATACAGGAAAGGTTTTTAAATTTCTATGTGTGTGTGCTAGTATCATGTACAAAGTATATATTAGTTATCTACAACTCATTTTCATTTTTCTGTCAATCACACAAAACTATTAAAACTAATGACCATTATATGATGTTTACAACTTTATCTATGTTGTACATTTAAAACTACAAATTTTTAAGATATTATAAATCTCAGGGCTAGAATCAGTTCTGAGATATTGAATAAAATGATTACTTCATTTTTGCAATAGGATGGATTTGAGCTCCAAATGCTTTCTTTAAGAGATTATAAATCTCTGATTTAGAATAGTCAAAATGAAACTACAGCAAATAAAGTAATCCTCTGATAAAATAGTATTAGAGAAATAATTTGCATTCATTTGCTCATATGAAAAATGTTTGAAGAGATTGGTATACCATCAAGCAAAAATCACATGCTAATATTTATAAATATACCTATCTTGTCAGATAACATTTTATCAACTGAAGATGTGAGCAAATTATAAGATCTACTATCCTTTAAATTGTTTTAATTCTGGTATAATTAAGAGTAAAAATAATTTTAATTCATATGAGAACTATTATTGTATAGCTAATGCTTTACTAATTTATTACAGAATAAAGAAAAAACAATTGATTATACGATGATAATTAAAGACATTAACAAGTATTTACAAAATATTTGATAGATTTATAAACAATAGTGTTATATAGAGCACTTGGTATCTTTGATAGAAAATTCTCTTACATTAAGGTGAATAGTTGAAGATTAAAAAAAATGTGTGTAACCAACTAGACTGTTAGGATAAATTTCCTTGAGATTATTATGTGAAACAGGGAGGAATGAGTGAATTTACTAACTGGAAATGATGTATTCATAAAACAGAATGAGAAAATTTTTTTCTTAACCAAAATTAGTAATCCCTATACACTTTTGATTCAAGAATAGATATTTTTTGAAGCATAATCCTAGATTTCTTTCCTAAATGAGTACTTTGTGATATATGCTGGAAATATATATTTTTTTGTATCTTCATTTTGGTCATAATGAATTTTTAAACCAAATATAAAAAAACATGCTTTTCTATTTCATGATTACTAAATGCATATAAAATACTAATTGTGGTTTTATTCTTCCCTTACTGTATAAAATATATGTGATGCCTATGATAGTAGCCAACATGCCAATTATCAAAATAATAAGTTGAGGCCCAAATCCAGAAATTATAGTTCTATGACAAAGATTAAAAATATAAATTTGAAAATAGAATATGATGATTTCTAGTGAATTATTTAAAAATAAAATTACTTTCTGATAATGATTTCTAACAATAGACTGATGATGACGCACTTCTACTTCTAATGGTCAAAAAGTGTGGTAGCTATAGATATCAAATATTCTTTGAAAGCTATTTTTGACATGATATTATACATTTTTGCAATATTTTAAAATGATTAGAGTGGAAAGATGCTCCGATATTATAAATGTCAAAATAAACAAAGTTTATCGAAAAGAAAATATTATTTTCACTAAGAACTCAGAAACATGTGTTACATTTTTTTAGTTTGACATTCAAATTTAATGATATTTTTAATAATTTGTTAGATGTTATAATTTTGTTGAATTTTAATGAGGCTAAGGCTGACTAACATAGAAAGCCTCTGGTATAGATCTGCATATGTGATGATATGTACTGATAGTTGAAATTACAATATTATTTTTTCGAATTATTAAATATATATATATATATTGAAGTATTTCTTGCTTATGGCATGCATTCACTATTTGTATAAATGATCTGAAATTGAAATTTAGGTTAAATAAAATATGCATTTTTTTAATATTTTATTTTTCAAATAATGAAATCCTAACCAATCTAATTAGTCATCTAATAACTGATCGATAAGTGAATTTCTAGCTAATTTTTAGTTGGAGACAAAAAATAAAACTCTTAAAATTTCATTACTATTCAGTTGGTTATTTTAGTGAGTAATATGTTTTTCTTTATTTATTTCCTTTTTTTTTGCATAATTCTTGGAGATTTTGTTTCGCAGACCAGATTATTTATAGTCTATTTTACCTTCATATAGTATATCTATGACAACTAAACTTATCTGAGTTCAACGTAATTCACCTCTTTGGATATATTAATGATTCTTTACAATTATGATTATGAAATAATTAATTGATTAATGCCAAAATGGCAATTATTTTTTAGAAATAAGAATTCCATCAATATTGAATATTTTCACCTGTTATTTCCTGCAAAAGCGTAAATACTACTTATTCTAAAAATTATTGAAATCTTTTCAAACAATTAAAATACTAATATGTCGTCCAAATAAAATCTCACCTTTAAGGGAAAGAGTAGTTACCCTGCAATATAATCATAACTACCATTTGAATTTTTTTGTGCGATTAAAATATGTTTTAGATAGCAGTACGTAATTGTTAAATATATACATATACATCATAAATGTACTTTCGGTAGAAATGCAATTACAAATACATATAACTATTTATATAAAACAAATAGTATTTGTCTAAATCGCATGTTGTTAATAAATTGGTAATAATTGAAAGTTTGCTAGTCTTTCACATGCGCGATTATCTCTCAGACAGCCAATCAGATTTTGTAAATTTTATTTTTTATAACGTTTTTGTTTAAAAATACCTTTATATATATATATTTTAAAAATATCTTTAAGATAAATATTGATAAAGAAATGCGTCATTCTTCATTATTTGTAACAAACGGTTTTGGTTAATTTATTTAAGGATAAAAAGAATCATGAAAACTATATTAATAATTTATAATTTTCTGTGGCTTCCAGGTAAGAAGAAATTTGTAAATATTTGGCTATTTAATTAAGAACCAAAAATAAAAAAAAGTTTATTTTTATTTGCAATGTTTACATTTAAGACGTTTCCTATCATTGCTTTCTAATAACTCTTAAATGGAATATAGTTTTTATTTTTCTAGAGAGACTAAAGCACGATCTACTCCAATAAAATATTTTCGTAATGAAAAATATTAAGTGCATTAAGTTTATTTATTTACTATTCTATTATCATTTCAATATTTTATTTCCATTTAAAATCCTACTTTATCTTTAATTAAGGTAAAACTTTATTAGTACAAGTACTACAACATAAGTTATTTACACGGGTTTATTATTATACATAATCGTTTCTTCTTTTTTTTTTCGTGTTTTATATAATTCTTTTTTTTTTCTCTCTCTCTCTCTCCCTATATATATATACTTAATATTTTCTGCTTGATTATTTTTTTTCACAAATAATTCCTTGATTTATAAAATGGAAAAGATATCTTCAAGAAAATGATTGTTTTTCTACTACTCCTCCTCCTCTTACTACTACTACTACTACTACTACTACTACTGTTATTATTATTATTATTATTATTATTATTATTATTATTATTATTATTATTATATAAATCGTTTGCAAACTGGGTGAGTTATCAGTAATCATATTTACTAATCTTAATTAAAATTATTTGCCATTTTCGTAAACTGTATATTTATCGTTAATGATTGACATTTTCGTTAGAAACATGGGCTCACATAGAAACACAGGAAGAAAACAGTATATATAGATCATGAGATATTGATAGTTTTCATACCATACTGAGGTACAAAAATATTACATTGTGTTTTAGATTGATAATAGATTGGCCAAAACATTTGTTTTATTAGAAGCAAGTATTAATAATCTTGTGAATAAAGTTAGCAATTTCATATTAAAATTTTGTTAAATCAGCTCATCAATGGCAAGTAATAAATCGTTTTTCTTAATATATATATAATATTCTACAATACTATAAAACAAACAGAAATGCTCTCTAGATTTTAAGTGTATCTTTTAAAAATTAGTTTTGCAAAGTATATTCACTAAATTTTAATTTGAATACATAAAACAGTGTCTTAATCTTTAATAATACTTTAATAATTGTTTTAGAAGTTTTAAATAAACATGCTGTTTTTTTAAATATTAATAAAAAACGGTTTAATTGTGAAAGAAAATGGAAAATGGAAAACAAAGCAGATTAAAAAAGTTCTGAAGAAGATTGCAAGGGCAATCAAAACTGTTGATGTTGAAGGGTGGTAAGCATTGTACAAAAAAATTTTTTTTTAATAAAAAACGGATTAATTGTTAATATTATATTAGCTTGGATAAATTATTGTTTATTAAATAAATCCAAGTAAATTTTTAGTGAGTATATATATATGCTTTTAAAATATACTTCGATACTTTTGCAAAACATTTAAAATAAATATATTCATCATCATTATTTTAACCATTACCGATCAGCTGCAAGACGGTTTCTCCAAGTTTAATCCAGCTGTTCCGATTCTTAGTCTCTCGTTTCCACATCATGTCAACAAATTTTCTTATTTTATCCATCCTTTTTATATGTAGTCTTTTTCTAGGTATTTTACAATCTCTTGAAAGATTTTGTTTAAGATTTCAACTATCAATATATTTTTATCTCTTACTAGCAATAAGTACTTCCCAGCTCCATTTTAGTCTCTTAATTCTTTTATTGATATCAGTAATATCTGTTTGTTCTCTTACCTGCATATTTAGTTTTCAATCCCTTTTTGATATTCTTAATGTAAATCTCTTCATACTTTTTTGGGTAGTCTGAAGTTTCTATATTACTCTTCTGTTAAGTGCCTACACCTCAGATCCATAAGTAAAAGCTAGTAAAACACGTTTTTTAAAAACTTTCCTTTTCAAAAACATAGACATAATTCCTTTTAATATTATTTCTATAAAAAGCATTCCATACAAAGTTAATTCTATAATTAATTTAATTTATTATGTTTCCATCTGTATTAATAATTTGACCAAAATATTTGTAATTGTTAATTTCTTTTAATTCTTCATATCAATTTTTATTTTTATTTTCGAGAATCTTTAGCCTTTTTTAGCATTTATTTTTTTTAATTCAATTTTTTTTTACTTTCATCTGATAACATTTGCAACATTTTCTGAAGCTCTGAATCATTATTTGAAAAACAATTACATCATATGCAAAATTTTTCTACAGGGATTTTTTTTTGTCTTTTAGTGACAATGCAGTATTGTATGGTAGGTATAAATAAACAGCCATAAAGATAACCAAGTTATTTTTGATTGAATGCAATAAGAGAATACAATTAATAAACATAGCATCAGTAACAAATAATTATCAAAAAAATCATTTATGACTGGATTTAAGAGAGGCATATTATAAAACCTTATGATAATCATCTTCAAGTCAATGTTAATCATAAAGCAAAATGCTATTAAAAGAGCAATCATTATTTTCTTACTGACTAAACATATCAAAAAGTGTTGGGATCATTATGTCATAGCTGACCATAATCAGTGCTCATTTGATACTATGACATTACTGTCCATAAATCAGCTAATAATCATCGTCATAAAAATATAAAAAAGTATGTGGACTTTAAAGATGATATTCAATACTTTAATGATGTCTAAATATTACGTCATAGATGTTTACACACAAATTCCATATTATGTCAATGAGTTAGCTTCTTGAAACATATGGATCCTGATGAACATCTGTAATAATTAAAGATTCAAAACATTATAACTAATGTTTAAAACCATGATTAAAAAATTTCTTAAACGGTAGTAATAAAAAATTAAAGAGCTAATAAATATTTGACAATATAAGTGGATTATTTTTGTTTTCGACTTTTATACAGATATTATGTATTCTATAGACTGAAAACAAAATAACAAATGCACTTGTTTAAATTGTACTTTCCAAATATGTACATTTTAAATATAATACATTTATATATATGTATTAATAATTGGAATATTAATAATTAAAATATTAATAATTAATATTAATAATTAAATATTAATTGAAATATTTCAATTATTAATTATTACTTTCATTAATTCTGCAGACAAATATTTTATTTTAACAATGTATAAATAATATATAAATTCACATTTTAAGCATATATTTATTTATAGTGCATAAATGTGTATTTATATTATAAAGATATTTCAGTTTTGAATTAATTTGTTTTTCAAATATACAGAGCTATGTTTTTCCTTTACATATAAATGATGGTTGAATTTAGAATAGAAATATATGTTTATATAAAATTATCTCAGTTAATAATTTTACAATTTTTTTCATATTTGTCTATTACAAACATAATTTTTTTTTCATATGTCATAGCAACGGCCGGGACGCGAACCCACAATCATCTGCAAACAACTACTTGCTTGCAAGGTGGTTGCAACGACCTCTCGGCTAACAACGCTTGACATTACAAACATAATTATAATATATTTTAGGATTGATATTAACTATACCATTAAAACAAAAATGTCCACCATTTCTTTTCCTTGCACATGCTATTAAAATAATAATAACATCCATACAATAGTGTCATCTAGTGCAAACTATAATAATCTATAGATTCCAGAATGTTTGTGTATTTAAATATATATCTAGTTTCTATTTATCCAAATACCTCTGGACTAGTTTTTAGCTCAAGGCTGTTATCAGTAAGGAGTCTTGGATTGGAGAGTGATCCATCTACACTTTTGAATCTAATGGATCCCTCCAAAAACACCTTTTACCTATTTAGTCAAATATAAAGCAATAAGCCCAAGGCACAGTAATGTTTTCAATAAAAGCTAAATTGCCTGTCTAGTCATACAGATCTGAATCCAGTTCATCACCTATGTATTTTGACATGTTTGGTTTTTTATACTATATTCTTTGGCTGTTAATAGTATAAAAGCAATCACAGCCAAAGGGTATTGGTATTAAACCAATAATAGTCACATGATATGTTTAGTAAAAAGTAATGATGCTAAAATATAAATTCTGAACTGGGTTTGGATCAGTATGATTATACAGGAAAATGAAGTTGGATTGAAAGCCTTATCGAGTATTCAGTTTGAATTCATAGCTTTATCATTGATTAAATAGATAAAAGATAATTGATGGAAGGATGCATTAGACCCAATGTTCCAGGTGTATTACTCTCAGATCCACGTCTCCTTAATGATGACAGCCATAAATAAGAAACTAATGTGGGAATAATGTATGAGTAGATACTAAATGAGAATTTGAATGCACAAACCTTCATACATCTATTGATTACTGTACTTGCACTAGTTGACCCTATTGTATGAAGAGAATTGCCTACTATTTATGAGCTTTCTATTCATAATTATTTAATTAAACAGCACACTACTAAAGATGGTAGCCAATGAAGGTTATCTGCTCAGAGTAAGAATGAAAGTGAAACTGCCAGTCTATTGCAATCAAAATTATATAAATGAAGTTAAATCCACATTCAATGTTTATTAAAGTGCAGCAACCAGACTGGTTTTACAGGCTTGTTTCAACTGCTACTGATCAAAAGATGGCTGCTTTTGACCACTCATATCATGACTTGGTGAAAAAGTCTTAATTTCAGTTGGGATATAAGAAATGTTACTATACATTGCATCTCAATTCTTACAGCTATAATTTTCAGATACTAGCACGTATATAAAGTGATCGACTGATGAAAAATAGTTACCTTTTGACCAAGAGTAACTTGGAAAAGTTTGCTATAGTTTTTTTTTTTCAGTCTGAAGAATTGGTATGATTAGTTGTTGAATTTTAATATATCAGGATTGTAGTTTTAACTTCATTTAATCCATTAAAAATATTAAATTTAAATACATGACTTGCTGATGGGGGATTCTTTATTTTTATTGGGATATAAAAAATGTTGCTATTCATTGTATGTCAACTCTTATAGCTATAATGTCTAACTACAAGCTCATACATAACAATATGAATCACTGATCAAATAACACCTTTTGATCAGAAGTAGCTAGAACAAGTTTGCTATTATTTTTTTTTTTCAGTTTCTAGAAATAGTCTGATGGGTTTTTGTATTTTAACACATCTTGGTTGTGAATTTAACTTCATATATATAATGGAGTTTCCATTTATTCAATTATTTACATCTATAATAATCCATTAAAATATTAAATTTAAATAAATGATTTGCTGATGAGAAAGTCTTAATTTCAGATAGAATGTAAACAAATGTGGCTATACCTTGTATCTCACCACTTATAGCTATTTGTCCAATTAATAGCTCCTACATAATAATGTGAGTAATTGATTAAAGGTAATTGTGTTTTGTTCAGAAGTAACTTGGGCAAATTTACTATTATTTTCTTTTACTTGTAAAAAAAACTAATTGGTTGCTGCAGTTTAATAAATTTTGGTTGGGAATTTAACTTGATTTACATAATGAGATCCAAAGTGTGTAGATTTTCTATCTTAATATAAACGGAGCACTGATTATATATGTGTGTGGGAAATGATAATCCAGACCAACTAATGAATTATGCTTCCATATGAAATACATATATTGGAGATCATTTATCTTTTTCACATGTATGTGGTTATCTGTATTGGTTATATTGAATAAAGTGTATGACTGTAAGGAGCTTGAAAGTTTGAGTTCAAATACTCTTTAATTATATCTAGGTTAAGCATATAAATTATAATTGTATTTCAATATAATTTACATCTATATTAATCAGTTAAAAATATTAAATTTAATTACATAACTTTCTGTTGGGAAAGTCGTAACTTCAGGTGGAATGTAAAGGAATGTTGCTATACATTGTATCTCAACTTTTATAGCTATAATACCCAGGTATTAGTTCATACATAACTATATATGTTACTGGTCAAAAGTAGTCATCTTTACATTAATAGTATCTTGGACAAGTTTGTTGTTGTTTTTTTCAACCTGCAGAACTAGTCTAAGTTGGTGAACTTTGATACACCTTGGCTGAGTATTTAACTTAATTTATATAACAGACTTCCCATTTATTAAAAAAATTACATTGATATTAATGGGAATAATTTCTAGATAGAGATTTTTAAATGCTTTCTCTTGTGGCATTTATAGATAAAGTTTATTAGAGCTATTAGCATGTTCATTATTAAATATATAAAAAGTTAATATCTGGGCTAAAAATGTAAGTAACTCTAGTCTCATTATACTTTCCTATATACACCAAACTGTAACTTATTATTAACATTAACAATAACTCAAATTTAATAACTCACTGTCAATTAGTTTCCTGCTAAAAGCAGATTCCTCAAGTGCAAAAATAATTCATATTAAAAGTTTTTAAAAACCTACTCTTCCACCTATAATTCTAAATAATAATCCACCTTGCTAAACATTAAATTAAAAGGGATCTCTTTAAATTATTAGTTTCAGATTTGTTACAAATATATAATTCTGAATTAAAATATTTTTTATTTAATTGACTTTTAAAAAAAATTCTATATATAAGGGACGAGAGTGATTTAGGTCAACATGGGATAAATATGACAATAATGTTAGCATTATCTAGTGCTTTGGGCATTCCATCATCAGATTTTCAATGACATGGATGGCTGAAGAATTGGAGGGCAAAGAAGATTGAAGTCTGTCCATTAAAGCATGAAGATTTGCTATCTTAATATGAATTGAGGACTTATATATATATATATATATATATATATATATATGTGTGTGTGTGTGTGTGTGTGTGTGTGTGTGGGAGTTGATCTGGATTAACTGATAAGTACTGGTTCAGCACAAAATACATATACTAGATATCATTTATCTTTTTCACATATATGAGGCTATGTGTATCAGATGTATAAGATGGAGTAAATAGCTATAAGAAGCTTGAAAACCTGAGTTCACAGCTCTTTTAATTACATTAAATTCAGTATAGACAATATACTTGTCTTTAAATATTAATTGACCTTTATGTATTTAAATTTTTTCATTGGAAACTGAAACTATTCCAAATAATAAATATATATTTTTTCACATGATCAAGATATACTGAATAGAATTCTTATAATGGTATTAGTATCAGTTTTATCTTTAGTATTATTTAATAAATTATTTTAATATTATACTTTTTCTTCAAGCTATTTTTCTATTATTAAATAAATTAGATTTCTTTCTCAAAGGCTTTTATAAAACATTTGAAAGGCAACGAAATATTTTTTTTCTTCATTGCATTCCTAATCTTATTATAACTTTTATTAAATAAAATGTTTAATAATCTTATCCGAATAATATATATCAATGTAATCTCTATGAAACTTTTCTTTGATATAAAATTTTATTATTAGAATTATTTATATTAGTAATAAAAATAATTAAAACTACTTTTAATTATAAATTTTAAATCTTTTTTTCAGTTTCAAAAGGGAATTTTATTGCTAAAAATATTTAGTATATTACAATAGAAATGAAAAATAAAAATATAAAGAATTTGACATATTTACAATTTGTTAGCATTAGGAGAAAAAACCCACTATATATTGTTAAACATACAAAAGCCATTAAAAAAGATATGAAAAATTATAGTTAGAATAATTCACTATAGTTCGAGAACTGATGAATAAGTGACCATGTAGCTAGAAATATGTCTGTAGGAGTAATTTTTGGTCTTTCTCTTTAATTGTGTCTAGTTTGTTTTTAAATGTGTTCATGTGTGTTATTGTATCACTATTGTAAAGAAGTAAGACTCATGTGTACCATAGAGCATAAAATATAAATGTGATAATTCTAATTTATGTAAAGCAAGCTTTTGGAAATGAGTTAATGATCGATTAAATTGTGTTATTGTTTTTCTGAAGTCTTTGTATGTAGGACCAAGCATCTTGTAGACAACTACACTTAAAAATAGTTGTTTTTGATCTTCTTTTTCCTCGAAGCATAAATGTCATATCATTTCTGTGCTGCTAAGATTTCTCTTACTTCAAAAAGTATAATGTAGGCAAAGACCACATATTTATTTTTAGCAAGAAATAACAATATTTTGGCTCAACAGTCCAAGACTTAAATCTTCTTATCAGTTGCCTAATGGTAATGCCAAGCAATGGAGATTCAGCAACTTCACCTATGTTTGAATATAAAAGAGCATGAATTTTCCAATACTGCCATTTTTCTTGTGGAAATGTTATTTTAATATTTGTCATTAGATTAAATGGTGCTAGAATTGTTTGAAAGTATTGTGAATATAAAGGGGGCTTGTCTGTTGGATGCTACCTTAAGTATTGTTTCCAAATGTGGAAATAATCTTATTATAGCTGACATAAAGTTAATATATTTTTGGATTCTACAAATATTAACTGAGTGTAGTTCTAATCCATTTTGAGCACTATGAATCTGTAATTTTTTTGAATGAAATTGCACCAGTTTTCTTTCCCCACTAGAGCTTTCTGCACAGTGAATATATCTTTGAGTTGAATGATTGTGTAAAACTTATAACAGGTAAATAGTATGTTATTAAGCATGTTGATAAAAGCTACCTTAAAATAGAATGACAGAAATGCCTTTGAACATAATGATACTATGTTTTCTGTTGATTGCAATAACTTGTATTTGCTTTTGCATAGCCATACTGCTCAGGTAAAAAGGAAAATCTACTTATGTAGTTGGTAAACCAAGAAATGGGCCTGCATATAATATAATTGTGTATATATACACCATGCACATGATTTTTCAAGGTTGAATTCAAGATTGTGGGAGTTGATAAATTCCTTCATGATTTTTACTACTATCGGAATTTCTTTTTTAGTTGTAAGGAAAACAATAATATCCTCCATATGTGCTATGCATGTTATATTACAACCCAATGTGGGAATATATATGCCAGGAAGATGTTTTTTTATGTTGCTAAGTAATTGATTTATGTAGGTTGTAAATAATAAGGCACTAAACAGTAATCCTTAAGGTATCGATTGACTTGGATTAAAAGGAGACATTTTTTCATTTAAAGTAAATATGTATTTCCCTGTTTATAAGTAAATTTCTACATACATGTAAAATAGAATTGTATATGCTAGTTTGTTTTAAATTTTGTACTATATTATCAATTGGTACAGAATCCAAAGCTTTTAATGTCAATCTGTACTACCATTGAGCTGCTTTTCATTACATTTCACACTGTATCAATGACTATCTTAAATAATAATGCTGCTTGTCCTGATGATGATCCTTTTTTAGAAAATTGTAACAATAGTGGTAACAGATGAGGCTCCATCTTGTTTTTAATATTTTTTCAAGTAATTTTATTCCTAATGGACTCATGGATATGGTGATATATTTTTCTTTTTTGAATGGGACAATTGCTACTGGTTATAAATTGGGAATTTCATAAATTTCTTTTGATAAAAACTTAGCCATGCCTGCAATATATTTTGATGTGAATTGACTTAGGTGATCAGTATAAATTTTAATTATAAAACCAGGTTATAAAATCATTTACTACTAATAAACCCAAAAACATTAATATAATAAAATCAACCCACCTTTTTCTATATCATAAGTATTAGAATTTTATAAAATGTATTAAATTTATTTACCAATTCTTCTAAATTTTATCTACTATAACTAAACAGTTATTAGGATACCTAATAAATCAATCAATCTTCAAATTATTTTAATAAAATTTTAAAGAAGATTAAGGAAATTCAACGCGTTACGTCTCACCTTGCTGTCAAATAAAGGATTAGTCCAAATTCCATCTTATCTTGATTGAAATGATCGTTCATTGCCATGACCAATGTATATAAAAATAAATAACATATACTAAATGGAAATATTGAGTATAGGTAATAATGCTCACTGAATATGATTGCTTTCATCATGGCTGGACATCTAGCCATCAATAGTCAATTCATTTAAAGATATATTCAGACAATAACTATCAAAGCTGAATGGCAGTATACACATTGCCCACTATATGGCTGAAAAGTGAGGCAAGTATGTGTTACAACAGGAAGCTGATAGATGTAAACCTAATACAATGCAAATTGACACAGAACAGGTAAAAGTGTCACATATTACTCATGAGGCAGGCTTTCCATAATTGTATAGCAACTAGAGTCTATACCTAGTCAATATATATATATATATATCAAAATATTAATATATAACAAACTAACCAAAGGAAATACATATAAAAGCAAAAAAAGACTTATTAATCCAATAAATAATATTATATTTCAACCAGAGGACTGTGTATTTTTTTTCTTTCTGATGAAAACCAGTCCTCTGGTTGAAATATAATATTATTTATTGGATTTATAAGTCTTTTTTTGTTTATATATATATATAGTATAAATATGCAACTGATTTGATGTAGTTGACAAAATAACAAAATAGTTTTTCCCCACAGCTGGAAAATATTTAAATGACAAAAACTTGTCCCTGTGGTCATTAGATCTTTGTTAATTAATCTCAAAACCTTGACAGCTAAAGCTAACATTATTTGAACATAAGAATATAAATTTTAAAAATCAAATATGAGTAGTTACTCATTAACAATAAAGACAGGATCTTCCCTTATTGAGTTGCTTAGGTCTGTGACAATAAAAAATTGACAGCTAAAACTATTAGTACATCAATAGAAAACAAAAAAAATCAAACATGAACTGGTTACTTGTTAATTAAGAAGAATTGAATTTTTTTCTCTCTCATGGCAGAAAATAGGGGGAAATCAAAATGGCTAAAATTGCTCATTTCAAGAGTTAGACTCACCCCATACTGAAAATTGGCCAACCTACAAAACTCAAATGCTTTTCTATAAGCAGGTTTATTAAATCAAAAATGACTGACCTTAACTTAGCCTCACTTAGTCTCAGTCACTGGATCTCAGACCTACAAGATTCTTCAAGGAAAGGCAACTCCCATATTTCCAACTGATCTTGATTTTGAGAAAGCATTGCCTCTACTAATAGACCTTTTCTGCCCAAAACCTTTAATGATAATGAAGATATATTATTTCAATCTCTGTAGTCAAGGTGAAGAAGAGAAAGCTAGAGATCTTGCTGTTAAAATCAGGAAACTAGCTGCAAAATGCAATTTTAAAGACTTCCTTAAAAAAACTTTGAGTTATTGTTTCATTTGTAGAATAAAAAACAATCTTAGAATTAAGCTATTAATCGATGCTGATATCACTTTTAATCTAGATGATTCTCAAGTGCTCTAGTGGAGTCAATAGCAAGTAAAGCAAGTTCATTGAAGAAAATAGACTACAGGATTAAAATTGTTGATCAGCAAATGGAATCAAACACCTATGCAGCTGACAATAAAAAATCTGCCTGAATAAATTGGCAACAATGATTAAAAACATTGTTATAGATGTGATAAATAAAAACTTGCACACACCAAATGTTTACACTAATGTACAATGTGTAGATATTGCAGGTGTGTTGGTTACCCAAAAACGGCTTGTTTTGAAAGAAAACATCAAGTTACTAATGACAAAATATTAGAGTCCATTCCAAAAAGTCAAAAAGGCAAGGTAAAATCAAGTTATATCAAAACCTACATAAACAATGTGAAAGGGTTGACTCTACTTTCAAATGCAGAATTATTATTAATGATATATCTGTAACAATAGAACTGGACACTGGGTCTGCATTGTCCACTGTGTTAAAAAGGATATCATTAATAAAAAAATCATTATATAATCATGAAAAGAAGAGTGATTATTGACTATTAACACAATCAAATTTCACTTTTGGATCAGACAAAAATTAAAGTTACTATGCCTAATAAATAAATATATATATATAAATTATTAATCAATGTCTGTATTCCAATTATAATAAAATATATATAATTATTCAAAACAATACAATAATTAATACAGTAAAACAATATTTAAAAAAAAAACACAAATATATACCAATTTAATAGAAGTACTTTCAACTATCTATGTAGTCGTTGTCAACTAGATTCAAATTGTATTAGAAAAAACTGTTACAAATGTAAACAAAAAGTAATACGTCATACATCAATTTTCCCACAATTCATTAATTTTTATATTGGCAGCCTGTCTGTTTATCAACTGTTGCTTTTCACTTTTTATTAACATAGCTTCTTTAATTTTGCGTTTATTATTATTTCTTTCAATACACAAAATCTTAACTTTATTAAAATCAAAATCAAAACCATAATTACATGTTACATTATGATCAAAAATACTGATGGTGATACATCATCATTTCTAACATTCTCTTGTCTTGATTTTTGCACTCGTTTATATAACAACAAATGCTCCTTTGATCTTTTCTCCAATGTACATCGAGATTCCCCAATATATGCCTTTCCACAAACACATAGCCATTTATATATTGCACAACTTTGATTTAAAATACTACACCTATTTTTTGAATTATTTATTAATCTATTTAAATTAGGAGTAGTATAAAATGCAACTCGACATATATTTTTATATATCTGTTTTATAAATTTCACTTGTTCATTACTTGTTCATTGATAAGATAAAATATACTTGGATATCAATACCATTTATTTGTAATGAACAAGTGAAATTTATAAAACAGATACATAAAAATATATGTCGAGTTGCATTTTATACTACTCCTAATTTAAATAGATTAATAAATAATTCAAAAAAATAGGTGTAGTATTTTAAATCAAAGTTGTGCAATATATAAATGGCTATGTGTTTGTGGAAAGGCATATATTGGGGAATCTCGATGTACATTGGAGAAAAGATCAAAGGAGCATTTGTTGTTATATAAACAAGTGCAAAAATCAAGACAAGAGAATGTTAGAAATGATGATGTATCACCATCAGTATTTTTTGATCATAATGTAACATGTAATTATGGTTTTGATTTTGATTTTAATAAAGTTAAGATTTTGTGTATTGAAAGAAATAATAATAAATGCAAAATTAAAGAAGCTATGTTAATAAAAAGTGAAAAGCAACAGTTGATAAACAGACAGGCCGCCAATATAAAAATTAATAAATTGTGGGAAAATTGATGTATGACGTATTACTTTTTGTTTACATTTGTAACGGTTTTTTCTAATACAATTTGAATCTAGTTGACAACGACTACATAGATAGTTGAAAGTACTTCTATTAAATTGGTATATATTTGTTTTTTTTTAAAATATTGTTTTACTGTATTAATTATTGTATTGTTTTGAATAATTATATATATATATATATATATATATATATATATATATATATATATATATATATATATATATATATATATATATATATATATGCCTCTTGTTGTGTCTGCTGGCAAGCAGAGAAATTTATTTGGCAATGACTGGTTCAATCATTTAGGCTTGACTGTGATTAAAGTGAACCAGCTCACAAAAATAAAAATCATAAAGAATCTACTTATAAGTAGTTGTTAATAAACCAGATTTGAACTCTAAAATAAGTCAATTGATGTAAAAGTGCAAAAAAGCAGATAGGCATTCAAGTCCTATGGTATATGTTAAAGGAAGGGTTTTCATCAGTTGTGATGAAACTGAAAGAATCACAAACAGTGATGATTTCAAACAGCAGATAGCTAGCAATACCATAGGCACAGAAAACAGCTATGGTTGAATTATACACCATCAGTGATAAATCCTCAGCTAGCAGTAATGAAACTATAAAATTAAAAGTTTCCTGATCTACTTAGAAAAATACTGAACCTGCTGAGCCTGAGTAAGTCACCAAAACTAATGAATCCAAAAAGTTATGAAGATATCCATCAAAGAATCTGAAGGACTACATTCTCCAGGATTAATATTTCCCAATAGGGAATGTTATATCTCATTCTTGCTTTAAATAACAGACTATTTCAGATATCATCTTCATCAAATTTAGCATTCATCACCATTGACTTATGTATACACAAATAGACAGCACACATTCAATGGCAAGATCAGGCCAATAGGCAATGATGCTCATTGAATTCAATTGCTCTCATCATGGATGGGGATCTGGCCGTAAATAGTCAGGCCAACAATAACTGTGAAAGCTAAATGGTAGTATATACATTGAACATTATATGGCTGAGCAGTGAGTCAAATTGGTGTTAGAAATGGAAAATACTAGACATAAACAAAACTGAGGCAAGCTGTAATATAACAACTGGAAGGTCACCATGCTTACTCATGAGGCAGGCTGTCATGGTACAGTTGAAAGTAGTAGGTAAATTTATAAGCGATCCCAAAGTCCTTTCTTTCTATGAATTATATGGCAACTAGAATTTATACCTAGCCAACAGTATAAAGATAAAACAGAGTACATATTGTAAATATTTATATTAAATCTAAATTGGTGAATTTTTAAGAAAAAAAAAAAACAAGAAGCTTATTACCGTTGAATAAAATATTTTTAGAGGAAATAGTATTTCAAAAAGAATAAATATTAAGATGAGAATAATACAAAATTTATGGTTTTATGAAAACTAATTTTGATTTTTTAAAAGGTTTATTTTTAAAACTTCTATAAGTTGTACATATTAAAAATTCATAGAGAAGGCTATTCGTTAAGATTAATTTTCGATTTTATTGCGAATGAAATTGATAAAATTTTAGTTTCTTGATAATTTTTTTGAAAGTATTTGATAAATTTGGAAAATATATAATTTTATTTGTTATTAAAGTGTTTATTTGATAGGATTAATAAATTTAAAATAAAAAATAATAGATTTTTTTCAGCTTATATATTTAAAAATGTACTTATCAGTCAGAGAATGTATTAAAATGTAATGATATTTTAATTTCATTTTTGGTAAATAATGAAACCTTTTATTTTGGGAAAAGTAAGATTGTTACAGATTGATTTTTATTATTAAAAGATTTTGTATATTTTAATTATAATAATGTGTTTTAGTAATAATCAGCCACATGCGCTTTGTGGATTTTAACTATAAATGAATACTTTCATTTTTCAAACACAAGATAAAATCTTTGTGAAAAGATAGAATGAATCCATTTATAGTTAAAATCCACAAAGCACATGTGTATTAGCTGAATGGTTGATTATTACTATTTACAGTTTAAAAACATCACACTATATAAAATAAATGCTTATTTACATATATTTAATTTCAACTAAAAATGACATATTGTAAATTCTAGTAAATTTTGCAAGCATCATTTATTCAGGCATAGTAAAGGTAATTTAAAGTGATTGTTTAATATCTTCATACTCTCATTTACAAATGTTTAAGATTTGCCCATACTTAAACATTTGAATTGAAAGAATATATGGATTCATTCTACATTTTCACAAAGACTTTATCTTGTGCTTAGAAAGTGAGAGTATTCATTTATAGTTGAAATCCACAAAACATATGTGTATTAGCTGAATGGCTGATTATTACTACTTACAGTTTAAAAACATCATGCTATATAAAATAAATGCTTATTTAAATTATGAGTTTTATAAAATTAGTTAATTTTTTCCCTTTATTCTATTTATATGAATTATTTAGAGAAAATGATTATAAATTAAGTTTTTATTTAGAATTATTTACTAGATATGTTGATGATTGTTGTATAAATACAATATATTTGACTCTTCTGTAAAATGTATATATAAAAAAGTAGGGAATATTTAAGAAAAAAGTGTAATTATTCATTTAAAAGTAAAGATATGAAAGCAATAATTGGCATTGATAGTTATATACCTATTGATCATCAAAAAGATCTCTCCTTTGATATTGTTATAGAAATGAGAGATTAAATAACAATCTTAATTGTATAGTATTGTATAAAATATTTTTTATAAAGATTATCTCATTATAGCTTGCACAGAAGACAAAATATTAAATAATTTGTAAATAATATTGAATAGGAAATTGATAGTAAATTTATTAAGAGCAGTACATAATACTTTTGCATGTAATCTCAGTTTAAATAAAAGCTTTAAAATTCAAAAGAATAAGTTAAATGAGAAATATCTAAATTTATCTGTAATATATATTCATGAAAAAAATACAACTGATAAATTTTTGTTTGATAAAGTTAAAATTGTCATAATCGACAAAATGAAAAGAACATAAAACTATTTGGGGTACTAATAGACTTAGGTATCTACATTCTATTTCATATTTGTGATTCTTTAAATACTGTGTCAACATCATGAAACAATATTGGAATAATTAATTGATACATAGAAGATTATTTTAATAGGAGTAGTACTAACTTACAAATTAATTTATAACTTAAGTGAATAATTTAAAACCTTTTATTAGTAGTAATTGAATGATTGTTTCAAACTTTTAGTATTAGTTGTCTTTTCAATTTCTTATTTTGTTTTAAACAAAGGGGGAGAGGGTGGAGGATGGATAGAGGGAGAGAAAAATATGTAGTCAAGTACAAGTTTCTTACTGACAAATTATTTTATAAATTAAATGTATAAATTCAAACTTCTTATGATTTGCTATTGACAATTTGTTTGGTACATTTGTTAGTGTTATTTGGTTTTGAAATTTTTATATTTGGTTTTGAAACAATGAAGTAAAAAAACACAGTCGACTATTATTGACTGACTTTATGAAAATAATATTAAAGAATCAAAATAAAGTCAGTTACAAATTTCTTATTTTTCACTTTCGAAATTTGGTTATTTTTTAACTTAATACGAATTATAATAAAATAATCTTAATAAAAAAGAACTATCTTTGCAACAACAAATAACAAGAAAATTAAAGCTATGAAAAATATGTATTTTGATTGTTGCTGACTAGTAGGTTGAGTGTACATTCTATTTGAAAAAAGAGGTTGTGTTCACCACTGTTTGCTTTGCTGAGACTATGGAGGCATTGCATATTAAGCAACAATATTTATCATTCATCATTGTAAAAATGTAATCAAGTTCCCATTCTTCATGAAATGATGTCTTTGATTATTTTGGTTTACTACTCATTTTAGTGGATATTAATATGCAAAAGAAGTATACATGTAGACAATTTTAATTTAAAACATAGAAAGAAGGTACTTATATTCGTGCACAGCAGTAGTAGTAAGAAAAATTGACACTTTTCCTAATAATGCTACTACAATTATATACCACTATGATAAATACTAAATACTAAACAAGAAACACAAGAATGCCAACTTATGTATTGTTAGACTGAGGATTAAAAGATAGTGTGCTGAGAAGCCAACTACATGGTGTGTTGGACAGTGAGTGAATGACAGATGATGTTCCTATGCTGCTCCCTACTAATCTCGATGTCTGGCACAGAAAGCAAATTGTCAATGTCGACTATGATAGTAAAGGATCCATGAGTGTTTGTTATTATGAGACATGACTAAGTTATGTTTGTGTGTTGAAGTCATCTCCTGTCAGCTGTGATTGACCAAAAATCGCTTTGCAATCAACTTATTGGCCATTCCTGATATAAGTTATTATATCTAAAATGTAATCAGGTAGATGTAACTAGGACTATTAATACAGTATTTTATAACAATAATATGACCATTTGCATTTGAGATCATGTATAAATATATACACCTAAAAATATTATGCTAATTTACACTAATAAATAGTGAACTAATCATTGATTGAAAGGTTTTCCAGTGCAATTTATGGAATATTAATATATAAATAAATGAAGAGAATGTAGTAATTATTTTCAATGGAAAAACAAGAATGTATATTTGTGATCATTCATATTATTATAAATATAAGTAAGCAAGAATTCCACATCTGTATTTTTATGTTTGAGACAGTGCGATATACACACAATATAATCCTTATTTTAAACTTGAAAGAATTTGTTGTATTCATACCTGTCACTAATATTGGTAAGATATCAAGTATATCAGATACATACACACTTCAAGCTACTTCCTTATAAATAAACAAAAAATAAATCCATGTATTTGCATTAATGTTATAGCAAGAATTTAATACTTAATCATTCGACATGTATAAATGAAGTTCAAACATCGTTTAAATTTAGGTAATTCATATTATACAATAATCCTCAATTGAATTCTATTTTGCCTTACATACATTTATTTAAATTTACATTTATAACATTCAAAATAAAATTATTTGTATATATATTTTTTAACTCTGACAATTCATTTATTTAAATGATATCAATAATTATGCGCTTATGGTAAAGTCTTAATTGCCAATAATAAATAAAACTACATGAATATTTTTTTTATATATCAAAACAAAATTAAAATAATATTTGAACTTAAATATTTAAAATGATTCACTTATTATTATAAAATAGCAATATTTATTAAATATCTCAAATTACAAAACCCAACAATAATAATATATCTATAAACAATATTTCTATACCAAAAGTTTTTGCTTAAATTTCAAACAGCTAAAGTTTTCGTACAATGTTTACTGGTAACTTACACTCAATAAAAGATGTATGATATTGCGTTTAATTGTAATTTAAATAAGCTTATGGTTATAAATACAAAATATTTTTGAATTGTTTATTTTGGAAGTGCTATTTTTTGATTTATCGAATTACTTTAATTATATTATACTACTTAATATTGACAATCGCTTTCGTATATAATTTTTTAGTCTATTTGTTAAATGAAAAAGGTCTCCGTTCATGTTCTTATAACAGTATATTATTTTTTCAAAATAAAACTAAATCAGATTAGTTTACACAATTATCGTTTTGTATATACTTTCATAAATTAATCAATAAATATATATTTATAAACCGAAAGGCCATTCAGTTCATGCTTATCTCAAACGACTATAGCAACTATAATTAGTAAATAAAATAAAGTTCATAATATTCGTAAAATTTGATTTAAAAATAAAGTTTTATTTAAATATAAAAACAATTGTTTGTATTTGGTAGTTATCTTTTTATGAGACGATTGTAAATAAAATTACAAAAAATAAAATTTCAACTGACTTTTTTATATTTTAGTCTGCTAAAAATGAGAAAATGAATTAACAAATAATGAAAGTCTTTGTTTTTAATTCTTTATTATACAATAACGTTTTAGAAAGTTTTTACTGATTAACTTATTTATATATCTATACACACATGCTCTACTTTTCAATATAAATATTATCAATGTTAGCATTTAATTCACAAATACGTATTCATATATATTTTCATAAATATGTATATAAAATTGAATACATTTTTGACCATACAATCCCATCTAGAAATATGAGATTGAGATAAATAATCATAAACTATTAAAAATGTTGACTATAATACTATTTAGATCAATGGTACTACTTTAATATGTTCTTTTCATCATTTAAGATAACAGGAGGAATTCCAACCATTGTTGATGCAACCTGTTATAAAGGATGTGAGATAATATCCCCATTTGATAACAATGATTTTGTCCAATTCATATAAAAATTAGTAATTTTCATTGAAAAATCAAAAACAAAAAACAGAATTTTTATATAAATAAGTATAATCATAAGACCAAAAAAAAATCAAATATATAAAAAAAGAATATTTAGAAATATTAGGGCACTTTGGTATTAGACCTACAATGTAAGGGAGATAGAAGGCCTTTTCACAACTGTAATAATTGGGTAAAGTACATCAAATTGAAAGGAAATAATCCCTGCAATGTTATTCGATCTCGTGTGAAATCGTGTTTTGTAATATTTCGACATTTTCAGTTATTGTCCAGATTTCGTTTTGACAACAGGATAAATATTTAATAAAATCTTATAATAATTTATATTTCTTTATATTTGTGAATTTCTTTTTTGTTTTCTTTCTTTAAAACAAAATACATTTATTAGCATTTCTGTGGGCATTCCCAAGCATACTCTGTGCAATCACGTGTTCAATAAAATTTCATTTTGGGGGAGGGGAAATTTTCAGTTCAAATCTTCATTTTATGTGTGTTAGAAATAAATATCAAATTTGTGGCTTCAATGTGACAATTCGTGTTGTATATTACAATATAAGTAGCATATGTGTGTATTTTATGTATTTTTGTAAACAATATTTTAAAAAAATTATAATTTAGTGATTGTTCTATATTTTAAAGTAAGATTTTTTTCTGAGTTGATGACATTTGACTTAATGGCAGTTGAGGAGGCTTAAGGAATTAATCAAATGTACTTCTGCAGATTGAGACTGTATATAATAATTAATTACCATTATATTTATTATTTTTATTGTTATTGCAATAGCTTTTAATTAACAGACATTTTATTTGTATTATATATAAATTAACCTTAAGATTTGCTTGAAAAATTGTATATGTGTATAATGTTGATATATATATAAATACAGAAATTTATTATACCTTATTTCTCTTCCAATAAATTAATTTTATCTGACTAATGTGGAGAATAGTTTAAAACTTTAAAATTTAGTTATAGAATTGTTTTTATAAGTTATTTCTTTAGATAAGTTTAAATAAAAAGGAAGTTAATTAATTTTAAAATATTAGCTAAGTTTATTTTGTAACTTTACATGTTTTAAATATCTGGATTTCACATTCCTATTAATATATAATTCACTTTAGTTTAAAATGTAATCACACAACAGATTTAGTTAAAAATAGAGTAAATAAGTACATTAAAACAAATATTTTAAATAATTTGAGAGTATTTTATAATACAAGTAATTAGTACAGTTTGTTTAAACATTTTTAATTAACACTGTAAATCTTATGAATGTGTGCATATGTGTATAATTGTTATTTTGTCTGAAAGACAAGTTCAAAAGAAATTGATTACAGTTAAAATTCATAGTTTAAAGAAGTTAATATTCAATATTATCTCAATTGCAAATTTAATGTTAACATTTATTATTCTCTAAAATATTATATTTTAAATTTTGAAAACGTTTTTAAAAAAAATGCATTTAATTAGTTAACATTATTATAATATTTTAATTGTTTTTGAATAATAAATTGTATTTTAAATGTAATGTTAATTTCGTATATCTGAAAATCCAGTTTTTAAAAACTCTATTATTAAAATATTTGCGTTGACGACTAATTAAGAACAAATTAATTATCAATTATTAATGTCCTAAATCTGTCGTCAAGATCATATGTTGTTGAGATCACATGACTCATTATATAAATATACCTTACCACGTGTTGGCCATTTACTTCACTTACTTTCTTGATTACTTAGCTCATTAATTAAGAAACTAAGAAACTTAGTAATCTAATAATTAGATGATTGTAATTTAAAAAAGTGAACAGCTAGACAACAGACTTCTTGGTCTCCTCCAAAGTGAACCATTTGTCTCACTAAGATATATGTGCTAAAATATATACAAATTTTGAAACATCAACAGCACTGTAACTAGGATTTGCTAATGTCAAAGAATTACATATGTAAAAAAAAATTGCTTTATTACAAACTTTTATTAACTGTCAATTTGTTGTTTGTGCTAATGGATAAAATGATGCATAAACTTATGAATAATTTACTAAGCCTTAATTGTGTTTTGTTGTTATAATATTAAGAGTAATTAAACAGGATTTGAATCCAGACGTTCAAGTTCCTTACAGTCATCCATTCCATCCAATATAAGTGATACACATGACCACATACATGTGATCATGTGGATTGGTTATATTACATGTGGTCATGTGCAGGGTCAGAGGAAGGAATATCAATGCTCTTATGCAAAACAGTTATTGATGCCCCCCCCCTCAAAAAAAGAAATTCTAAGTGATTTTATTTACATTTTAATGTTTTATTACAGATAATATATATAATTATAAATTTACTTTCCGAACTTTTACAGAACTGAATTTAGATACATTATCATCAGTACCTAGAATATTGCACATGTCATTCTCTATAATTATCATTGACAAATTTATCAAACTATTTTGTGTCATTGTCGAAAATAAATAATTGTTTAAGATTTTTAACTTCGAAAATGATCTTTCTCCATTAGCTACACTTGTAGTAAGAGTTAATAAAATTCTTATTGATATGCTCAAATTTGGAAATGAAACGGTCAAATCATTTTCATGAATGTAACTTACAACATCAACTATTTTGGAATTTAGATAATTCACTCGAAAATAAGGTTTTAAACAGACATAGTTCTTCACAGAATTTCTCTCCATTTAGCTATTTATCATTGTCATTGTCATTCAAATGAATTTGTAGATTAAAACATTCTTTTTTAATTTTTTCTAAATCAACTTCACCAAGTTTATTTATAGTAGACAAAAATTCAAATTTTTTGTTGTGAGTTTCCATTTTCATAAATCTCTCATCAAAAGATGCAGTTGCCGAATCCAATATTGTGAAAAAAAGTTTGTTCTGAATTTATCTTCAGGTGTTTGGAGTCCTTCATCTTGTTGTTCATAATAACTTTTACTTCTTTTCCTGTTTCTCACTACATTGTTATTTTTACAGTGAGGCTTTTCTTCTAAATCTTCATGTAGATTTTTAGCTGTTTGAAATAAGAAATTGTACCAAACATCTGTACAGTAATTATTAAAAAATGTTTTAGATTTTTAATGGCTATCAAAGCATGTGAAATATTTATTTGAGGATTTTGCAACATTTGACTAACAGAATTTATAAAATGTAGTACATCATATCATAAAACAAAAGAACATAGAAACTAATAATCTTTTAATTTTGTACATAATATCTGAGTTTCCTGTTTACTGTTTTGATCAAAATTGTCATAAGAGAATATTTCAAACAAAATATTATATATTTCTCCTGCTTGATGTCTCATTAGTTGAAAAGCATTTATGCCACTTTCCCATCTAGTATCCAAAAATGGTTTTAATGTTAATGAGGTAATGTGTTTTTTTTTTAAGATAACCCAATGCTTAATAGATAGCATTAAAAAATATAAATTGCTTACATAGTTCCAAATAAACTTATGTTTTCTGAATTTACTTTGCTGCATCATTAACTACTAAATTTAAATTATGATCTGTGCATGGTACAAAAAAGTCTGGGATTTTGATTTGAAATTAACTTTTTCAAGTCACTCTTCTTTATTTTCTTATTAGCCCCATTGTCATATCCTTGGTCTCTTATACTATGTATATCTAAAATTCCAATTTGGCAGCTTCTTAATTATTACATTATATAACTCTTCAGCTGTGAAATTCTCAATTGCCAAAATCTCCAAAAATGCTATTCCACAGATCCTTTTTTATTGCAGGAAATATATCTAATGATAACTGACATTTGTTTCATGTGACTTCTATCTGGAATATAATTTTATATAATAGAAAAATAGTTTGCTAATCTAATAGATGACAAAATTTTATCTGTGATAGCATTACTCAGAAATTGAATATTTCATTTTGTATTTCTTTATCAAGTAATTACTTTTATATTTGGATTTTAGTGTTCTATTTATGTGTCTCCATAAACTAATTTAGTGAACAATTTAATTAATTTCAAAAAAATACAATTATTTTTTTCATATAGTGTATCTAAGTACTAAGTAAAGAGAAACAATATGAAGCAAGATATTTTATTACTTTAATTATCCTTACAATCCAATTCAACAAGTTTTTGATTTTCTGCATCAATGGTCTTATTGTTTGTCGGTGGGGTTTTAAAATCATATCACATTTTTATATAAGTTGTGTGAACAAGACTTTTTTCATGAATGTGAAGTGAATGAGATAAATTTCTCCATTGATTATAATCATGTGATACAAAATTTGATGCAGAATCTTTATGATTTGTTGGACAAAATAATTTACAAGAAGAGCAGAAAACACTATTTTTGAATGTGAATAAATTAACTGTGACCTATGTACTAATTCACCATTTTCCTTTTTTTAAATAATACACATTACTAAACTTTCTTCCCTCAGAATTCTAGGGATTGAATATGTTCACTTTTTGGATAGGTCCACATTTAACTAAAGTAAATTGAAGTTTATCAGTAATTTTAGACAATTTGTTGGAACTTCTAGTTCATCAATTAAAAAGCTTTGTTGTTCTTCATTGAAATATTTATTTGGCTGTTTTTCATTCAAATTTTTATTTAGCTGGTCTTCAGAATTTTTATTGGGCTGACCTACATTAAAAATAGAGTTGGCTGTTCTTTTTCCAAAACCTCATCTTCAGTAACAGATTTCATTGCATGAATCTTTTTCATTTGAAGGTTTAGATTTTTTTATAAAGTATCAAAGTTCTTCAGATTATTTTTGTAATAAATTTTCTTTTGCTGCCTTTCTTTTTTATTCTGAAAACCGGACAATGTTTTCTTCCCCTCCACATTATTATATCTAATGATGAAAAGATAAATTAATTATTTATTAAAATATTATGTTTAAAGTTCTAGATATCATTTTATTTATTGTAATAGAATCACTGATTGATGTAAATGTGTGTCTCAAATGGTATTTAATTTTAAATAATATATATACATACACACCTATGGTATAGGTTGTGTTTAATACTCAGTTATGTTATTAAAAGTTCATTAGGACAATTTTTATTCTTATAGTACATGCTCTATCAATTTAATACTTTTTTAACTTCAAGAAGAAATTCATATATTATGGAGATTAGAGGTTGCTGCATATGAAAAATAATCATTTGACTTTTTATATTCTAGGTTTCCTACCTAATCCTAATCTTAATTATAAATACATCTCATAATATTGATATTATTAGCATATCTGCTCAATTCAGTAATTACAAAAATCAATAATAAATTTTGTGAAAGAAACCAACACACTATGTAGAACCATATTGTCTCACCAACTGACTTATTTAAATGTGCATTAATAAATAATAATAATAATAATAATAATAATAATAATAATAATAATAATAATAATAATAATAATAATAATAATAATAATAATAATAATAATAATAATAATAATAATAATAATAATAATAATAATAATAATAATAATAATAATAATAATAATAATAATAATTTGATAATGAACAAATCTGTAACATTCAATTAAGACAATATAATATAAACATGTTATCTTGATTATTGTAATAACAATTGTAATCTGGTTGTAACTGGAAAACTTGTAGCACATAATCTACTATGTAACCATTAATGTATTCTTTTGAGACAATAAAGGCCTTTTTGAAACATAATAATAATAATAATAATAATAATAATAATAATAATAATAATAATAATAATAATAATAATAATAATAATAATAATAATAATAATAATAATAATAATAATAATAATAATAATAATAATAATAATAATAATATTAATATCTCAACGTTATGAAATTCAAATATAATTGTATTATTTGTAAATAAGAATAAATAAGTCTAATAATATTTATATATTTGTCCAAATATATTTAAAATATTTAAGTAGAATAAATAGAACTCTTAAAATTTTAATTTTTAACTTAAAAAGTCTTTATTATCGATATGGCTAAATAAGGGCATTTTATTGCATTTAAACTATATTTTAATTAATTAAACATTAATATTTAAACTGTGTATGAGTATTAGCAATAAATATTAATAACGTTACTACTATAACAATATATATTTAAATAAATGCAGTATATTAATACCATGTGAGTGTGACCATATTTATTTATTAATTTAAATAATAAAAGACAAAAATCAAATAATTTACTACTTATAAATAAATATTTGAAATAAAATATAATAATAATTTAGGTTCTCAATATTCAAAAGATAAATATTTTTTGCAATATTTATTGTAGTACATTGATACTGATTGCTCCTATATTGATAATTGTACAGATGTATCTTTACATGTTGTGGAACAAAGATAAAGAAAACAAGTTTTAATAATTATATGTAACAAATTAAAATAATGTTTTATATGATCCCTAGGTACACTAGTCTAATCTAATCAATCTCTTACTTAGATATTATGGTGATATGTCTTAGTTACTTCTTAAAATATAAAGCATTTACCTTATTATAGTATAATCCTTTACAAATGTGGCATTATCTAGACTAGTTTCTATAGGTTCTTACATAAGATGCTTATCTAAGCAACTGTATTATATAGTCTATATATAATAAATAATAACAAGCATCTTTTTATTGTATTATATATATATGTAATATACAAACAAACAATTTAACGGTAAAAAATAAAATAAATTTTAAAAACATTATTTGAGGAAAATCTGAGACATTTATTCAAACGAATGCTACAGCATTTAGGAAAAATACAAAACATTTTACACTTTTTAAAAAAGTATAATCTGCAGCTTTCACGAATCAATTTATTATTTTTTACCATTAAATTGTTTGTTTGTATAAAAAAATATTTGTTATAATGGGTATTATACTTTTACACACATACACACACACATATATATATATTGAGCTGGATTGATTTCCGATTCAATGGTTTTATTGCTAAAATTAAAAAGGGAAAACAACTTCATTTTCATTAAATGTCTAATGCTAAATTTTTTTTTATTATTATTTCAAAACACATACGCATTTATATTTTCACATTTATATTTTAAAATAGATTATTTAATGTTTATAAAATTGATTTAGAATAGTTTACTTTCACTACTTTGTTTATAAAATTGATTTAAAAATACTTTACTTTCACTGCCTGTTTTAATCAAAAAGCTTGCTAATTATATATTCCTGTTGCTTTTATTTTTAATCATTTTTAAAGTTAATTCGAAAAGTCTAAAAGCGGAGATTTAGTTTTGTATTTGTTATTTTGGATACAATAATCCCTCGTTGAAATTCTTAAATTAGATTGAGCGGGAAATTAATATTTGCCCTGCAGGAGATATAGAATTAGAGACTAAGGAAAGTTTTTCGCGGTAAATGTAGTGAGGCAAGGATAGCCGGACAATTTTTGGAGAGATAAGAGATTCATTATTAGATACATCCTTGGATTATGGCCTGCAAAGAGATACCATTGTGAGTAGCTGTTCGGACGTTTAATTCCTACTAAAAACTTAAATAATTATTGACAAACTTCATTGCTGTGCAAGATGTCAAAATCCACCGCTATGAGTTTTACCATCATTAGAATGTCTGGTGAATTTAAACAAAGGACGGACCCACACCTACCAGCTCTCCTTCAGTCATGCCATGAACCTCTAAAATAAACACTGCCTCTACCTTGCCACTGTCAAAGGACCTGAAAGATGAACTATTATCAAAAGTGTGCACTCCTCACTAAATCATTAGAACTCTGCCTTACCGTAAGCTAAACTTTTTCCTATTCTAGCCAGGGTAAATAAATTGCATTTCATTAAATCTCCACTCAATCTAATGATAAGTATGTTATAAGTTTGTATTAATTATTTATTATCAGTATTTATCTTTTCTAGTATTTAAAGTGTAAATCTTAGTTTTAAGATTACAAGTTTGTTTGCAATTTTCGTTTATCAGAGGGTGCATTAGGAGATTGTATTTTATACGTTTAATATATACCTGATTATTTCGATATCTATTACAAAACGCATTGGTAGTTTTCGTAGTCTTTATTTATTCACCTGCCCTTAGTTGTAAAATAAAAAATCTTTAAGCATGTTTTGTTTGCACTGTTTGTGCAAACTACAAAATCTTTTTGCTGGCTATTGGTCAAGTTATTTCTTCGGGTTGTCTGAAAATAGTCTATTTCTTTCTGGATTACGTAAGATCGTAATCAAATATCTGTTGCTGTCTTGTAGGTGAGATCAACCATGTTTATTTTGAATGTAGTATACGTGCAGCAGTCCTGCAGCATTTTAACAACAGTAATTAGAATATTACTGCTCGGACGTTCGCGCTGGTTACGTTGATTTCCGGCGGGACAGTAACTGTTTTATTATCACTGATTCAGGAAGCTAGGGTTGTTGTTTGTTTTTGTAATTTTACAACTGGCCAGCAAGAAGATATTATCCTAACCATTTCTTATATTTTAAGTGAGAGAATTTTATTGCCAAATTGTTTAATGCCTTCATGTTTGTCATACTCTTGTGCACTCTCAGGTAAATATACGTATGTTAACATAAGTCACTTTTATATTCATGGCTAGATGTCTTTACTATATTGTCTAACTTATAAAATTAATAAATTGTTTAAATTTATTTGGCTGACGTTTGTCTTTGTGCTTTGATTTCTCAGCTGTCTAAATAATATTTAAGATATCTTGTTCCTCCCTGAGTGTAGTTCGGTGCCTTTTGATTTGCATATCCTGTCCACCCTAAAATAAATGTCTAGTTCCTATTTTCAGACTAGTGGTGCCCCCGGGGTCAATATACACGAAACTCAAAGATCTTTCTCCCGATACATATATAGTCATTTTTGGCGCATCATCGTGGAGCTTCCGAGTTTTCAAACCCATGTGAGATTTTGTTTAGACAATTGAAAAAGATTTCAGGTGTAAGTGGCAAGATCTAGTTGGTAGAGGTTCGATTTTTGTTAATTATTGCATGTATTGTTGGAGCAGTTTGGTAGAACGGGGTTTCGTCTTTTTCATATGACATAAATAAATAAACAATAAATAGCATATTTTCTAAAAAAGTCTGTTGGAGTTAATTTTTTTGAAGAATTAAATATATATAGTTCATCTTTTTCATATGACAAATAATTAATAAATAGAAAGTAGCGTCGTATTCGTTTTTAGATTAATTAAAAAAAAAAGATAAAAATAGTTCGTTTGTCTTCTCATATGAAATAATTAATAAACAGTAAACAGCGTTTGCTTTCGTAGCTAAATTTTTATTTTAAAATAGCAAAATAAATATTGGGAAATAAAAATAGTTCGTTCATCTTTTTATATGAAATAATTAATAAACAGTAAACAGCGTTTGCTTTCATAGCTAAAATTTTATTTTAAAATAGCAAAATGAATATTGGGAAGTCTCTTTCTTGTGACAAATAAATAGTTAAATAGTGTTTTTCTTTTAGATTGATTGGCAAACTTAGTGTTAAATAAATAGTAAGAGGCATTGTTTTCTAAGACTAACAATAAAAGCAAAAGTATATATAAATAAATGAGCTGTTAAAGAATGCCGAGATGGGAGGGCAAATTTATAAGGAAGTTGAAAATAGGCAAAGTAAACTTAAAGGTACAAGATCAATCCAGATAAAAGTTTTCAGGGCAGATAATTGGGAAAGTCCAGCTGTGCATCTTGAAAGCCTTCAACAAGTGTTTCAGTTTCACGAATGGAATGAACAAGAAAAGATTGCAGTGGCTTATAATCACTTGAAGGGTGTGGCCATAGATTGGTGGCTTACTTTAAGTGTAAAGCCACAGACATTTGGGGAGTATGGATACACCATCATGCATAGTTTTTGGAGTGAAGAGAAACAATATTGCATTTTTAGAAGAGTTTTGCAGCAAGCATATTCCAAAGGGGATGGAGGAACTTATATGCAGTTTTTCTTTAGTCAAGCCACCATACTGAAGTCATTGATAACATTGTCTTTGCCAGAAAGCCAGACAATCTCAATAATAAGAAACAATATGCCAGTGGTGATACAACAAGCCTTGTTGATTAATTATAAAATGTGTATAGAAAAAATAATAACATTATTGACAGAGTTTGATTATAGTAGGGATAGAATAGAGAAGGAAAACATACTCGACGGAGATGGGGGAACAGTATCCAATGTGGTGGTGGATAAAGATGAACCGACATTAATTGGAGCCAACCAGACTTGTCCCATCATAACTATAAAAATTGGATCCATCACAGCACAGGCTTTAATTGATTCAGGGAGTCAGATGTCCCTGATTTCCAGTCACGTTTATTCACAGTTAAAACAACAAACTCACCTGTATACATTGCCTCTAAAGAGACTGCAAGTTACATTGGCTAATGGTAAAAAGGCAAATGTAGAGACAAAGCAGGTTTGGATCCAGCTTCATCTGGGAAACATGGAAGTGTATCAAGTCTTTTTGATAATGCCCGGGTTGATACAAGATGTCATAGTGGGAACAGATTTTCTTCATCAGCATAAATGTGTGCTTGATTATGGTCAATGCATATTTCAGTGTAGAGAAAGCATAATGCCCCTGGAGGGATTAAAAAAGTATCAGTCCTTACAAATACACTGTATGCAGTCAGTCTTAGACACCACTGAAGTAAAGAATAAGGTGGAACAGTCAATACTAAAGGGGACAGAGCAACATCTTTTAACACAGGTGTTGATGCAGTACCACACGGTTTTTTCTAATAGACCTCGGGCTATTGAAGGGTATGTTCATCGGATCAAAGTAAAGGAGGAAAACCATTTTCAAAGTCGATCTTACCCCATTCCATTTCAATATAAAGCCGAGGTGGATAGTCAGATACAACAGATGATCGAATGGGGTGTTATCAGTAAACAAGCATCATCTTATATTAACCCTTTGGTGGTAGTAAAGAAGAAAGATGGGGCAGCTAGAATATGTTTGGATGCTCGCTGTTTAAATGCTATCACTATTTTTGAAAGAGACATTCCTCCTACAATAACTGAAATTCTGGCTATATTTCAAGGGAAAACTGTCTTAATATGTTTGACTTGACTTTGAGTTATTGGCAGATACCTCTTCATATCTCCGATCACCAATATATGGGGTTTCGGTATGAAGAGTATACGTATGTCTTTAAATGGATGCCGTTCAGGTTGATCAACAGTGGATCTGGGTTGTTAAGGTGTTTGGATCAGATATTGTCAGAGAAGGTTAAAAATATTATAGTAATGTTCATGGATGATGTGGTTATTGCATCCAGAAATATCGAAGAGCACTTGGAACATGTGGAGATATTTTTCACCGAGTGCAGTCAAAAAAATATCACGATCAACTTGCAGAAAAGTTACTTAGCCATGGATGAAGTGACATTTTTGGGCTTTGTAATTGGAAAGGATGGTATTAAACCCCATCCAGATAAATTAGCTGCAATTGAGCATTTCCCTACATCTGCTAACAGACACCAGGTCAGGTCATTTTTAGGTCTCTGCAACTTTTACCAACGGTTTTATGAAAATTTTGCTGTGTAATCATCATCCTTAGTCCAGTTATTAAGAAAGGACCAGAAGTGGTTTTGGGGTTCACATCAGGAGCAGGAGTTTCAGCTCATTAAGAAGAATTTTCTGAAACAAGTAGTTCTGGCTTACTTTGATTTTTCCGAAACATTTTATATTCAAACTGATAGTAGCCGACATGGATTGGGAGTAGTATTATTCCAAATTGATGAGCAGAAACCTCACAAGGTATTATATTTTTGTAGCTGTCCCCTAAAAGGGGCTGAAAATAATTATACGACTACTGAAAAGGAGGCTCTGGTCATTGTATGGGCCTTCAGAAAGTTCAAACAATTCTTACTGGGCTCAAACATCATTGTTATTACTGACCATAAATGTTTGGAATTTCTGAATAATAGTTACCTGACAATTGATGGGCTCATTCAGTGGAGCTTGATCTTGCAGAAATTTCAATATAGAGTGGTCTATTGCCCTGGCAAGGATAACATTGTGGCAGATGTCTTAAGTTGGCACCCCGTAGATCTTTCACTGCATCACCTAAACTCGGATAACTTAAGTATCGCTGCTATTACATCGGTTATCGATGATTCCGTGGAACAAGATTTACAGAAACTACCAGAAATACAGGCAAGTGATCTGGATTATGCTCCAATGGTAGCCTACAAGAAAGGAGCAATGAATCCCTCACTAATGGACCTATCCAAGTTAGAACAACAAGGAGCTTATCATATTGAGGACAGTGTCCTTCAATACAAGGTTACTGCAAAAGAAGGTTCCTGGAGAACCCTCATACCTAAAAAGATTAGGAATCATTTAATTGAATATGTGCATTGTCTGTATGGACATTTTGGACCGCATAAGGTTGAGTATGTGCTCTGAGAATTATTTTATTGGCCAGGGATGTACTCAAATATTTTATTGGTTCTCAGAAGTTGCCACACATGTTCATGAACGAAACCCATAAATAAAAATTTTGAGTTTTGCAACCCATTCTAGCTCAGAATCCTAATGAGTTACTAGCTAATGACTTTTATGGTCCATTACCAGCATATCGGCAATACCGGTTCTTAGTTGTCATGTATGATGTCTTTTCAAAATATGTGACAGCTTATCCATTAAGAAAGACTGATGCTTTAAACACTATCAAAGTATTACAAGAGCAGCAAATTCCTAGAATCGGCAAGCCTCAATGTATACTCTCGGATCACAGAACACCCTTTAAATTGTGCCAGTGGAAGCATTGGCTCCAGCAACCGGATATAAAACATTTATTAACATCCATACACAACCCTCAATCTAACTCCTGTGAGCGGGTTATGAGGGAGCTTAACCGGTTATTCTGGTTGTATGTCAACCAGAACCACAGAGAATGGGTGAAACAGACTGAGAATGTTGTTAATTATATTAATTGTACGTTAAATGAGTCCACAGGGTTTACTCCCATTAGGCTGCATTTCGAAAAAAATTATCCTATACTTATCAAAGCTCCATTACCCATCGATCGTGATAACCCTAATGGAGAGAGGGACAGAGAAAAGGATAAAATTAAAGCACATGGCTGAATTGCGCATAAGGCGTGCAAACTGGAATCCTTGCCAATTCGATACTGGTGATAGGGTTTTTGTCAGAAAACCTCATGTGAGCTATCCAACAAGGCATCAATACAAAATTTTTTTTCCGATATATGATGGACCTTTTACTATAAAAAAAATATATGGTCAGAATGCCTTTCTTCTGGAAGATGAGTCTGGAATTCAGGGGTCCTATAATGCCCGTAGTCTTAGACCTGCTGAACAAAGGATCAATAATGATAGGTAAGTAGCAAAAATTATCATTGATGTAATAAAGCGATTGATTGCTGTTAACACATATAAGAAATGTCCAGCTGGGATTTTGCAAAGAGGGGAGGGTTAACACGTTTAAAAAAAAAAAAAGAAGTTACAGGGTTTTTTTTTTGATCAGGTATTCAGCCAGTTGAGCTGGATTGATTTTCAATTCAATGGTTTTATTGCTAAAATTAAAAAGGGAAAACAACTTTATTTTCATTAAATGTCTAATGCTAAATTTTTTTTTATTATTATTTCAAAACACATACGCATTTATATTTTCACATTTATATTTTCGCATTTATATTTTAAAATAGATTATTTAATGTTTATAAAATTGATTTAGAATAGTTTAATTTCACTACTTTATTTATAAAATTGATTTAAAAATACCTTACTTTCACTGCCTGTTTTAATCAAAAAGCTTGCTAATTATATATTCCTGTTGCTTTTATTTTTAATCATTTTTAAAGTTAATTCTAAAAGTCTAAAAGTGGAGATTTAGTTTTGTATTTGTTATTTTGGATACAATAATCCCTCGTTGGAATTCTTAAATTAGATTGAGCGTGAAATTAATATTTGCCCTGCAGGAGAAATAGAATTAGAGACTAATGAAAGTTTTTCACGGGAAATGTAGCGAGGCAAGGATAGCCGCCAATTTTTGGAGAGAGAAGAGATTCATTATTAGATACACACTTGGATTATGGCCTGCAAAGAGATGCCATTGTGAGTAGCTGTTCAGACATTTAATTCCTACTAAAAACTTAAATAATTATTGACAAACTTCGTTGCTGTGCAAGATATCAAAATCCACTGCTATGAGTTTTGCCATCATTAGAATGTCTGGCTAATTTAAACAAAGGACGGACCCACGCCTACCAGCTCTCCTTCAGTCATGCCATGAACCTCTAAAATAAATGCTGCCTCTACCTTGCCACTGTCAAAGGATCTGAAAGATGAACTATTATCAAAAGTGTGCACTCATCACTAAATCACTAGAACTCTGCCTTACCATAAGCTAAACTTTTTCCTATTCTAGCCAGGGTAAATAAATTGCATTTAATTAAATATCCACTCAATCTAATGATAAGTATGTTATAAGGTTGTATTAATTATTTATTATCAGTATTTATCTTTTCTAGTATTGAAAGTGTATCTTGGAATCTTAGTTTTAAGATTACAAGTTTGTTTGCAATTTTCGTTTATCAGAGGGTGCATTAGGAGATTGTATTTTATACGTTTAATATATACCTGATTATTTCGATATCTATTACAAAACGCATTGGCAGTTTTCGTAGTCTTTATTTATTCACCTGCCCTTAGTTGTAAAATAAAGAATCTTTAAGCATGTTTCATTTGCACTGTTTGTGCAAACAACAAAATCTTTTTGCTGGCTATTGGTCAAGTTATTTCTTCGGGTTGTCTGAAAATAGTCTATTTCTTTCTGGATTACGTAAGATCATAATCAAATATCTGTTGCTGTCTTGTAGGTGAGATCAACCATGTTTACTTTGAATGTAGTATTACATGCAGCAGTCCTGTGGCGTTTTAATGACAGTAATTAGAATATTACTGCTCAGACGTCCGCGCTGGTTACATTGATTTCCAGCGGGACAGTAACTGTTTTATTATCCCTGATTCAGGAAGCTAGAGTTGTTGTTTGTTTTTGTTATTTTACAATTGGCCAGCAAGAAGATAGTATCATAACCATTTCTTATATTTTAAGTGAGAGAATTTTATTGCCAAACTGTTTAATGCCTTCATGTTTGTCGTACTCTTGTGCACTCTCTGGTAAATATACATATGTTAACATAAGTCACTTTTATATTCATGGCTAGATGTCTTTACTATATTGTCTAACTTATAAAATTAATAAATTGTTTAAATTTATTTGGCTGACGTTTGTCTTTGTGCTTTGATTTCTCAGCTGTCTAAATAATATTTAAGATATCTTGTTCCTCCTTGGGTGTAGTTCGGTGCCTTTTGATTCGCATATCCTGTCCACCCTAAAATAAATGTCTAGTTTCTATTTTCGGACTAGTGGCGCCCCCAGGGTCAGTATATGCAAATCTCAAAGATCTTTCTCCTGTTACAATATATATATATATATTAAATGTAAAAGTATAATACCCGTTATAAAAAATATTATATATAATATCTAAACAAACAATTTAACGATAAAAAAAATTATATTTTAAATTCTTTAGTAGCACTTTCAATTACTTAGTATTCCTCGTCAGCTTTTAATTGAATTTCAAATTTTTAATGTTACATAAATTTCCATAAGCTGTGCCTGGTCTTATTTGCAACTTGCCTATTAATAATATTATCTTTATATTTATCTATTAAAATTGCCCCTTTAATTTTCCTTTTTTTATGATTCCTTTCTTCCATTAATATTTTTATTTCATTAATATTAAATGTAAACGTATAATTACAAGTTTTTTCATGGTCAAAGAATACTAAAGTTGTATTAAATTGACTATTTACATTATTTTTAATCAGATTATATAATAATCTTTTTTTCATAAAACATTTTGATTCCTAGATATATAATTTTTTACATCCACATGAAATCTGATAAATTATATTACTTCTTTGCAATTTATGAATTATACTCTTAGAATTATTAATCAATCGATCAACATTTGGAGAAACACAAAATGAAATATTATACTTTTCTTTAAATGTATACTTAATTAATTTAGATTATGTTATTTACAAATGACATAGATATCCATTTTTTATTATCTAAGGTAACATTGCAAACACTCTTCTTATTATTAAATGAATTATTAAAACCAAATTTTGTGTACAGTAAATTTATTTAATAATAAGAAGAGTATTTGCAATGTTATCTTAGATAATAAAAAATAGATATCTATGCCATTTGTAAATAACATGCAATCTAAATTAATTAAGAATATATTTTTAAAAAAGTATAATATTTCATTTTGTGTTTCTCTGAATGTTAATCGATTGATTAATAATTCTAAGAGTATAATTCTTAAATTGTAAAGAAGTAATATATTTTATCAGATTTCATGTGGGTGCAAAAATTATATATTGGGGAATCAAGATGTTTTGTGGAAAAAAGATTAAAGGAGCATCAATTATTATATAATCAGATTAAAAATAATGTAAATAGTCAATTTAATACAACTTCAGTATTCTTTGACCATGAAAAAACTTGTAATTATAGGTTTACATTTAATATTAATAAAATAAAAATATTAATGGAAAAAAGGAATCATAAAAAGAGGAAAATTAAGGAGGCAGTTTTAATAGATAAATGTAAAGATAATGTTATTAATAAGCAAGTTGCAAATACAGCCATACATAGCTTATAGAAATTTATGTAACATTAAGTTTAAAAAATTTGAAATTCAGTTAAAGCTGATGAGGATTACTACATAATTGAAAGCGCTACTAAAGAATTTAAAATATAATTTTTTTTACCATTAAATTGTTTGTTATATATTATATATATTGTTAAAATAAATTGAAGTTTTCTATTTATCTATTAATATTTAATTTCTCACTAAAAGAAAAGAGAATTAGTATTACAAAAAAAAAAAAAAAAAGAATAAGAAAAATAGTGTGGTTTTATTAAGCATTGGGAAGATTTAACATGTATAGAAGAGTGTGGTTTGGACAGAGGATTTTCCCTTGAATTTCACACATATGTAAACATTTATAATAGATAAATGTATTGAATTAATTTGTTATTCAAATAAATTCTATTACATAAAATTACTTATGCGTGTGATGATTATTTATTAAAATATTCATTGTTTATTACTATCAATACACATCTTTTTATAATCTAAAATTCACTTAAAATATTTAAGAGTTCCAATTATTTTTATTCAAATCTTTATGAATGTTTTTCTTAAAAAAAAATGATTGAAAACTTTAGGCACTTTAATTGTAAAACCATAGATGTGTAAAAACAATTAATCCAGATAGAACAATAAATAATGATGAATTTCCATCTTTTGAATCATTTCATTAACATGGTAAACACATTTCCCCCCCATTTTTAAAAATGCTATGGGGATAATTAATATTTCCTGAGAAGTGAAATTTCTAATTTTAGCCATTTCTTATAAAATTATTTATGAAGAGTAAGTCCATTAATTTTAAAACTGGTTTAATAAAACAAATTTCCAAATGCAGATGTTTAGGTAATATTTTTTTAAATACAGAACCTGTATTTGTTTTAATTGTTATAGCAGATGACTTTTGAAATTTGCCATTTCAACATCTGAGTTGAGAAGTTTACACATAACCTTTTAAAACACATTTAAATAAAATATTATACTTTAATAAAATTAAATGTACAAATCATAATGTTAGAATAAATATTTATATTAACATCACATGACCACCATTCTTTATGCGTACACAAGTGTACACTAGGTGCAGTGCTATCAGATCCAAGACTACTCACAGATAAAAGCCACAAGCTAGAAACTAGTCTGGGGATATTGGATGAGTAGGCACTAGATAGGAATTGTATGCACAAATCTTTCTGCATCTATTGATTACTCTGGCTTGCAGTGAATGGTACTACTGTATGGAAAATTTTGCCTCTGTGTTATCAGCTTGTGTAAGCATAAGTGGTTTAATACCAAAACTGCCCAATAGAATTATGGTTGGTTATTAAAGAATCAAAAACACCAAAATATATAAATGCTGAGCTGAGTTTGGATCTATATGACTATACAAGCAAATGAGCTTGAATTGAAAACATTATTGTGTTTTGATTTTGGACTCAAAGTTGTATAGCTAACTAAAAGGTAAAAAGTGGCTGCTGTAGAGGTGCATTAGATCCTAAGATCTAGGTGCAGTGCTCTCAGATCCAAGGCTCCTCACTGTTTAAAGACACAAGCTAGAAACTACTCTGGGGATATTGGATGTGTAAGCACTAGTTAGGTATTTTCACAAATCTTTCTGCATCCATTGATTACTTTGGCTTGCACTGAGTAGCTCTATAGTATGGAGAGTTTTGTCTCTGTGTTAAATATTTATATTACAGATATTAAGATAAATGATTTTAATTTCATTTACCGATTCGCACAATAATTGAGATTTTATTTCAGATTTAAAATAACTCAACCTAAATATTTTAAAATAGTATTCCTTTATATTCAAATATATCAAAGAAACATAAACATTCATACTCTCACCAATATATTTAATTATTACATTAAAAGTTTATGTCATTATTTAGCTTTCTCATAATTGTATACACTAATTTTGTGTTAACTGATTCTATTTTAACTAATTTATCAATATATATGCATTATTATGCATTTTATTAGCATATTGTCCTTTTTGTATGTGCGGGTTTTTAAAACTAAACCAAAATTGCTACAAGAAATTTAAACGCCATATAAGGGAAAACATCTTAAATTTTTTTTCCAAAATTTTCTTGGATACGGTAAATTTAAGAATTTGAAGTTATATTTATTATTTTACAAATACCAAATAACCATCACAATATATATAAATGACATAGATATTAATGGTAAAATGGATTGTTCCATTACAATGTAACTTGAGATGTGCATCATGTAAACTCAGTTCAAGAAGACATAATTAAAACTATCCTGTGAGAAAAATAAATTGTAGGAAATTATAACCGTCAAATCGTATTTCAAAAAGTGAATATTTATTTTAATATATTAATATTTTCTTATTTTATAGAAATAATGAATCAAGTACCATTAAATAATATTCGTAACAGAATAAAAATAAATATATTCTTAATTCTGCATCGTTTCCATGCCCTTGCAACCCTTTTGTATTGGCCCTTTCATGCCTTGCTTATCTTGCTTACTACCTTACTTCAGTCCTTGATCATGTATATTGATTATATTGAATGGAGTGAATGACTGTAAGAAGCTTGAAAGTTTGGGTTCAAATTCCGTATAATTATGTCTAAGGTTAAGAGTATACATTATACTTGTATTTCAATATTAAGAGTAATATTTTATTCTTTATGCTAAATTTTTGGAATAACAAAAATTTGAACTACTTGCTAACTAAAGTGATATTTTCTTCATTATGCTAAATTTTTGGAAATAAAAATTTCATCTATATGCTGTCTAAAATAATATCTTAAAGAAATTAATATTTACTTTGTTTTTAGAAGAAACTATTTTACCAACAATATGATTTTACAATTTTGAAGGCTGAAGAGTTGTTGTTTGGAGTAGTTTGACGCCTGTCCATTAAAGTATGAAGATTGGCTATCTTAATATAAAGCTCAGTACTGATTGTATATATGTGTGGAGATGGTAATCTGGATCAACTGATGAGTGCTGGTTTAGCACGAAATTTGATATTGTTGATTATTTATCTTTTCAACATGTGGGTGATGAGGTGTGTCACCAATATTAGATGTCACTGAGAGTAGTGGGTCATGTAAAAGACTGAGTTCGAATCCTGCATATATTATATATATATATATGCCGGTGTTAAGTCTGTACAATGTATTAATTTTGTAAAGTGAAAATTATTGCATTTTTGGAAGTTATGTTTTATTTTGGAGAACGAAAAATTCAACTTTAATATTGTATTTATTTTAAAATAAATGTTTCCTAAAATGTGCTTAATTGCATTGGATAATATGAAAAGAATAAGGATTGCGTCCGTTTTAAATTTATTTGCCTCCGATACTAATTGTACGCTATATCGACTTTGAATTGTTTTGGAAACGTGTCAGCATTCTATTTATTGCCTGGGAGATTGAATAATTATTTATCCATGTGAGATCTTAAAACATTATTGCAGTTTTAATAAAATAGTCTGGATTATAATGACATTATTATTCAAACTGAAACATTATAAAATATGCTTAGAATAAGTGATTTCATGATTGTTTATAATTTAAATATCATGTATGGGTATTTGAATTCTCAAAGTATATTTGCATATTGTATTAACAAAGTTAACATGAACATTAAATATGGATTTATTGAAAGAATGAAATGAATAAATGGATGTACACTTGAAGTTGATGTATTATTTTGATAAATT
Organism: Epiperipatus broadwayi; assembly: GCA_028023455.1. Classification (NCBI taxonomy): domain Eukaryota; kingdom Metazoa; phylum Onychophora; class Udeonychophora; order Euonychophora; family Peripatidae; genus Epiperipatus; species Epiperipatus broadwayi. The sequence goes on from JAQFVV010013147.1 coordinate 55,692, forward strand.
GTTAATTTATAATTCTTATGCCTAATTATTTTATTATGCATACAATGTGTTTTATTAGTCTTACATATGATGTTTTATAGTATGGTACATGAGAAATAGTATGTGTTTGAAACTATTTTCATGTTATTTTGAGTTATACCTTTAAAATATCAGATGTCATAGGTGTTATAAATATTGTGTTGGGCAAACTTTTCATTTTGGTTTATTCTTGTTGAGTCTTTTAGATTAGAGATATGATACTAATTATAAAATTTCACTTAGATAAGTGTGAACTTTTAATTATCCCATCATTTTGCCAGATGATGAAGACATGTACAGTGTAACTTATGCTTATATTAGCTCTTGATCTCATAAGAGTTGTTTTACAAATGATAATGGTGTGAATATTCATAGCATGAATATTTGACATGTAAACATAACATTGGTTATCTAAATTTAAGTAATTATTTTGCATAGGCTGAGAAAATTATACATCCTTCCCAACTTAATGCTGTTTCTTTTGCTGGCAACATAGAAAGTGAAACATACTGATGAAATGTACTTATACCAATGTTTCTATTTAGAAAGATAACAAGTTTATAAAGACAAGGAGAACATCATAGATGATAAATATTTTTACTTTTATGAATGTAAATTAATTATTAAAATATTGTAATAATTCTTTTGTTTGACTACCATAAAGTATAAAGTATTTATAATTATATTTTATATTATTAATAAAATCTTTATTTTATTCTTAATTTATGACTTTATTTTCGTTATCATCATCTGCATAATTGGAAAATTCAAATCACAAAAGTATTATAATATTTGTATGATGAGTACATATCATATAAAACTCATTTAAAATTTAAGGCAGTATATCAAGGTTACATTAATATTTCAGATTTGGAATCATATTATTTTAGTCTTAATTATAAGAATATATGAGGTGATCTATTAATATGAACACTTCTACTCGTTGCACCACAAAAGTATCACATGCTGCTGGATAAGAATATTTGAAAATTTAAGAGTCTCATTATAAACTATAACTGGAATTATTTATTCCTAGTAGGTATGTATGAAATAATTTCAGAAAAATAAAATATCTTATTAGACATGATGATATGATAGAAATATGAGATATTGAATATATAAGTTTATGTGAAAAGGACATATGGCAAGCACCAATAGAAGGTAAGGTTACTACACACACACACATATATATATATATATTGTAACAGTCAAGTTTGTACATTCGTGTAACAGAATTCAGAATCCAAGTAAAAGAGACCGAAGCTGACCAGACTAGGACTGTGACATCCCAAGACCGACCATATTTCAACTCGTAAGCCAGTACTCCAAGACTCAAGACCCTACGAATGACCACCTTGAAATTACACATAGCATACTCCCGTATTCGTGGCCAACATAGGTCAGGTAGAAACAATGAGACTCATAATTAAATTACAAATTGATCGTATCTAACGAATAACTAACTTAATGGAGACCTTTAATAATGCATATTCTATAACATAATAATAATGAGAATTGGATTGAATAATGAAACTGAGAGTGGACTAGGTTAATTTACTAAAGTTTAATTTCTTCAATAATAAGTTTGATCTAAACTATTTCTTATAAATTTTACACATGTAAAAATGCACGCAGGCATTTAATGGCTGAAGAATTTGGACAAATTCTTTGGTAAGATTAATAAATAAATTTACATTTAAGTAAGATGAACACAGCAGTTATTCATCTTACAATTTGTATACAATTATTTTACGAATTTACATATAATAAATGCATGCAGGCATTTAAATAAATAGCTTTTCACTATGCCATGTCTATCGTGTAACATATGCGGACTCCTCTTAATGTGTAGCTGAATACTAATAATTTAACTAAACCTTGGTCAACACTTACAGTAGACATTTCTCATCTGTTTATATTTATTTAGTGAGCCTAAATAGGGCTGCAATAACTTAGATTGACTGGACTTTTAAGAATATCTCAGACAATTGCTGAAAAAACTAAAATAGGGAGGTAGAGTTGGCTGCTCTGGTTGTACTAATGCCCTATAGCACCAGCAATACAATAATAAAGTCGCTCTGCAGATGGATTGGTAGGTTAAGGGTTTCTGCGACCAATGCCAGTACCCTGAAAACCGATCGTTAAGCTGCATGAAAAGAAACAAATAGTTCAGAAAGGCGGGCAATTTACATGCTAACCTGGCCTTAAACTCAGGCTTCGCGACAGCTCTACCCTATGAGAGGAAGATGTGCTGGCTTAACCGAGGCTACATCTTATTTACATAAATATACGTGGCAGCAAAATGAGAAAATATTAAAGTGAATAAATCACATCTGCCAAGCAAAGCATTTGTAAAATTTATATTCTATAGGCAAGAACAATAGCTTATTAGCTTAATCAAATAGAAGCCAACTCTTAGGTAGCATGATAAAATATATGCTATAGACGGGAATAATTACAGATAATCTTTGCTCTTCCAGCTAATTCTAATTTATTATTGATCAAATGACCAGTATTTAAAAGAAGGGAAAGTATATTTGAAGGGGTTAATAAATAGCCTAAATAGCAAATATACTTATAAATATTTATCAAGGTTAGTCTATTTCTTAGTATTTAAAATTTAAACCTCACTAAAATAAGCCACATTGCAAAAATTTACAATTAAACAATTATCAAAAAAAATATTAAATAATAACGAGCAAGTCGTTACTATTTTCTTAAGAGGGTTTTGAAACAGTGCACAGAAATAAGATTATAAATAATTAAGTGAAGAGGTTTTAATTAATCTCTTCTTAAAATATTAAAATTTAGTATTTGCTGTTTCGAAGCGTCAGCATATCATAAAATAAATATAACAAATATTAAAAACTATGTGATAAAAAAAAAAACTAGAGACATGGCTGCAAGGATAGTTTAAAGTAGAAAACATTAGTTAATTTCTCAAAGAGATTTTAAAAGCAAGTAAATCATTTACTGATTTTAAAACAACAAAAGAAAAGCTTTAACATTAAAATATATTGAGTGGTTAGTTAGCTAACTAGAATTTAAAAAGGTAGTTTGAAATTATACATAAAATATACAGAAAATAGACAGAGCTCTGCAGTTTAAAGTGATTTACTGGTATTTTTAGGTGCTTGAGCTGGAGCTTGGTGAGTTTCCTGGGTGGCTTGCAGCATGCTCTTTTTTTACAGTGGTCTGTAATTATTATAGCAGCATTCTTCTTTTTTTTTAAGTTAGATGGTAGATATTATAGCGGCCTTCTTCTTTTTTAAGTTAGATGGTAGATATTATAGTGGCATTCTTGCTTATAAAGGGTGTCAGATGGAAACAAACCCGTCGCCTTCTTACAGAGTGAGAGCTAAGACGGCCAAACTAGCCAGACATCTCAGTTCAAAACTAGATTTGATTTTTAAATATAAAATGCACTTCAAAATGGAGTCTCCTCTCAGTATATAGATCTCAGTCAGTTCTATAAGTATTATAGATCTCAGCCAGTCTACTGTATTATTGATCTCAGCCAGTCTATCTCCCTCTCAAAATATGGCCCATTTATATCTTTTTCTTATCAGCTTAACACCTTTAGGAATTTTTCTTTGCTTCATGATTACATTTTTTAAATTAATTTTGTTAACACACAATCTGCTTTCAAATATGCTGATAAGTTTCTGAGGCATTATAACTTTGACTTAATTCCATTTTAATTAAATTCTAAAAACATGTAGTTTTGATCTTAAATATTTGATAAACTATTAAAGTATTTCAGTTATAACTTTTATGGTTATTTTGTAAAACTATTTTGCCATAAACAATTTTAATCCACAAATAACTTAAATATTTATATCTGACACAATTTCGATTAGCCAGATTTTAAAATGACTTTTTAATTTGACCAAAGGTAGGTGCGGTCATTAATTAGATACTTGTTTACGACGAAATCTGTTTCTAACCAACTTTTAATTCTAAGAAAAAAAGAATCTTAATTTTTAAAGAAGACTTCTCGGCACATTTGAAAGAAAACTTTTTTAACATTTTTAAATAAACATTTTAAAATATTTTCATCTTTTACCATTTTAAATATATAACACATTTTAATGTTTTAAATCACGCCACCCCTATATACATTACAAATATAGGTTGGATTATATATCCACATACGAATTAAAATAATAAATTTATTAATAAATTGAACCTTATCATTATTTAACATAATAAAAGTATTTTTTTTTAAATAAACACGATATTAATAATAATATGCTATAATTCTATCAAACCTATTTAATTATAGCATTCTTTTGTATGTAAATATATAATGCTGTTCAGACAGCCATGACAGCAAATTGTAGTTTTATTTTACATATTATAGTTTAAATGAGATTTGAATCTAACACAGATGAGTGGGCTACTATATTGATGATGAAACGGCAAGGGATTAGGATGTTCCCGTTTCATATCCGTCAACTTGTAAAAATACAACAATAAAAAAAATGACTTTCCTTACATGTAATTATTTGGGATTTATAATCATGAACTTCTATTTTATTTTTTTATTTATATATCCAAATGACCTGTTTAACTGAGCACAAAAAAAAACTCATTTACTAAAACAATTTATTATATAACTTACATAAACTCTCCAGTCACAATCACCCACGCACCCTAAAACAGTGGCAATTTGCAAAATATCTATAATAACACAAATAATAAAATACGAATCCTTCAATATTATAATATACACTGTTATATTCGATTGAATATCTGTCATGGTTAGAATGGGGTAACGATGTTAGTTTTTTTTTATATATATATATAAAATAATGTTTGGGGAGGGGCAGATCAGATCCTTCATCATACTACTACTATAATTTTAAGTTGGATCTGTGGGTTGTTTCACAATTTGGTCTTCCATGCTGGGATTAAAGTAATATGCCAAAAGATCATCATCATCATCATAAGAAGTATCACCTAATTCCTGATAATCTCTTATCACACTCCAGGGTGGTCATTTACTGTATTTTCCTAATACTTTATTATTTAGAGTCAGGGTTCAAATCCGTCCCTTATTCTCTATTTTTATCGGATTCTGTTGATCTTCTCCGGCTTTCTTATCTATTGTCTCAAGCATGCTTTCTGTCTCTTTGAACCTTGCCCTCTTCTCATTAGTATATGGGTCCTTTCTTTTTCTTTTCTTTCCTTTTATCTTACTTTCTGCTCCTCTGCTTGTTTTCCATTTCTCCTTTCTCTTTTCATACATTCCATCTGGTCCCCAGAGTTCCTTATCCAAGTCTATTCTATTCATTCGGAGCTCCTGACTAAAATTTTTAACCCATTCTCTCATTTTAAGTTCTCTGTCTATTGGCTCATCATCCTCGCTCACTTCGGTACTTGACTTTTCCTTGTTCTCAAATATTGGCACTTTGTTAACCTCCAAAACCTTCCAGTCTTCATTATCCTCTTCTGACATATTTATTTCTTCCATTTTTAACACTTCTAATTCATTGTCCACTTCATGACCTGCCACTTGCCCTTTGACGCCTTGATATATGATTTCTCTATTAAGTTGCAGGTCCTTTGTCTCATCCATTAGATCGAGTTCCTGAATAGATTCGACAATGACATTTTCTTCTTTGAGTGCTACCTGACTTTTATATGTTTGGTGGTTTTCCCTCAATTCAGACATCTCCTCTCTGATCTCTCTGTGTATATCTTGACATTCCTTAATTTTGAGGCTTATATCTGTTCCCATTTTGGAGACTTTTTCCTCTAGATTTACTTCTTGACGCTCTGTCTGTACTCTGATGGCCGTAATTTGTTCTTTAATCACCCCTATTTCCTTGCTATTGTCTTCTTGATTTTTACCTAATTTCTCCATCAATTCCACCTGAACTTCTTCAGATTTTAGCTGGCAGCTGATTTTTAACTCCTGCAGTTTTTTGCATATACTATCCTCGAACTGTCTATTTCTTCTGATCCCTTTCCTCAGCCTCCTTTCTATGCTTTTCATCCCTTTCTATTGCTTCCTGTCTATGCTTTACGTCCCTTTCTATTGCTTCCTGTCTATGCTTTTCACCCCTTTCTATTGCTTCCTGTCTATGCTTCTCACCCATTTTCATTATCATTTTAATTTGTTCACAAATTGAACTCATCTCCAGACATTTTGTCTTATCTTCATCTGGTGGACTAGAAGCAGTTTCCTCTTTCTCTTCCATATTACTATTTTATCCTATTCTATTTATCCAATATATTTTTACAGAGCTAAATTAATTTACTTTGACTTGACTTTTTATAATATGGCAAATAGCTATACTCCGCAAATGAAAACGACCTGTCGACTTTTCATCCTGTTCCTATGCCTAACTCTATTAAAGATGCCTATAAATGATACTTCTATATTTTATTTAAATTCGCTAAGATTCACCCATCTTTAAAATCTGACTACAAAAATATTTAACAAATGATTAAAATTTACTAAAATAACTAAATCAATAAAGGTATCTCACCATCGGTCTCTTCTTCCAGCTGCTTTTAAAATAGACTTCAGTTGTTCATGATTATAACATAATTCATTTTACATGTCTGTGCCAGTTTCAAACCTCAAACTTTTGATTTGACCCTATACTTTATTCCATTCTTATTTTCATCAAATCCAATTCTATTTTTTTTTTTAAAAAAACAAAAAAACAAATCAAATGGGTCCCCTTTTTCTTTTAAACTTAGAACGTTTTCTTCTTCACCTCTGATGACAAATTTATATGAGGATGACTTATAGCTTGTTCAAATCATCCTCGGGCGCCAGTCACCAGTAAGCAGGAAAGATTACATAAACTTTATAAAATATTTAATAAAAAAAATTTTTTTTTTTTACTATGCATTTGCACATATATAAATTCAGAGTGTGGAATTGATTGCTGTGTCTCCTGATTTATTTACTAATTTACTCCCTTTTTATTATTATATTATATCCAGAAAAAATACTCTACATGAATTACAAATATATTTGCGATAAGTCAAGAGAAGCCAACCCGGGATAAAAATCTTATACATATACATATTTTTCTTTTAGTGTTATTTAGAAAAGAAAAAAAAAAAACACTATATACTTAAATACTATACAGGGTATTGCAGAGTGTGGGAATAATTAACAAAGTCCCAACTGATGGATGTCCAAACGCATGAAAAAAAATCTATACATAGACATTATTTTGGACAACGAAAAATTAATTTAAAATCATTAATTTTGAACAAAGAATTTTATCTCTATACTCATTAATCTCCTCAGGGGTGGAAATAAGTTACAGGCCACATGATTTGGGCGTACAAACACGGGAAAAAAAATACTATGTAACAGTCAAGTTTGTACATTCGCGTATCAGAATTCAGAATCCAAGCAAAAGAGACTGAAGCTGACCAGACTATGACTGTGACATCCCAAGTCCGACCACACTTCAACTTGTAAGCCAGTACTCCAAGACTCAAGACCCTATGAATGACCACCATGAAATTACACGTAGCATACTCCTTTATTCGCGGCCAACATAGGTCAGGGAGAAACAATGAGACTCATAATTAAATTACAAATTGATCATATCTAATTAATAGCTAACTTAATGGAGACCTTTAATAATGCATATTCTATAACATAATAATAATGAGAATTGGATTGAATAATGAAACTGAGAGTGGACTAGGTTAATTTACTAAAGTTTAATTTCTTCAATAATAAGTTTGATCTAAACTATTTCTTACAAATTTTACACATGTAAAAATGCACGCAGGCATTTAATGGCTGAAGAATTTGGACAGATTCTTTGGTAAGATTAATAAATAAATTTACATTTAAGTAAGATGAACGCAGCAGTTCTTCATCTTACAATTTGTATACAATTATTTTACGAATTTACATATAATAAATGCATGCAGGCATTTAAATAAATAGCTTATCACTACGCCATGTCTATCGTGTAACATATGCAGACTCCTCTTAATGTGTAGCTGAATACTAATAATTTACTTACGGTAGACATTTCTCGTCTGTTTATATTTATTTAGTGAGCCTAAATAGGGCTGCAATAACTTAGATTGACCGGACTTTTAAGAATATCTCAGACAATTACTGAAAGAACTAAAATAGGGAGGTAGAGTTGGCCGTTTTGGTTGTACTAATGCACTATAGCACCAGCAATACAATAATAAAGTCACTCTGTGGATGGATTGGTAGGTCAAGGGTTTCTGCGACCAACGCCGGTACCCTGAAAACCGATCGTTAAGCTGCATGAAAAGGAACAAATAGTTCAGAAAGGCGGGGGACTTACATGCTAACCTGGCCCTAAACTCAGGCTTCGCGACTGCTCTACCCTATGAGAGGAAGATGTGCTGGCTTAACCGAGGCTACATCTTATTTACATAATTATACGTGGCAGCAAAACGAGAAAATATTAAAGTGAATAAATCACATCCGCCAAGCAAAGCATTTGTAAAATTTATATTCTATAGGCAAGAACAATAGCTTATTAGCTTAATCAAATAGAAGCCAACTCTTAGGTAGCATAATAAAATATATGCTATAGATGGGAATAATTACAGATAATCTTTGCTGTTCCAGCTAATTCTAATTTATTATTGATCAAATGACCAGTATTTAAAAGAAGGGAAAGTATATTTGAAGGGGTTAATAAATAGCTTAAATAGCAAATATACTTATAAATATTTATCAAGGTTAGTTTATTTCTTAGTATTTAAAATTTAAACCTCACTAAAATAAGCCACATTGCAAAAATTTACAATTAAACAATTATCAAAAAAAATATTAAATAATAACGAGCAAGTCGTTACTATTTTCTTAAGAGGGCTTTGAAACAGCACACAGAAATAAGATTATAAATAATTAAGTGAAGAGGTTTTAATTAATCTCTTCTTAAAATATTAAAATTTAGTATTCGCTGTTTCAAAGCATCAGCATATCATAAAATAAATATAACAAATATTAAAAACTATGTGATAAAAAAAAATAACTAGAGACATGACTGCAGTGATAGTTTAAAGTAGAAAACATTAGTTAATTTCTCAAAGAGATTTTAAAAGCAAGTAAATCATTTACTGATTTTAAAACAACAAAAGAAAAGCTTTAACATTAAAATATATTGAGTGGTTAGTTAGCTAACTAGAATTTAAAAAGGTAGTTTGAAATTATACATAAAATATACAGAAAATAGACAGAGCTCTGCAGTTTAAAGTGATTTACTGGTATTTTTAGGTGCTTGAGCTGGAGCTTGGTGAGTTTCCTGGGCAGCTTGTGGCATGCTCTTCTTTTACGGGTGGTCTGTAAATATTATAGCAGCATTCTTTTTTTTAAGTTAGATGGTAGATATTATAGCGGCATTCTTGCTTATAAACGGTGTCGGATGGAAACGAACCCGTCGCCTTCTTACGGGTGACAGTTAAGATGGCCAAACTAGCCGGACATCTCAGTTCAAAACTAGATTTGATTTTTAAATATAAAATGTGCTTCAAAGTGGAGTCTCCTCTCAGTATATAGATCTCAGTCAGTTCTATCAGTATTATCGATCTCAGCCAGTCTATCTCCTGCTCAAAATATGGCCCATTTATATCTTTTTCTTATCAGCTTAACACCTTTAGGAATATTTCTTTGCTTCATGATTACATTTTTTAAATTAATTTTGTTAACATACAATCTGCTTTCAAATATGCTGATAAGTTTCTGAGGTGTTATAACTTTGACTTAATTCCATTTTAATTAAATTCTAAAAACATGTAGTTTTGATCTTAAATATTTGATAAACTATTAAAGTATTTCAGTTATAACTTTTATGGTTATTTTGTAAAACTATTTTGCCATAAACAATTTTAATCCACAAATAACTTAAATATTTATATCTGATGCAATTTCAATTAGCCAGATTTTAAAATGACTTTTTAATTTGACCAAAGGTAGGTGCGGTCATTAATTAGATACTTGTTGACGAAATCTGTTTCTAACCAACTTTTAATTCTAAGAAAAAAAGAATCTTAATTTTTAAAGAAGACTTCTCGGCACATTTGAAAGAAAACTTTTTTAACATTTTTAAATAAACATTTAAAAATACTTTCATCTTTTACCATTTTAAATATATAACACATTTTAATGTTTTAAATCACGCCACCCCTATATACATTACAAATATAGGTTGGATTATATATCCACATACGAATTAAAATAATAAATTTATTAATAAATTGAACCTTATCATTATTTAACATAATAAAAGTATTTTTTTTAAATAAACACAATATTAATAATAATATGCTATAATTCTATCAAACCTATTTAATTATAGCATTCTTTTGTATGTAAATATATAATGCTGTTCAGACAGCCATGACAGCAAATTGTAGTTTTATTTTACATATTATAGTTTAAATGAGATTCGAATCTAACACAGACGAGTGGGCTACTATATTAATGATGAAACGGCAAGGGATTAGGAGGTTCCCATTTCAATATATATTATAAGTTAATTATTATATGTAAATCATAGAATCCCAATCAATGATTAAAATAAACCAGTAAAATATCATCATTATATTACCAAGGCAATACTCAGATAATAAATGGAAATGCCATTTATTTACTAAGACTAAGGTCATAAATAGAAATTGTCTAAATTAGATTGGGATTAAAATTGGCGTAATCAATAAAATTTATGTAAAAGTTCTAGGCAATTTTAATCTCATTTTTTTCCAATCAATTGCTGCAACTCAGGGTTTATTTAAATATTATATTCTGATATAATAAGTGAGAGCTTCAATTTGTATATAAGTGTTGCCATGACAAAAAATTTGGTGATATTCTATTGGTTTATTTAACGCATTGCCTAGGATCATGTGATTTATATATGATAAGAAATCAGTTATGGTTAAATATATTTAAATGTATTGAATAGTAGTTTGTTTGAAAGATTTTAAAAAGTTTTATAAATTAATTTATCTTTAAACATTTTATCCTAGATATCTAATAAAGTTTATTTAAATTTTTTAAAAAATTTTAAATCTCAATCTGTTTTAGTCAACTGCTCAGACTCTGTAATAAATAGGATTTTCATTTGTTATTTGAGTGTTAACTTGAAAATAGATAAATATTTTATTGGTTTATATTTAAGCATTGTCTGTAATGTACAATTTACATATGATAAGAAATCAGCTACATTCATTTTTATTTTAATATATATTTATAATATCAGTAATTAATATGTTTAAACTTGGATTTAATATTAATTATAGAAATTATTTTTTTAAATAATGTAAATATTATATAGTCCTTTAGTTTACTTTTCCTAAAAAATTGTAATTGATCTTTGAGCACTTGGAGATGCTGAATAAGTAAAGCTTAACAGTGAGACAGTCTTAAGGTAGTATGCCTGATATTATAATCACAACAATAAAAAAATAAATTGTAGGTGAAGGGTATAATATAAATGTTATATAAATTATGTAAATAAGTTTAAATGCCCCACTTTTTAAAAAGGGAGAACCAGAATTATTTTTTACTTATTTCATTGGCATTGTTGGTGATATACCAAGCTTACCTTACTTTATTATTTTATGTTTTGTGTTGATCTTTACTATATATATGGCTGCAGAAAGGATTTTGCTATTAACTGAAAGGAGACCCTTTGATTCCTCTTGGAGACCTTAAAGGAACTGAGCAGGGCAAATTCCTAATGTCCACTCCATACATTCTTGTCGTTGCAGCTGTTATTACTATGTGATTATTCATATAGTATACGAACATGGATGGGCTGCTCACTAACACGCATTATCCAGCGTGGTGAGTTTATTGGCTTTTTACCTCCGAGTTTAAGAATATTTTTTCAATATATACAATCATGACAGACAAAAATAAAACATGGAACTTATTCCCAGGAGGCTGTAAAGTCACCAACCAAGGTGGCGGTTGGTGGCCGAAGGCAGAGGGTGCTAAGAATCTCCTGATTGCGGACTCAGGCTGCCATTTGATGATGACTTTTTGTTTAGGTACTTACAACTGCAGATCACTTTCAAGTGAAGAAAGATTGCAAGAGTTAGAAGAAGAACTATCTTATATTAAATGGGACATTATTGGACTTTGTGAAGTTAGAAGAAAAGGTGAAGAAACAATTCATTTAAAAAGTGGACATGTACTCTACTATAGAGGCACAAATATTGGAAATACAAGTGGAGTAGGATTCATTATAAATAAAAAATGGAAGAATAACATTGTGGAGATTGATGGTGTTTCAGACAGGGTGGCAAGATTAGTTTTACAACTTAATAGCAGATACCAAATGCAGATAATTCAGGTTTATGCCCCAACAAGTTCTCATAGTGATGAAGTAGTAGAAGATTTTTATATGGATGTACAAAAGGCTTTTCATCAGAGTAAACAACATTTTAAAATTGTTATGGGAGACTTTAATGCTAGAATTGGTAAACAAATGAAAGATGAAAATGCTGTAGGTAATTTTGGTTATGGTAATAGAAATGAGAGAGGACATAGACTTGTGGAGTTTGCAGAAAAAGAAAAACTTTATATTATGATTTTTTTTTTTTTTTTTTTGAGAAAAATGTTAAAAGGAAATGGACTTGGAAGCATCCAAATGAAGGTACAGCAGAATTGGATTATATTTTGACTAACAGAAAATACATATTTCAAGATTGTAATGTTCTTAATAAATTTAACACAGGAAGTGATCATCGATTAGTAAGATGTAAGATACGTGTTAATGCAAAACTAGAGAGACAAAAATTATTAAGAAAAACAATATTTACAGTTGATATTCCTAATCTTCAGAAACATTCTAATGAATTTAAATTAGAACTTACCAATCGGTTTCAAGTATTAGTAGATTTTGAACAAGATTCAGATTTGAATGAAATTAATAGGAAAATAACTGATACACTTTTAAAAACTGCCACAAAGATAGCTGGTAGAAAAAAGCAGGAATTGACCAATAAAATTTCTACTGAGACTAGAGAATTTATGAAGAAAAGAAGGAATATGAAGATATACAAAAATGATGCATTAAAAAGGATTGAATATCTCGAATTTTGTAAAATGGTGTGGAAAAGAGTTGAAAATGATATAAGAAAGTATAATTGTGAACTAGCAAGGAAAGCTGTAGAAGAGAATAAAAGTCTAAAGAGTGTAAAACAACATTTTGGTATTGGTAGGAAATTTATATCTGCAATAAGAAAAAAAGATGGCATTATTACTAAAAAGAGAGATGACATCATGAAATGTGTAGAAGACTTCTATCAAGAATTATATAGTAATAAAGAACAAGTACCTCCTATACCTATTATATCTTCTGAATTGCCCAGAATTTTGAATGAGGTGAGACATGCAATTAAATTTATGAAGAAAGGGAGGGCTCCAGGTAATGATGGAATTATAATTGATATATTAAAAGAAGCAGGTGAAGAAATAGAATTTTTTTTAGCAAAGTTATATTCTAAATGTCTAAATGATAAAGATGTACCAGATGATTGGAAGAATGTGGTATTAATATTAATATTTAAAAAAGGTGATAAAGAAGATATTAGAAATTACAGACCTATCAGTCTTTTATCAGTTTTATACAAAATTTTTACTAAGATAATTACAACTCGTCTACAGAGAACACTGGACTTCCACCAACCAAGAGAACAAGCTGGATTTAAAAGTGGTTTTAGTACAGTAGATCATATCCAGGTATTGAGAGAAGTTATAGAAAAGACAAATGAATATGAGTTGCCATTATGCTTAGGATTTGTAGATTATGAAAAGGCATTTGATTCTATAAATATTTCTTCAGTGATTAAAGCATTGGATCATCAAGGTATAGATCCAGGATATTGTCATATTTTAAAGAATATTTATAAAAATGCAACAACAACAATTAGATTACATAATGATAGTAGGAAAGTCAACATTGAGAAGGGTGTAAGACAGGGTGACTCCATATCTCCAAAACTTTTTACAGCAGTGCTGCAAGAAGTATTTTGTGGATTAAAATGGGAAGCTAAAGGAGTGAAAGTAAATGGAGATTATTTAAGTCATTTAGATTTTGCAGATGATGTAGTTGTTTTTGCAAATAATGCTTTAGAGTTACAGGAAATGTTGCAGGAGTTATCAGATGAAAGTAGAAAAGTAGGACTAAAGATAAATGTTAAAAAGACTAAAGTAATGTTTAATAGATTTTCTCAAAATATGAAAATAAAGATTGATTATGATGAATTAGAAGAAGTTAACAGTTACAAATACCTTGGTCAGATTATTAATACAGATGGAAACATAATGGATGAAATTAATCATAGAATTAAACTTGGTTGGAGTGCTTTTGGTAGAAATAACTTGATACTAAAAGGAAATATACCTATGTGTTTGAAAAGGAAGGTTTTTAATAAATGTGTTTTGCCAGTTCTTACTTATGGATCTGAGACTTGGACACTTAATAGAAGAGCAATACAGAGACTTCAAACCACTCAAAGAAGTATGGAGAGATGCATGTTGGGAGTAACAAGAAGAGATCAAAAATGCAATGTATGGGTAAGAGAACAAACAGGTGTTACTGATCTCCTTGAAAAAATTAAAAGACTGAAGTGGAGTTGGGCTGGACATATTGCTAGAAGAGATGATAATAGATGGACAATTGAAATTTTAAACTGGATTCCAAGAGATTGTAAAAGACCCAGAAAGAGACCACATGTGAGATGGATGGATGAAATAAGAAAGTTTGCATGGGTGATGTGGAGAAGAGAAGCTAAAGATCGGAAAAGATGGATTGAACTTGGAGAGACCTTCATCCTGCAGTGGATTGATAATGGTTGATTATATATATATATATATATATATATATATATATATATATATATATATATATATATATATATATATATATATATATAATACTGGTTGCAATACTTTCAAAGTTATGGCCAAGTTGGTTTTTGTGCTTGTGAAATATGGATTTGTGGTCTGGGTTGTTTTGGATTCTATGGGAATAACCTAAATGTGAGGTTGGCATGGGACTCTCTGAAATACACAGTGCTGCAATTAGTTTTGTTGCACAGAATCTTGTATATGGTACAGAGAGTTTATTTAGGGGGAGTTTATCCCAGGAATTGTTGATTAAAGACTGGAAATGGGTGTGGGTGAAAGACTAATTATGTAAGATTCCAAAAATTTTTTTATTTATACTTTAAGAAATAGTAGAGTCATAGGGGAGGAATATCCACAATTTGGTCTCAGTTGGCATGGATCTAGATCTAATCTTAATATAACATTTGTTGAGGATGTTGATAAGCATTATGTATTTATAGTTAGTACAGCATAACTCATTAACATATTTTTTGATGTTAGATTTGTGGTCAGATATTAGCTTGCACATATTAAAATTTCTGTTTAAAAATATTTTCACATCAGAATATTTGTGTAAAGTAGGAGTTATACAATCAGAATATACTATGTCTCTTACCTCAACAGGTTTTCTTATCATTTTGCAGTTTAATTGGGTAGTGTCCCATTAGAAATATAAATCAAGAAATTTTATTTCTTTAAATGGGTCTTGATGTTTGATAATCCAAGTTAGAGTAGAATTATGTGCAAGATCATGTCTAATATTGTTAATTTGTAGCTCAGAAGTACAAATGAAGATGTTATTGATGTATTGCTCGTATATTATTTCTGGTGTGCATTGAACGTATTTAAAAACATGTCTGCTTTAATGATATTCAACATGAGGTTGGATATTATGCTGTTCATGGTAAATCTTATAAGCCAGCCATTTGCCATGGTATTAATATTGTCCATTAAAAAGAGCAGTCATATCTTGATCAACCTAGTTTAGACATTCCTTAATGAAATTAATTATTTTCTGTAGTTATTTATATCCTATTAATACGTTTCATTATGTCAATTGATTATTTTCTATTTATGAATCCATATAGTTTCATTATAGCAAGGAACACAACTCTAAATTTATGGCTGATGGTTGTATTTTTAATTTTGTGGACACACACAAATGATGATTTTCTGGTATATGGGTCATATCCTAATTGGTCAGTGAACCACTGGTTTATCATTTTGGTAGTGTTGTAGTAGTAGGCTCTGCCAAAATCTATCATGAGTCTGAGGTTGGTATAATTTTGCATTTGTGAACATTCAGGTAGAGATTGTTGTGGAATGATAAATTTTGAAGTATTTCTTTTTTTTTATGCACTATTACAATATTTTCTGAGAATTGATGAAATATGTTTATTTTTATTTCTTTCTAAGTTATATGAAGGTACAGACTTGAACTTTAATTTATTAATCTGTGTATTCATTTTGTCTAAATACTCTTATTTATCTAAAAGAATAAATCTATTTACTTTGTTCTTTTTAATGCAAGTGATACTTTTGTAAATAGTGTTTAGTGGAGTTTATATCCTTCTCCAGTAATATTCTTTATTTTCAAAGATTTGTGCCTAGTTATCTGAGCAATTAACCTGATAATCTTGTCTCTGCATTGGTTGTCTGCAAATTTAGATTCTATATTTGCGATAATTTCAGTCATTGGATTGTTCCAGTTGCAGCCTATAAAATACAGTCCGAATTATAAAATAGTCTTTATATTGTTAGGTGGAGAGTAGTCAGTTAAGTTGACACTGCATGTTGAGAATGGATTTTTACCCCTTGTTTGTATGCTAAAAGTTAATTTATTCACAAATTTGGAGTTTAACTTTAAAGAGATACTATTACATTTTCAGTTATAGAGACAAGTATGTTTTGCATTGTGCAAATCTTATATTATCACCACTTCTCCTTTTTTAATGTTTATTTATAAGATTGCTAAGCAAAATAAATTATAACTGGGCTAAAATTTTATTGTGGTTGTGAAATGCATTATTTATTTGCACTCAAAGGTCAGTTAAAATAAATATTATTTATTAATTTATTATAAAAAGTAATTTATTCTTCTGTTTAAAATGAAACAGTTTTATAATGACATTTATTTTATTTGTGAAATTTACAGCTTCAATCAATGTTTGAAATTATTGACCATTTAATTATAAAACTACTAAAATTAACATTTGTACATAAATAAAAAACTAATATTTTTTTTAAAGAATGACTAACAAAATTAGAAAAGGTTAAAAAGAAATTTAAAGGCTTTTTTTTTAAAAAAAAAAAATCTAAGTAATAATTAAGCATAATATAACATTTTTATTTCTTAAGATAAAATAATAAAATTATCCTTTCACGTTAAAAATAAAAATTTATCTATATTAAAAAATATTGTATTGGACCATGATCTCTCAGTGATTGATATGAAAAAAAAATTGTTAATTGTAAAAAAAAAAAAAATAAAACATTTATTTGATGTTGATTTTAGAATTAAACAATGTGGATGATGGATGTGTAAAATGATACATGCATAAATAATGGATTAAAGATTCATTGTATTTTATAAAATTATATTAAAAAAAAAACAATAAAATATAACAATATAAAAAATATTTTAAAAAGTAAGTCAACTTTTAAAATTTTGACAGCTGTGATATATATATATATTGTACTCTTATACATAGAGCAGATAGTTTAGGTAGGGTTTGAAATATAGCTATTTTAAAAATAAAAATTAAATTTAGGTTATTTTCTAATATATAATTGTGATTTTATAGATAATATGAGTTCAAACTAAGTAAGTAGAGGTCTATAAAGATGTATTAAATAGTTTAAAGTCATTGTAAGATCAATTAAATAATAAAATAATATAAAATATTGTTTAAAAGATAATATTAATTTTTATTTATTATATTCAAAAGATACTATAATAATAGAATAGTTTAATTTTAGTAATAAATATTTTAAGTATGTTTAAAATTATTATTTTATTTAAAATATTGTTTTAGATATAAAATAATAATCTAAAATGTTTTGAAAGTGTCACATGATTAGAAGTGGTTATGTTACTGTGTGAGCTTTCAAGAGTTAGAAAAAAACTTTGATTGTTAGCTTGTTAATAAAATTGGATACATTTAAAAAGTTGCAAATATTAAATCTAAAGATAATTTAAAAAAGTAATGATTAAAATTATTATTTCATTTAAATGTAATATTTTGTTTTAAAATCAATATTTTAAAGTCATTAAAATATTGAAATTGTTTTAATAAAAATGTTTGATAATTTTAATAAAAGTATTTATTAATTATGTGTTAAATAATTTAATATAATATTTTGAAAAATGATGGCTCATAATTCTAAGGCTTGATTTTAAAGATGAAATTGATTTAGTTATGAAAATTAGCAAGTTTTTAAAATCAGACTTAATAAATGAAATCACTAGATTAAGCTATTATAAAAGCAGAGGTTCAATTCAGTCTATGCAGTGAAAGTAAAACAAAGAAAAAGTAAAACAGTTTTTGTTTGAATTTCTTAGTATAGTTTAGTTTGAAATTTATATTTAATATTTTTTTAAACCACTAAACATCACATGATCACCATCTCTTATGCTAGCACATAACTTATTAAACAGACAAAACACTCCATACAGTAGTGTCACCCTGTGCCAACCAGGGTAATCAATAAATGCCATAAGGTTTGTGCACAAAATCTCCATCTAGTGCCTACTCATCCAATACCCCCAGATTAGTTTCTGGCTTGTTGCCTCACCAGTGAGGATCCTTGGATCTGAGAGTACTGCACCTAGATCTTATATCACTATATAAGCTATTGAGCTGAGATTGAACATATTATTGTGTTTTCAATTTTATTCTCATAGTTTTGTAGTTAAGTATAAATAAATGGTGGCTACTGGAGGGTTGCATTAGATCCTAAGATCTAGGTGCAGTGCTCTCAGATTCAAGGCTCCTCACTGATGAAGGCAACAAGCTAGAAACTAGTCTGGGGATATTAGATGAGTAGGCACTAGATGGGACTTTTATACACAAGCCTTCTGGCATCCATTGATTACTCTGGTTGGCACAGGGTAGCACTACTGTATGGAGGGTTTTGCCTGTTTAATATTTTTTATTGTGACTAGTAATTTTTTATAATTATATTATTTTCTCTTAAAAATGTTAAAAGGATAATTTTAATAATTATTTTAAAATAATGTTGGAATAAACACAAAAGTTTCCTATTGGAGGATTCTACTTGAAGCTTAGTTGAAAACTACAATGATTTTTATGGTAAACAATAATAGTCATTTAATGATGAAATAATATGTACCAAATGCCAATGAATATTATACAACAAGACTGGAGAAGACTTCATGTCATGTAAGGACTTTAAATGTTGTATAACTAATATGCTTAGATTGAATGAGCATTTATTTTTCATAACTTTGTCTTGTTATAATAAAATTAATTTTTCAAGGAAACTTAAGTCAACAAAGAGAAAATGAATATTTATGAAAAATCATTTTTATAATGCTATTAAGTTTAAGAAAAAGAAAAGTTAATATTCTGCATTTAAGTTAAAAACTAAATTAAAGATATTTTTTATGATTTGCCAAAATGACTGTTTTGTTATATGAATGTGAATGAACATCTTATATTTAATTTATCTTTAAATATTAATTTAAATGAAGTTTATATCTGAAGACAATATATTTGAAGAAAAATCAGAAAAAATGTCTGTTGAATGTTTTGTGCTTTGAAAAACATTTTATTTATGATATAACGAATAAACAAACAAGTTGTTTTGAAATGATTTTTATCTAAAATA
Organism: Epiperipatus broadwayi; assembly: GCA_028023455.1. NCBI lineage: Eukaryota > Metazoa > Onychophora > Udeonychophora > Euonychophora > Peripatidae > Epiperipatus > Epiperipatus broadwayi. The sequence goes on from JAQFVV010013147.1 coordinate 75,433, forward strand.
AAGCAACAAATGCTTCTGTTCTGAGGGTTTATATCATATCATTTAATTAATGCTTGGATGGTATATCTGCCATTTTACCTAGAAAAAGTAACTAGTTGAAATATATGCATTTTAAGAATAAAAGTTTTAAAAGAAAAATTTACCTTTAGTTAATGAAATATGGATGTCTGCTGAAAGTATGTGATAAATGGATAATTTTATATTATATAATATTCTACCAATGTTTTGACTGATGGAAATATAAAATATATGTGAGCTATAATTATTGCAATATGTTTGTTATATATAACAGTTGGAATTAATGGAAAATACATATGTAGAAGATATTTTTATATAAAAAATGGATCTTTAAATTATTGCTTTATGGAAATATTGTGTGCCTGAATAGATGTTCAGAAAAAGACAAATAAATATTCATCTTTCCAGCATGCCCAATATTTTTTCTAGATTTTGCCAGATTTACTTTTGTTATTTATACATTTCATTAAATGGTACCAGAAGAGTAAAATAACTTTTGTCAGAACTGTTTACCTGTAACTAGGCAATGGAGATTTTTAAGAAGCATCAAACTTGAAAATAGAAAAGAGACACTTTTTGTAACTTTTAAAATTTCTCATTATTTAGTTTAACATTAATATTTTAAAAATAGTGTTTTAAAGTAACCTGTTTAATTATAGTATATAATTTTTAAAAATTTAAACCTAAGATAGATTAGTTTTTTTTTATTACATTAAATAAATCACTCAATTATTTTATATAGTGCGATGTTTATAAACTGTAATATTTAAACAGCATTAAACTGTTGCACATGCACTTTGGATTTTAACTATAAAATGAATGAATACTAACAATTCATTTTATAGTTAAAATCCAAAGCGCATGTGCAACAGTTTAATGCTGTTTAAATATTACATTAAATAAAGAAAAATGGGTTTTCAGAAATTAATTTTCTGGCAGGTAATTAATAATTATAATTTGATTGAATGTACATTCAAATAAGTGGATCACAATTTCATGATTTCAATAATTGTTGAGATCATAGGTAATGTTATTTATTATTTATATTGCATTATTTTATATTTTAAATGATATATTTTAAAATTAGTACTTTATATTATATGTCATAGTGCTTGAATATTGAACAGTTGAATGGAACATTGATATAAGTATTACCATATATGTTTTATACAAAAAATGCAAATGAATTCCTTAAAATGTCTAAGAATATTTTGAAATATCAGTTTATCATAAATGCTTGAATATACATACATTTTATAACATTGTTGAGTTATTAATGTAGTATTATGAATGTTATCTGTTAAAATACAAATAAATACAGCGATATTGATCTTTAAATTATATAATGTAACAACAAATGAATAAATATATAATATCAATATATGTTTTATCAAGATCACTTGTGCTTGAAAAACCTTTAAAAACCATCTTGAAATGAATTTTAAATGTTTGACATTTTTTTAGGAAAGTTGTTTGGAAATTATTTTAGAATGTAATTTGTATGTTTTTATGATGTTAATAAAGTTATTCATTATGTGGAAGATATAGAATGGTGGTCAGGAAGGTAATTGTTATATGAAATCCTAGGTGTTTAGGGATATATTTGAAAGGATGTTATGTGTGAACTATATTGTCACACTTTGAATTTATTACATATAGAGGTAACAAAGGACTCTATAGTGTTTTTTCATGAACAGTTGAATTCTCTCATAATAAGTAAGAACTGAAATAAAGCCATGACATTAATTTTTAGGTGCCTGACAAATACAGACCTATTATTTTTAGCATTGTATTCATGATGATGTTACTTGTTTCAGCTATTATTGTTATTATTCCATATCCTACACTATAATCACTGTCAATTACCACTAGGTTCACATTATACAGGATAGTTTTTATAAGATGGTAAAGTAATGACTAAACTGTTAAAAGTTGGTAGTTTGCGTAAAGGCAAAATGAGATATATAAAAAATTTCTATCACAAATAATATTGAGATATTTAATGCTTGGCATAATATATAAAATAGGAAAGGAATGATTAATATTCTCACAAATATTATAACTATTAGAGATTATTAAAGCCAAACAAATGCATATTTGAATTGGAATGAAAGCAGGAATAATAAAAAAAATTTGAAAGCTATGATTAATGTAAAAGATATAAAAATACGCCAACAATAAAATATCAAGCAATATAATTTATTGATAGTTTTTGTAAAATTTGCTATAAAAAGATAAACCTATTTAAAACAGAGAAAATCCATGAAGTTATATTTTAAGTATTTTTTTGCATTAGTAATTCATTTGTCAAGGGAAGTATGATTATTTTTTTTTATTTACATTTTTTTATTTTAAAATATCAGAGTATATTTAAGTGTTAAGATGATACTTTGCTGAACTGCAAAGGAAGCATTTTAATAATTTAAAAATATTTTACTATGTGTTGAGTTTAGATAGATGTATTTTAAATCTAAGCTTATACTTAAGAATCACATATTAATAAATATTTTTTTAAAAGATATTATAAAGGTAGCATTAAGTTTTTAGAAATTGGGAGATTTATTGTAATTATTTCCCATCACAATACAAAAGAATATTATTGTTTTAGTAAATAAGGATAGTGTATCATCAGTTTTTCTGTAAGATTTATTTTATATTTAGGTAATCAGAATGAAGGCTATCTTATTTTATTTTTTATTTACTTGTCATATTTGTTGTACAAATATTTTAATTTTAGGTAATGTCAATTTTTATAGTGCTGTTTGTAACTATTTTTTCTAAATTTTTATAACCTTATTGTAATACTTATAATGTTGTTTAATTATAATAAAATTGTTAATTGTTTTAAATTAATTCATAGTTGAGTTTTGATTTGTTTGCATGTTATTCATTGATACTTCATTTGCCCGATCCATAGAAATTAATGGTTTTTAAACATTACTTATTTTGCACATGTTTCTTAAAGATTACTTAAAATATTATTTCTATTACACTTGATTGAGTAACAAAGTATATAATAATAATAATAATAATAATAATAATAATAATAATAATAATAATAATTATTATTATTATTATTATTATTATTATTATTATTATTATTATTATTATTATTATTATTATTATCTCAAATTGTTGTAGAATCATTTTATAATAATAACAAATGATCATGACTTCTATAATAATAATAATAATAATAATAATAATAATAATAATAATAATAATAATAATAATTATTATTATTATTATTATTATTATTATCTCAAATTGTTGTAGAATCATTTTATAATAATAACAAATGATCATGACTTCTATAATAATAATAATAATAATAATAATAATAATAATAATAATAATAATAATAATAATAATAATAATAATAATAATAATAATAATAATAATTATTATTATTATTATTATTATTATTATTATTATTATTATTATTATAGAAGTCATGATCATTTGTTATTATTATAAAATGATTCTACAACAATTTGAGATAATTAATATGGCCACTATATTAACATATATTATATTTTAAGAATACCACATGAAATAAATAAAAATTGTACAATATTTTTTCAGAATTTTATGAGTTTATTTATGTTTTTATTGCTAAACATTAATTTTAAACAGATTTAATGTTATGAATCATTTAAGGCATCTTAGTTGCTTATTGTTGTTATTATTTTTGTAAGAGTAGTTAGATATTATGTAAAATCCCTCATCATATTTAACTACAGGGTCTTAATTAATTGTTTTGAGTATTCGTTTTAGAAAAGAACCTGAGATTATTTTTAAAATAATTGTAAAATTTGTATTAAAAGATGATGAGTAAACAATTATCAGTTGATGTTAAATTTTCAATTAGTAATATTTTATTAAAGAAGTAGTAATTAATTTATTGTAATTTCTGTAACATATTTGTAAATTGTATGTTAGAATTATTATATGTGTGTCTAAAGATATGAGAGTATTATGTGGTAATTTTGTATGTCAATTTGGTGGAGTAATATTTTTATTCCATTGGGAATCTATCTTTAAGGATATCTCCTCAATATTTAAGCCATTGTACCTCGCTGAATGTCTCATGTGAAGACTTTTATAATTGTATTTGTTATTTTTAATCGAACTACATTTTATTTACAATAATCAGCTAGTTATAAATTAAATTTATTAGTAAAATGAATAAATTGAGTATTCTAGTTGGAACTCTAATTGTTTATTGTGAATATAAGTATTATTATATTTTAATTTAATAAATTTCTTATAGTTAATTATTAAAAAATATTGTTTTTATTAGATATTGCATATTAGTAGTTTATCTTGAGCTAGTCAAAAGAGTATTATTTTTCAATAATCATTGTTTATGTAACTAGACTGTGGTTTACTATAGTTATATCCTAGTTAGCTGGGAAGTCAATGTTAGTTTTCCGTTGGTGAGGGCACAATATCTATATACTTCTTTAACATTTATCACATTGAAGTCCTTTAGTCTTACACTAGCAATTCACATTAATATAGTCATGTGGAAATATGTTTTATAATTATCAATCTTAAGCATATTTGAAAAAAAATATTTTTAATAAAATGATTACAATATAAAATACAATTAACTCTATCTTTGATAACAATTATATAAAACAAAACTTTTAATTTATTAAAATCCAATACCACTTAATAATAAATTTAATGTTAGAATAAAATCACTTCATTCAGTCCAATCAAAATTCTTCAATTTACCTCTATTATTATGAAATAATTTTCTAAAAAAGCACAATTTTGATTTATCTCACTACTTTCTAAAAAAAAATATAAACAGATAGAATCGACTTTTTAAAACGACACGTCATTTACTTAAGAGTGGTAGATTTTATAATGTTTTTTGCAAAATCAAGTAATATTAATTTAGATAAGATATTATGTTTGATAAAAATGATTTTATTTTAAAATTTAAAATTTCAGTTTTGAATGAATTTATTACTGAACAATTGGCTGTTGTTTAAATGTATTAATTTTTTTTATCTATTAAATCAATATTGTTTAATAACTATCTTCCTTTATCTTTTTATGTAAACTTTAAAATATCAGTGACTTTTCAGTTTATTTTTAAGAAAATCTATTTGACTTCGAGCAAAGGCAAAATTGTTTAATAATCAATTTTTTATATATAAAATAACTTTTAAAGCCCCTTTGTTTTTATCTGGAATGCTAGAGTTTTCATTGCTTGCTGCAAATTTAATTGTAACATTTTTATTAGTAAAAAATGAAAATAAATGACTACTGCTTTTTTAAAAATTAATAGCATTCATATCAAATTTGGATAAATTAAGCACAAAATTACTATTAGGTCTGTTACTACAATATCATAAAAAATTATTGTTACAAATATTAATTTATCTAATCTTTTTTCCAATAATCAGCTAAATTTATAGCAATATTTTTATTATAAATAGTATTACTTCACAATCTAAATTATTTTTACATTGAATAATTGAAATTATTTTTAAAATCTAAATTCTTCTAAATGTCTCGAGTTTTAAAATTAATCAAACTAATCCTTACAATCATTTATTTATAATACAAAATAAAATAATTTGTAATGTAGATATATGCTTATAAATAAATCTATAGACATGCATGCATGCATACACCCATGTATATTTATATGTAAAATCTACATATTTATAAATTTAGGGAATTTGAACACAGACTTTCAAGCCCCATTCACTATCCATACTATCTCATACTACTGATACACATGACCACATGCATGTAGTAAATATAAATCACCAAAATATATATTTTGTGCTAAACCAGCACTCATTGGTTGGTCCAGATTACCATCTCCCATATATATATATATATATATATATATATATATATCCCATATATATATATATATATATATATATATATCCTTATACTTTAATAGACAGGCTTCAACCTATTCCAACCTCCAACTCTTCACCGATCCATACCATTGAAAATCTAATGATAGAATTCTCAAATCCCATTCTGATGCCAATATTGGGCATCAGCATGGGATTTGGGCATTCTATCATAGATTTTCAAAGGTATGGATGGTTGAAGAGGTTGGAATAGATTGAAGCCTGTCCATTAAAGTGTAAGGATTTGCTATCTTAATATAAACTGAGCACTGATTATATATATGTATGGAAGATGGTAATCTGGACCAACGGATAAGTGCTGGTTTAGCATGAAATATGGATATTGATGATTATTTATCTTTTCTGTATGTGTGTGTTCATGTGTATCAGTAGTATGAGATAGTGTAGTTAATGAAGGGGCTTAAAATTCTGGGTTCAAATCCCATATATTTACAATTAGGCTCCAGGTATAATAGTGCCTGGTATTTCAAATCTTATATTTATAAATTATGTATATATACACACATCATATTAAAAGAAAAAAAACATCATACAAACAAAAAATAGTTTAAATGATCACATTTCAATGCTAAAATTTGTCCATAATGTTGCCTTCTATATATAAAATTAAAAATAATCAATTTAAAACCAAATTTAAATAGACAACTTACTATAAATAAAAATATTATTTAATACATTAGTCAGGCTCTCATTCATTAATGGAATATTTTCAAGATGTTTCTTTTTTACACAATCACATGTGATGTGATGTGATACATCATGACTTCTCCTTATATGGAGTCAGAAATCTCTCAGCAACTATGCCCAGAGAAACCTGTTAGTCACTTTATCTTCACTTTTCATTCCCCATCCTATGTTTTCCCATAATCTGCTCTATCCCATTTCCACAACATAATTTTTGTCAACTCCATGGTCTTCATATCTACCCCCCCCCATCTTTTCTCAAACCCAGCATAAAAAACAATAACATATTGACCAATTACCCTACATCAACCCCCCCTAATGGATATTATTTATATTACATTACAATAAATATAATTATTAAAATACATGCATTAAATATAATTTGAAAAATAAATATAGATATAATAAACACCTCCATACTTCCCCAATCTTTTTAAATTCATATAAATAAAGATATAATAAAAGACAAATGATCCCCAAGATACATTTCGTGCTGAACCAGCACTCATCAATTGGCCCAGGCCACTATCTCTCATATATATCTGTATTACATGAAGAGTATTTATCTAGAGTAAATTGTTACATTTTCATTTACCATTGTCAAACTTCCCTCCACTTACAATTTGGACGCCATCCATTTCAGATAAAATGATTAAACTTACTACTGTCCTTTTTTTCATAATATATATATATATATATTTACAAATAATCTTAAAACACAATAATAACAATCCCTTTCTTTTATTTTTAAAATTATAAATCTAAACTTTCCAATAATCTTAACAATGCTCACCCCCTCCCCTATCTGTGTTGAACCTTTAACGATGTTTACACATTTGTTTAAATTTTTAAAGTTTCTTAATATTTTATTTCCTTGTAATTTTTAACATATTTTATTACCTGAATATTTTTTTCACAATTCATTTAATTTCCAGTGTCCAAAAATGTATATATGGTTCTGATCTTATATCTTTTCTGTTAATTGCTCTATCATGCTCCTTACCTCTTTCCATGGCAGTCTTTCCTGTCTGAACTACCTATATATATATATATATATATCATATTAAAAGATCACAACTAATTTTATAAATCAACCCCACCCTATTTTTAATATTACTCATCCTTTTTGAGTTACACATCTATTTTCCCAAAAATGATTTACTATTTTTTCATCCTATCTTAATATCATCAGGTAACTTTTCCTTTATCAATGTCTTGTATAAATGCTCTGAATATGGAACTGAAATCTTCTTCCTATTTTATACCTTATATCTTACACTATCTTTTGTATTATTATTATTGTTATTTCTGAAAATCTTTTTAATATCTTTTCTTTTATATCTCATATTAACATAACCATTCTCAACTTCCAATTTTTGTTCAAATGCTTCTTTTATATTCAGTGTTAACTTAGCATTTCTTAATTTAATCCTTTTCAAAGTTGCTGTTTTCTGTGACCATGGCTGATATGAATTTGGATTAATTCTATCTTTTTTCTTTATCCTTAATATAATGTTTAATAAATATTTTTCTATTAATTCATTTTCTTAAAAAAGTATCTAAATACTTTAATCCCTTCTCTTTTTCCATTGTATACTTAATATTGTATGTATTATTGTTCAATTCTTTAAATACATTAATAATACTTTTACCTATTACACTTATATCATCAATATATCTATGATATTCTAGAATTTCCTTATTTTTTATATACTTATCAATTATATTTCCCTCTGTATAGTCAATTATAATTACTGATAAAATCCCATTAATAGAGCAACCAATCCCTTTGTTATATACCAAAATTCTTCATTATATTTAAAATATAAAACATCATTTATCAATAATAATGCTTCTCTGATAACATATAACTACTCTTCTGAAATTATATTACTTATTTTTATTTTATCAATAACTATTTTTATACTATCTTCCCTAAGTATATTCTGATACATTGTTTCAATATCAAATGATTCAATCATTCCATTTCTATTTATCTTTACACTATTTAATTTATCTATAAGTTCTGCTGAATTCCTAATACAATACTTGCCAAAACCTATTGGAATGAGAATCTTTTCATATATTCTATCACATAAATCTTTAAGAATATAATTATTAAAGTCTAATATCACTCTTACTGGCAATGCAAATACAAAGAATAGTAAATTAAAATCGATAAATAAAATAAAGATTTAATTATTTCAATAAAAGATCAAACTAATAAATTCATTTACATTAAACAAACTTTAAAAAGAAAATAAACATAAAATAACAAAAGTCATTATAAAGTATTGAATAAAGTTTTTTTTTTTTAAAAAAATAGGAAATAAATTATAATGTTTTGGTTTTATAAATAAAAAAATATATAATTAATAATAAACAATATTAACGATTATATTCTATTCCATATGAATAAAGAAGGATGGTATTCAATTAATTAAAACTCATTTAAATATATTAAAAAATTAATTAAAAACATTATTTTGTTTTGGGGGAATTTGCAATTAAATGTTCTAGAAGTTGTTGGAAAGATAAATGCAATAAAGTACACTTTGAACTAATGTCTAGGAATACGGTTCTACTTAAAAGTATACTATAATATATGAATCGTTAAAAAAATGCAGAAAATCAAATTTTAATAATGCATAAATGTGTATTGTTATTTAAAAATAATTTATATTTTAAATGTTAAAATATAAGTTTAAAAAATTATTAATGGTTAGATTATGAAATGTTGCTTTAAGCTAGGTTCATCTTAATTGTGGATAATTTACCAACAAGTATTAGTAATAAAAATAAAAATACAAATAAAAATGTTGCTTTATATAATATATAGTTGTTGATACATTAATTATTGGAAATGAAAAAATAATTAATCAAAAATTTAATTTAGATTTTTAAAAAATTACATTTAGATAATGTTTTTGATATAATAAATAAAACATCTATGATAATAAATATTTTATAATTAAACACATTATCAAAAATATTTAAATTAGACCAATAACAAGACTTCATTAAGAAATCTTTATATCAAAAATTAACAACAATTAAGAATTTTTAGAAAAAAAATACTAACTTCTGATTTAAATGAAAACAGTGAACAAAATGTTTTTGTACTAATGATATACATTATAATAATCAAATTATATTTGTTTAAACTATTTACATTTATTGGCACCACCTGACTTTAAACATCAGGAAATAGAACTGCACACACACACACACACACACTTTTATGATTTGAGAAAAAAGAAACTCTGAGGAAAGTACTTGTTATTGTAATAAAACATCAGCTATTTAGATGTTTTCTACTTTTACTTTCTACTATATCTTTTCTTTCCCATTCACAGTTATATAAAAAATTTTAAGTCATCATGAAACTTTTGTATCATTTTATTGAATTTTGGATCATGTTTCTCTAATTAAAACATTTTAAATATTTCATAATCATTTTTTTTTGTTGAATGTCTTCCACTGATTTTATTTAACGCTAAGTTATTTTTGAAATTTGTTAATATCTTAAAACAATTTTCAATTTATAATTAACATTCATCCAAATATTTCTGAAATTTAAAATTATCACTTGTTTAATAATGACTTTCTAGACCATTTTACTCTCTCTTTAGTATTGTAATAATGTATATCATAAAACTAATAAGTGAAAAGTCACTTAAGTGATGAATCTATTAAGAATATACATACTTTTTGCTAGTCAAATATAATTTAACTAAACTGAATCTTCATTTTATTGTTTTCAGGTCTTTTTTGCTTTATAGTTTTTACAAAAATCAAATTCATAATTTACAGTGTCTAGAAACAAATTTACCAACAGAAGAAATTTCATACTTTAATTGTTTTTTAAAATGTTGTTCAATCTGATCAAAAAATTCTGTGTACTTATATTAAAACTTTCTTCAGAATAAATGCATGTTAGAACATAAAGTTAAAATTTCTACATTCATGATATTTTTATAATCGAATGTTTCCATTTTTTGTGATATATCATCAATATTAGTACATTTTTATTTACAATAAACTTTATTATATTTGTTTTTCCAATGTTTTTGCTTTTATTATAAATTCATACTCAACTTTAAAGTCAATTGATTTTTTTCTTTTATTTTAATTTCTCAAAGTCTGAAAATATTCCCTAAAAGTTTTTTCAATTTACGGAATCTTCTACCACTTAAAAATAATCTAGTTACAGGAAGATAACAGATTAGATTCTAAATACAGGAATATTTAGCATCCTCTGCCTTCAGTTATAAATCACTGCCTTAGCTCAAGACATAGTCTCTGGAATACGAGAGCCATAATCTACTTTTATTTGTGATGCTCAAAAATATAAAAAAGTAAGAATGTTTATACACATATTTATATAAATATTAAGCATTAAATCACCCTGCATGTTAAGAAAATCTAACTAAATTAAAATTATCATGCATGTAAGAAGAAAAATCATGGTGTTTCTTTGATTTTATATTTAGAGATAAAAGTCATTAGGATCACCAGACTGTCAGTTTCTTATTAGTGTGCAACCATTCAGTGTTGCTTTATTGTACAAATAATCTCATCTAATAATAATTGTAATAATAAATACTTATAAAATAGACATTAAAAATGTATCCTGCTTTCATTCTTTACATTTTCAAAGAGAAGTCAAAGCATTTTTTTCACTCAATAGCAAACTTTTTTTTGCATTTAGTTTATAAGTGCTTACACATAAAAATTTGTTCAAAGGATTGTTCTAAAATAAATAGTGAGTGAAACATAGTAACACTTATTAGGAATAGCTCTCTTCATTTTTTTCTTCATATTTCATTATGTTTTGCAATTAAAATATGTGCATTATAAAAAGCATTTTATATGTGATCTATATAAGATTAAAGATTAAATTTAGAAACCTTAAAAATAACTGTTCATTATAATAAGCAGTATTTTTGATTCAGGTTACAGAAATATTGTACATTCATAAGTTCCCCAAACATTGTTTAGATTGTCTTGAAATATTTATAAATCAAAGACTTAACACTGATGAACTAAGCTTTTAATATGAATCAATGAATGAATGATATTTGGAGACATGCTGTGAGAAATTTTAATGGCTTTCTTTCATATGCTTTATTGTTGCAGTAATTTGTGTTACAACATTCATATGTAAAGAGATATTCAGTTTTGCATAAAATTATAAAGAGATATTCAGTTTTGCATAAAATTATCAAGAGAATTTTCTATTACCAAAGTTATATTGTATATTTTTCCCCATTGAGAAAATGTGCATTAGATTTGTTAGACAAGATTGAAAAATGTTATTTATAAAAGCAATTTTTTTTTGTAGCTTAAATTTGGTAGCTATAATGTCTTTTATGAAAACATCAGGATTTTTAAGACAGTATCACATTTATCATCACTTCAAGATAAACACCAGTCAAAAATTTGTATTATTAAGAAATAATTCAAGCATATATGGAAATGCATAAATTATGTACTGCTTAAATGTTTAAGTTACTATTAATAATTTTCATTGCAGAGATTCAATTTTTTCTTTTAGGATTTGAAATTATCTTTGAAATTTCTATTTTATACTTTAGACATTACATTTCGATTACTTAAATCCAAGGACTGATTTGATAATTTATACATTCTCCATTCCCTGTGAATTTGTGCAATGTATGTTTTTGTACAGGAAGCATGATATCTATTTTAAAAATTGATTATCTTATTTGTATATGCATAAACATACTCATACCAAATTGCTCTACATATAAGGAACCTTTACATGAGCTTTTACCATATTAATTATCATTAATATTTATTCATTATTTAAAATGACAATAAACTACTTGCTGCAGCAATTTTTTTAAAAAAAAATTTGTGGTATTATAAGATTTATAGATATAATAAACACTTCCACACTTTCCCATTCTTTTCAAATTCATATAAATAAAGAGATCCAAAATCTTTTTGGCAAATATTCATAACTGGACTAGAAGCTACATTCAATGGGCACTTGGATCAGTTACTAGACCAACACCGTCTAAGATTATCATTAACAGCAAGTGCTATAGTGGACCAGAAATGTTGGAGATAATTCATTCTCACTTCAAAACAAAGTTGCAAAACAATACTTTTCAAACAGGAAACATATGAAATTATATCACAACCAATCACAATCACAACATAAATGAAGCCCAAATATTGCAAAAGCAACAGGCATTTTCTGAACACACTCATCCTGGCCTTCACACAATCCCTAAATTTGTACTATTACACCTTAGTCACTACACTATTCCCATAGTCAAGGAGATGATTGACATGGTAGCCGAAGACTTTCAGAACATTCCAGATCTGTATCCAGTGGCACTAGTCCCTTTTCTTAAAAAACAAGAAAATCCATCTAGTCTCAACAATCTATGACCTATTTCCATGATACCATTGCTAATTAAAACAATTGAATCCTTAATCAAAGACCAAATTCAACCTCAACTCTACTCATATATTTCATCTTTTCAATTTTCCTGAAAAGGATAATCCATCATTGATGCAGTTCAGCATTTTCTTTTACTAACTGAACACGTCAGACAATAAGTCAAGGCTACTGGTCATACAACTGGACTTCTCCTTAGTGTTTGACTCAATAATACCATCTGTACTGTTCCAGATGATGTGGGAGTATCAGGTACCTGATGTGTACATCTGAATAATAGCAAACCTTTTACTAAATCATTCCATATTTACTTCTTTAGATGGAAAGTTGTCTACAGATTTTAGACCTCATATCTCAATTCCACAGAGTTCTGCCCCTTGCCAGGCATTTATGTTCATGCCATCAAAAAACAAATAAACCATATCACCTATGTGGACGATGTTACCATTTTTCTTCCCAGCAAAGCTCATCTTCCAACACTCTTCACAATTATTGACAAGCATGCCAAAATATTAAACTTCCAAATTAACAATAGTAAATCTTCCATCTGGAGAATTAAAACTGGAACAACAATTCCATCCAGATTCACAGCCAAGCCACAGTATCCTTCAAAAAACCAATAAAACAATCAACTCTTTCTCTAGTATTTTGCTTTCAATTTCTGGTAAAATCACATTCCTTAACATGCTAGTGTTTTCAAGACTCAATTACTATCTACCAATCATCAAGCCTATTAAAATCTTCGGTAAACAAATAGGTTCATTATGTACTAAAACTATTGTGGAAAAGGAAGGTTGTGGACATAAGCTTGGCAAGGGCCCAAATGCCTAGAGAACTGAATGGTCTTGGTCTACACTCAGTTGCTACATTATACTTGCAAAAATCACTAAATCTGCTACACAACTATTCATTGAAAATGGACTACACAAATTTAATCCAAGAATATCAACCTACTGACATGCCACCTCCCCATAGTAAAGGATGGTTGACTGACTTCTGGACACATGTCAATGGCTGTATAAACTTAACTCCAAACATCTTCAATGAAAAAGAGTCCTACTGGGAAATGTATAGACTAAAGAAAGATTGTCCCTCAGCTCTCCATAATGCTCTTGGATTAAACAACAAATTATTGATCAAAAAAGCCAAACACTGGTTTATGGAACCCAAATTTATTGACTTCTGAAATTAAACCTCTCATCACTACCCACTAATCGGTTCCTCATAATGAAAAGGGGTTTTAACAAAATTAGCTCTCTATGTCACCTCTGTCAGAGGGATGAGGCAACAATCCAGCACATTTTCCTAAATTGTCCATCTCTCAGCATTCTTAGGTCTTTCATTGATGAAAAGGTAAAACCTATTCTACAGACACATTCTTAATCCAGAAAGTAATTAAAGCTAACAATTTTGCTTACATTAGATTAGCAATTTTTCTATCCTTTGCCATCTGGCTAATGAGATGCAGTTTTGTTTTGGGCAACACATTTAAAACACTCATCAAGGGTAATATCACCAGAGATAAAATGCTTGCTCCAGATTGGCTGCATCAACAAACCTGGACTGGCACCTCCATGTTAGTTCACTGATTATTACAAAGATATCAATGATCAAATTTGAGTCCTGCCTCATCAATGCAATATCAAAATGAGCTTAGTCATATATGAGAACTCTACCAGATTATCTAATGACTACCTATTAGTGGATTGATCACCCCATCTACCTCAACAATAAAAGTTAACATATTTAATCACGAACTGAATGGCTTAACTTATAAGAAAGTGATGGACAGATCTTAAGATGTTTGGGCTCAGACTGACAGATTGGGAGTGAATCATTGACCTTGCCAGCATTCTCCCAACCTGCTTAGCCTCTGCTTCACATCTTGATTTTAAACTTATACTCATTATAAATTTTGATGTGCCTTTCAATGCTCAAAGAGGCATGCATAATTGTTCAAGTGGGATAAAGTATGGACCAATCTAGAATTCTACCAAAGCATTGATCCAACAATCATGTATGTATTCACTTCTCATTTAGCTATGAACATTGCTTGTGGTATTCGTGTAATCATCATTGCATAAAGTTGTATCAATTGTTTAAATAAATCGTTATTTTTTTTTTTTTAAAATAAAGATATAATAAAAGACAAATGATCCCCAAGATGCATTTCATGCTGAACCAGCACTCATCAGTTGGCCCAGGTTACTATCTCTTATATATATATGCAAAGTATTTATCTAGAATAAATTGTTACATTTTCATTTACCATTGTCAAACTCCCTCCACTCACAACTTTAACGCCATCCATTTCAGATAAATACACTAATGATTATTACTAATCATTTTCGAAACTAGAGATTATCTCTAGCACAGATATAAACTTTAAAGTTCAGTTAAGATTAATATATCTGATTTTTTAAATTTACACACACAGAATTATTCACCTTTCTCTGTCCCATATGTAATATCTTTATAGATATAATAAACACCTCCACACTTCCCAATTCTTTTCAAATTCATATAGTGTAATATTATTATTGATGCCGTAGAATAATATATTATATTTGTGTAATAAGTTTATATTTCATCACTTCCTTTTTCATCAAAAACATGTACAATATTTATTCATTATACGATTAAAAAGCAGTCTTAAATGTGATATAATACAATAATTGAAAAAAAAAAATAGCATTTCATTTTTTAAAAATTATCCTCATACTGTAATACATTCAATACATACAAATTTAACCATATCAAAAGTAAATAAAAAATGTTTACATTATCTGAAACAATTTTTATTTAATAATTTTATATCAATAGAAATATTTCTTTATGTTTCGTCAAACTTGTTGGCCATCTTAAATGTAAATAATATAATATTGGTAATAATAACAATAAAACCAAATATATAGTAAATTTTTTGATTAATTAAAATGGTATATTTATTAAATAAACTATTGAAGCATTGTTTTTTTAAAATATTTTTTAATAGTACTAAAAAAATTGAAAATTTTATTAAGTATTACAAAAAACAAACAAACAAACAAAAGCAATGATATCATAATATCAAATACATCAAAAATAAATTTGAAAATATACATTATGTTAACTTAATTTTTTGTATAAGCTTCATTTTAATTTAATAATTCAGCAAAATATTATTGTTTAATAAAAATAAATTCAAATGGTAATCATAACATGTAAAATTATTAATATTTTAAAAATCATACAATTGAAATACTCTTATTATACACTATATTACACACAAAATGTTTATTCATTAAATATAACTTTATGAATTCTAATCTTCCTATTTTATTGTATTTTTAGAATTTATTGTACATTTTGAATCTGAGATAACAATGCTAAAATTTTGTGTAGAAAAGTATAATTTATTGTTTCTTTTTATATGATATTCTTGATTTATAAGCACACTGAAAAATTAATCATATCACTTAAAACTTTATATATATATATTGCAATGGTCACACTAAACATGGTTCAATTATTTAAATTTATCTCAATTTATGCTGGTACCATCTGACGTTAAACATCTGGACATAGACTAATACACACACACACACATATATATAATTAAACAATATGACAACCACTACACAGCCCCTATTTGCAATACCTGATTAGATCATGAAAAATATAAGTTATTCCCAATAAATGACTAAATACATAGACTAGACAACATTACATATAAAAGGTTAATACACTATAACAACAATAGTTAATTACAAAATATAATTGTCAGTTGAAATTTAACTTTATCTGTTTTTATAAAACTATTTCTACAATCTTTTATATAATTGATTTAGTTCTCATGCATGGAGGAAAACAATTATTATTTATAAAGTATCTAAGATTTCTTTAATTAATTTTAAACATTACTCTTGATTACATTTATAATGTTAATACAGTTTTATAAATTGAGTGTCATACAGCCAACCTGATCTCGAATATATTAAAAATCCAATTCTGTATATGTCCTATCTCACAAATATAAGACGATCATTTAACTAAAAAATGCCCTAGCATAGATACATTGATTTAAAAGGCGATAATTTTAACCATTACTTTTTTCAATGATAACTATAGGGAATGACTTCTTTGGTTTAAATCCCAATTTAATAATACTCTGACTTCCATAGAGATCGTCATTTTTAGATTGACCTTTAAATCTATAAAATGAAATCATGAATGACACCTATATAAAGACAGAACTATTTTTTAACAATTTTGCAGTGAAAAAGCAACTGCATATATAATATAAACTAGTACAATTTAATCCTGAACAATCAAAAGAAAGACTAACTTTGAACAAATGAATCCCATTGATACAATTAAATAACGTAAAACTAATAATAATTATTTACTCACATTATTTAACACTTGATTGCTTTATATTATCTTTTGTTACTAAAAATTTCTAAACTATAAGAAAAAAAAATTGAAAAAAAAAAGGTTTTAGTAAACAACATGTACATTAAAGAAAATAAAATGAGTTTTGATTTTAACTTCCAGCTACAGTATTTGTGAAAGCGTAACCATAGTTTTTTTTTTAAAATTAAAATATTCATTTCATAAAGTTTGTTTAAATTAATATATTTAAATAAATTTAGGACAAAATATAAAAAGATTTTTTAACATAACACTCATTTCATAAAGTTTGGTAGAGATAAATATATTAAAATACATTTAAAATATGTTAGGATAAAGTGTATACATTTTTAAATTTTTTTTTTACAAAGCCCAAGATTCATCGTTATAGTTTGATTTCTTCAAGATGGAAAGAATTAATTCATTTTAAGTAACATGATGTCAAATTCTTTGCTTACAGAGTAGATGAACATTTGACAACTTTTTCTCTTCATGAAGGATCAATGTTGCTTAAATAAAGTGAAAATCCAGATTGATTGCCATAAAAAATTGATTTTATATAAGTTTTATTCTTTACTGTTTTTGAACATCTTGATCCAGTTTTCCAACATGTTTAATTTTATTTTTGTATTTAAAACCTTTTTGTTTTAAGTATAAAATTTTCCAAACATTTTAATTGATTAATTTGCATAACATTAGAACTTCCTGATTTTTTTTTTTTGTTTTCAAATCTTTTATTAAACACGCTTAATCTTTTTTCAATCTATTTTTTAATTGAATTGTTTTGCAATTTATTTATTGATAAGAAAAAATGATAATATAATTTATCAGTTTCTCTTAACACTTTCTGAGAAACAACTGTGGATCGATGTTCATGGTTTCCTGTTGCTCGAAAACCATAAATTTTTGCACTACCGTAGTGTTTTTATGCTTATTTTAAAGCATGTGATGTGATGTGAGGTATTGTGGCTTCTTCTTAAACGAAGTCAAGAATATCTCAGCAATTATGCCCAGATAAACCTGTTAGCCACTTTATTTTCCATTCCTACTCTAAATTTTCCCATATTCTGCTCCATCCCATTTCCGCAACATAATCTTTGTCAATTCTATAACCTTTATATCTAAATTCCCTTTATCTTTTCCCAAACCCAGCATAAAAACCAATAATTCACTTTCTGTATAATCACTTTTTTCATATTTATTCTTCCATAACTTCATTATATGTACCCTTTGTTTTCAAGCATTTACATTCAATTAACAAATGTCTAATATTTTCTATTTCTTCCTTATATAATTTACAAAATAGATCACTCATTTTTTTCCATTTACATGTATATTCTCTTGTAGCTAAAGATCCCATTCGAGCCTTAAATAATAAACTACTTTCCTTACTATTATCATATATTAACTCACACCTAATATTCTGTTTATTTCTATATATATTTAAACTCTTTTTACTCTCCATACTATTTCTCCATCTCTCTAACTCTCTATACTTTATTAATAAATCTATTCTTTTATCCCATTTCTTACTACTACAACACTCAACAATTCTCTTAACACAATCATCCCATCTTTTGTACAAATATACTGATATAAATTCTTTATCCAAATCTTTTGCATACCACATTACCTTTCTCACCCATCTGGTTACCTGCCCTTTACTCATAACCCAATTAAATACTATTTTAGCTATTCTTTTATTATCCATAAACTGCAATTTACCAAACATTTTCATTTTACTTTTTGCATCTCTCATATGAAAACTTGACCATCCCGTTTCTCCTTGAATTGCCTCTTTTGTTGTCCATACATCTGCATCCAATGCATGTCTTCCTACTTCCCTTTCAACTTTTTCTAAGTAATTTATTACCTCTTTACTAACATATAATGCATCATTACCATATGTTAACCCTGCTACTGCAATTCCTTTCCATATAATTCTAACTATATCATATTTATCATATGAAAACACTGTTAATTTCTTTATCAATCCCTTTCTTTTCTTTGCTTCATTTATCAATTTTTTCTGCCATTCATCCAAATAATTTTTCTGATTACTTAAAATAATTCCCAAATAACTATATCTATTCACCAAACTTAACTTAATATCTCCCAATAAAAATTCTACATCTTCTCTTTCCCCAGTATTAACCATCATTATATTTGATTTTTCTTCACTAAATTTAATCCCCATCTCTTTACTAACTCTTGCACATGTTTTCAACATAACTTCCATATCTTCTCTTCTTTGTTTTCAATTTCATATCTTCTCTTCTTCTGCACACAAAAATATATCATCCACACAAAAAAAAAGACCTGACAAAATATATACTCCCTTAATACCTATTAACGGTATCTCTACCCCTCTTCCTAGTCTTTCTGTTACTCTTTCAATTTCAATCAAATACAACACAAACAAAATAGGTAACATAAGGCATCCTTGCCTTAGCCGCACCCCATTTTTAACTTTAACTGATTCTATATTCCCTAATTGATATATATATATAATAATTATTTTTATATAATTTCTTAATAATATCTATTAAAGCTTCATCTATTCCCAAATTTGCTAAACTTATCCATAATCTATTTCTATCTACTCTATCATATGCCTTCTCTATATCTATACAACTCATATATAACATAAAATGTACCATAAGATGCTGCCCTCTCTAGAATTATTTTACAAGTAAAAAATCAATAATATTGCTGTAAGAAGCTACAACAAAGGAAGAAGGCAGGCTTTCATAGATGCTGATTGGTTGGTTCACATTTTGGACAATAGAAGAGCATCTGTCAATAATTTTCACCGCTCCAACTTCTTTGTTTTGACTTTGAAAACAAAAATTAATGTTTTAGAGTGTTTTTTTTTTATTATTTTTCATACATATTATAAATTATTTTCATAAATATGATGAAAATATCATTATTTTTAAAAAATAGTAAAATTTTAATAAAAAAATTCTTTACTTTTATACTAATGTAAATTGAGAAAGAAATTAATGACTGTGCTAGTCAAAATCATGTATTCATTCAACATGTCCAATAATCTAAGCAAAAGTACCTTGAATCCAACCATGCACAAGATTCAGATGTCAGGGCAATTTTGGATCTGAACCTATTTGCCTGAACTCTTGCCTCTTTGACTAATAGATAATGTTTGTGATGATACTAGCAGTCTTGGTTTTATTCCATCCCAGCTGGAGATCATGGCTCACAAGAGACTCAAAATAATATAGGGTTTATATAAGAAATTTATGATTTGATGAATTCTGATGATCACAGAATGGTACAGATTAATTTGATATTGACTAATAATGGTATGAACTGTAACAATTATAATCTTTTCATGACAACATTACAAAGAATTGAATTTAAATCAAAAAAATATTATAAATAACTAGAATAATTAATATTAGAGATTCAAAGTAATGACAAACTAAGGTAATTTAAACTAATAATATTACAGAAATTTATTAAAGAACTGAGTGACTGGCAATACAAAATAAGTCAAGTTTTGTCTATACAACTAGGTTATACTTCTTGGATTCGCAATTACATATTTTAAATACTTATAAGTATATCAAATAAATTTAGAATTAAAGAAATATTTGAACATTTCAATATAGTAAGTAATTGCAATTCACTTCAGACATAAATTATGTTTTGATGCAGCTAAATACGTAAGGCATTTGATAAATAAAGGGGAAAAAATGTTAATTGGTATGCCAAGAATCAATCAGCAATAAAATATTATCTTTAACCCTCTTTAAGAGATTACAAATTTAAGTATATATATATATATATATTGCGGGTTCATCCATGTTAAAAACTTTTAATATTAATATACTGACATTTCGACTTGGTCACACAAGTCATCCACAGAGTTATAAAAAGTAGAAAGACGGTTGTGGATGACTTGTGTGACCAAGTCGAAACGTCAGTATATTAATATTAAAAGTTTTTAACACGGATGAACCCACAAAATATGTATTTTATATATTTAACCCGTGCAAATCTTTTTAACTTATATATATAGATAGAAAAATAGATAGATAACAAGATATGAGCGATGTGCATTAAAACACTACTACATTTTAATTGGTTGTATGTAATAAGTGTGGAAAGGAAAATAGTTTATCTTAAATAAATAAATTAGATAGTCTGATTTAAATTTGAATTGTTTTTTAATGACTATTCTAACTTCTACAAAAATTTAATATGACAATTATTAAGTTATTTTAACATAATTTATTATTTTATTTTAAAGAATTTATTCTATTTTATCATTAGTATATTATATATTAAATATTTTTTTAACATTTTAAACTTTTGAATGCTATTTTTATTACCATGCTCATAATTAAATCATTTTAATCATGTGAAAGATTACACAATTAACACTTCAAGGAATGACATTACTCATTTCAAATTTCCAAATTTTGAGACCAAAAAAAAATCCCCCAAATGATTGTATTTTATATTAAATTTTCTCTTGCTTTTGTAACTTCAAACTTCTGACATTATATTTTTCTTTTATGCCATTCTTTAGTTGCTTGTAAGAATATATTATTTCCTTGTTTATTTAAAATTTCAAATAGATTATCATATAAGAAAAAAAAACTTGTATTCATTTATCTGTAACTTATTGACCCTTAATCTCTTTATCAATACATGGTTACTAACATTGAATTAGCTAGGCTTTGAGTCTGTTACTGTTCTTCAATTTCTTTCCATTCCTTCTAACATTATTCCAGTTCTCTTCTTTATTTATATCTCATATGTAACAGACATTGGTGTTTTTATTGAGAAAAGTCAATATTTTTTATTATAAAATGGTCAAGGAATAAAACATGTGAATATATAAACAATCCAGTTTATATAATTGATCCACAATATTTTTTTTACCCAACCATTATGGTTCTTGGAGTCCTAACAGGGCCTGAAAAATTAATTGAACTCAAGTATGACTCTAGTGCATGAATTTTATTGAGGATTACTTACTGATGTTAATATATATTTCATTGTATTTTGTTCTAACTATTTTTTTCACTCAGTTGATGTAAATGGATCATTGTGGTCAGTTAAAATATTCTTGGGTTTTTACACATTAAAAGTTTATTGATCTCATAGAATTCTAATAGTTGTTTTAGCATATGCTTTCCGAATGGGATATACAGTTACGTATTTGGAAAATATATTATACATAACCACCTTAAACTGCCTAAATTCTGACAGAGAACCGTAGTAGCTAAAATTTCATTGAGTTCATGTGGAAGAATCAGATGAAGCATTCCAGTATAGAATTTGTTAACAGATTATAGTTTTTAAACAGGTTCTATAGATTTGCATCACAGTCAATATTTGTGGGTATATCCTCAGCCAGTAAAATAACTTATGCAAAACATACTCAGACTATAATAGAAATAAAGGCAATGTACATACCTAATCCAGTTTACTCTTGATGTCTGCTGGTATTTAAACTTTCTATGGATTATTTTCATCATCAGTTTAATAAAGTAATACTTTAACAATTATATATATATAAATTATAACTTTTTGGGCTATAACGTGTATTGTTTTCCATCAAACACCAATATTTTGATGGAATAGCAACCGCCATTATCAAGGTTAACTTTTGAAAGAAAAACCGTTAGATATTAACAAATAACGTGACTGTGTGCGAGATGAGAAACGAGATTCAAGTTCAGCATTCACAATATGAGGCTTATCAAAATGTTCATTTCCCTCAGTATTTTTACCTATTAATTTTAAGTTAATATTGGATAAAATGAGAGGTTTCCACATAGCTCGAATACGTTGTGCTTCATCAGTTCTATTTAAACCAATAGGTCTCTTTAATATTTCAATTGACTCTCTCATGGTTCTTAAATCATATCTTTCCAAATTAGCAAGTATTTTTGTATTGTTAAAATTAGGTTTGTGACCAGTTTCTAAATAATGGGAAATAAAAACTGATGTGCTAATTTTTTGATGAAAAGCATTTTTATGTTCCTTAATTCTGACATTAATTCATCTATTAGACTGACCCACATAGCCTCTTGAGCACTGGAAACATGGAATTTCATAAACTCCTTGGTGTTCCAAAAATATTCTGTCTTTAGGTTTATACAAAAAATCACCAATTTTTTTTCCAGTAGAAAAAGTGGTCTTTATATTAAAACAAGATAGTCTTCTACTGATTTTATCAGTAACCCCCTAATGTAAGGCAAAATTACTTTATTAAAAGAGGAATTATCAATTCTATCCTCTTTTTTCTTTTTTAGTATTAATGTTATATAAAGCCTTACATATGATGTTTTTATTATAATTATTAGAAAGCAGAATACTTTTTGTAAGTTCTATTTCTTGAGAAAGATGTTCTTTATCCGATAAATTATAAGCTCTAGTGAAAAGATTTTTAGCTACAGAAAAAAATTGTGCAGGATGATGATGAGAATTAAAATTAAGATATCTGTTTGTATGAGTGGATTTTCTGTAAATTGACAATGCTTCATCACATTTTCTTGCAATTAAAACATCTAGAAAAGAAAGTGATCTGTTATTTTTCAATTCCATAGTAAATTTAATATTTGGATGCCAATTATTTATAAAAGCAAGAAAAGAATTTAAAGAATCAATTCCATGAGGCAATATGACAAAAGTATCATCCACATATCTAAGCCAAATAGAAGGTTTTTTAGTAGTTGCACATAATACTTGACTTTCAAAATTGTCCATGAAAAGATCAGCAATGACAGGTGACAGTGGGGATCCCATAAAAAGTCCTTTAATTTGTTCTTGCTTTTATAAATAATTGGCATCCAAATATTAAATTTACTATGGAAGTGGAAAATAACAGATCACTTTCTTTTCTAGATGTTTTAATTGCAAGAAAATGTGATGAAACATTGTCAATATCAGTTTACAGAAAATCCACTCATACAAACAGATATCTTGATTTTAATTCTCATCATCATCCTGCACAAATTTTTTCTGTAGCTAAAAATCTTTTCACTAGAGCTTATAATTTATCTGATAAAGAACATCTTTCTCAAGAAATAGAACTTACAAAAAGTATTCTGCTTTCTAATAATTATAATAAAAACATCATATGTAAGGCTTTATATAACATTAATACTAAAAAGAAAAAAGAGGATAGAATTGATAATTCCTCTTTTAATATAGTAATTTTACTTTACATTAGGGGGTTACTGATAAAATCAGTAGAAGACTATCTTGTTTTAATATAAAGACCACTTTTTCTACTGGCAAAAAAAATGGTGATTTTTTTTGTGTATAAACCTAAAGACAGAATATTTTTGGAACACCAAGGAGTTTATGAAATTTCATGTTTCCAATGCTCAAGAGGCTATGTGGGTCAGTCTAATAGACAAATTAATGTCAGAATTAAGGAACATAAAAATGCTTTTCATCAAAAAATTAGCACATCAGTTTTTACTTCCCATTATTTAGAAACTGGTCACAAACCTAATTTTGACCATACAAAAATACTTGCTAATTTGGAAAGATATGATTTAAGAACCATGAGAGAGTCAATTGAAATATTAAAGAGACCTACTGGCTTAAATAGAACTGATGAAGCACAACGTATTCTAGCTATGTGGAAACCTCTCATTTTATCCAATATTAACTTAAAATTAATAGGTAAAAATACTGAGGGAAATGAACATTTTGATAAGCCTCATATTGTGAATGCTGAACTTGAATCTCATTTCTCATCTCACACACAGTCACGTTATTTGTTAAGATCTAATGGTTTTTCTTTCAAAAGTTAACCTTGATAATGGCGGTTGCTATTCCGTCGAAATATCGGTGTTTAATGAAAAACAATACACGGTATAGCCCAAAAAGTTATAATTTATCTACATCATATAACCGTGAAAACATTAAGTATAACATACATATATATATATATATATATATATATATGATAAACAAAACAAGTTATACATTTTGAAACTTACTATAGCTTGCATTTTATGTTACTAGATGGAGGTTTACCAATAGCCCACAATCAAGCTTAGTTTATGTAAACTAAGCTTGATCATGGGCTATTGGTAAAGCTCCATCTAATAATATATATATGTACTATTATGTACACATACAAAATATGATATATATATATATATATGTGTGTGTATTAATTTTATAGTACATTGGATGGCATGATAATAGCTCTTGTCTAAGATATAAATTAATGCTGATATATAGAGGATTATTTTGCTGTTCTTTATCCAGAGCTTTAAAATATTTATTTACTCATCCACAGTTAATAACCCAGTTGCAAGAATCAAATGATCTATACTGAAGTGGGGAGAAGATATGTCATCTTATTGACTATTGAAGGATGGCAGATCTATTATGTGACATAGATCTGGAAATCTCTTATCCAGGTGAAATAAATCATAATGAGATTGCATAAGCAATTGTACTGCAAATTTTAACAAATTTGACCATCAGATTTGGTTAAAGATCTGGCTATAGATATTATGAAACCCCTAAAGGAAAAGAAAGCAAACACACCCTCATTTGAGATAATCTTTGTTTTCAGAAGCCATGGTTAAAAAATACTATGTAAAGATCAGCCCCAAACAGGAATGAAGCAACAATACCAGTGTGACCGATCAATTGTTCAGAAAAATGAATGGTAACTTTGGTGGGATGTTCCTCTCTTCAGAGGTCACCAGAAAAAAATAGGCACATCGAATATGATAGAAACGGGTGGAAATATTTCTTATCCAATATAATATTTGCTAATAGTAATAATTTTCTATTTCACGTGAAGCAAACTGTCCAATGTTGGAAATAAAGATAGGAAAATACATTTGCAGTCATTAATCACCAAAAATTTGTTAAAAGCATTATTACTATGTAATGTTCAGACTAAACATGTTTCAGTTATTTGCATTTATTTAAATTTATATGAGCCACCTGACTTTAAACATCAGAAGATAGATCAGCACTTATATATATTTAAACAATATTTTCTTTAATAGATTGATGATGACCTCTACACAGCTACTATTTGCAATACCTGGCTAGATCATGAAAAACATAAGTTACTCTTGATGAATGGACATGGGAAAAATACATTAAATAGACAATATTACATATAAAAGGTTAACACATTATGGCAACAATAGTTTAATTACAAAATATAATTGCCTATCAAAATATAACTTTCTTTTCTTATTTATTTAAAAACTATTTCTATAATTACTTATGTTATTGTTTTAGTTCTCAAGCAAGAAGGAAAACAATAATAATTGAGTACATTTGCTATACAGCTAACCCCTCACCTAACATAACTTAAAATACTATTCTGCATATAGCCAATATCATAAATATAAGCCATATGACTATTTAAGCTATTGAGCTTAGATTGAAAATATTTTTTGCATTTTCAATTTCATTCTCATAGTTTTGTAGTAAAGTAGAGTTAAAAGGTGGCTGCTGGAGGGTTGCATTGAATCCTAAGATCTAGGTGCAGTGCTCTCAAGGCTCCTCACTGATGATGGCCACAAGCCAGAAACTAATCTGGGGATATTGTATGAGTAGGAACTAGATAGGGATTTTATGCACAAGCCTTCTGGCATTTATTGATTACACTGGTTAGCACAGGGTAGCACTACAGTATGAAGAGTTTTGCCTTGGTTTACAAATATAACCTGTTTGAAAGAAAACTAATAAATAGTCAATTATAACTTCCAGATTCTGAAAGAAGACTAATAAATAGCCATTTATAACTTTTAAAGTCCATATAAAGTATATGTTCACCAAGATAATAAAGGCAATTACTGAAGGTTTTAATAGGTTTATAAATGTAGGTGATAACAATCAACTCTTACACTATCAACAGTCTCAACCTGTAGTTAAGGCAACTTCGTTTAACAACAAAAGTGGTCAATTTGCAATATTTAGTGTCTATATAAACAATATCAAACCATAGATAAATGTGATACCATCTTTGTTTTTAAAGATTACCTTGTATACAAGTTGAGATTTACAATAACTTAAGAATTGATTATTATAGAAATATTTATAACTATTTGATGATGAATAAACAAATTTATATATATTATAAGCTCACATACACAATATAATACTAAATAATCAAAAAAGGCCTAATTAAAACAAATGAATCATATTGGTAAAAAATATACCATTAACATAAAACTACTAATAATTATTTATGCTTATTATTTAACATTTGGATTCTTTATATTACTATTTTTTACTAACAATTTCTAAAAGCTAGAAAAAAACTTTTTTCTTTAGGAAAAGAAAACTTTTGTTAACATATACTAAAGAAAATTAAGCAAATTTTGATTTTAACATGATAGAATTTGTGAAAACTTAACTGCAAATGCAGGTTTTTTAAAAGCAAAACATTCATTTCATAGAGTTTGTTTGAATTAATATACTTAAATAAACTTAAAATGGTTAGGATAAAGTCTAAATTTAAATATGTTTTTAATGACGATTACAACTTCTATATTATTTAATATGACAATTAATAATTTATTTTAATATTATGTTTAATATTTTATTTTAAACAATTTGTTCTATTTTATTAATAGTACATCACATAATAAATTTTTTTTTTTTAACCTTTTACATTTGAATGCTATTTTTATTAGCATCCTCACAACTATATCATCTCTGACAACGTGGAAGACCACGTGATCAGCACTGAAATGATAAAGTCATTATTCATTTCAATATATATAATAGATTTTCATAGACAGTAGGCATAACAGATACATTATCCAGGTTCATTCATGTATAATTACCAGTATTATTGTAGTGACATTTTGAGTGATCATATCTATTAATTAGGTAACAAATATAATTTTTTTAAAAAATATGTTGTAGAGATAATTATAAGTAATAATGCATAGAATAATATTAATGATTCTCTAATAATAAAAAAATTCAAAGGAATGAAGAAGTCAATAGATGAAAGAAATGATATAAAAACAGTAAGTATTCTGATTAATGAGCTTTAAAAAGTTTTTTTATATATAAGTAATTTACATATATAATTACATTTATTAACATAGTCGAGTTTAAATATAGTTACACATTATTGCAAGCTAATAGACCATTATGACAGCATTAGTTAAACATTACTTAAAAAATTTTTTTTTCATGTATCATGGGCAATATTATAAAACACATATTTTGAATTTTGATGAGAAATTTGTTTATGAAGTACTTAGAATATATAAAATGGAATTAGTATTCTTTAAATACATTTATTTGACTAAGATACATAGATGATACATTGTTGCCTGGAAACGATATGCCCTATGGCTTTTTTTATATTCATTCTTATATTAAATTTACAATAAATATAAAGACTGATAGGAAACTCCTCTTTCTTAAAATATTCATCACCAAATTATAGAATAATCTTTTATCATTTTATATTTAAAAAAAAACAACCTTAAAGATAGATTTTTTTTTCAAAAAAAGTAAATAAAAAACTTACAGATAGATTATTAATAATTCATGTCTTCATTTGACCCCGATTTTTTCTGTACAAAAACTTTCTTTACTAGATCAATTAATTTTACAAATAAATCATATTTAGAGAAAGAAATATATTTTATAAGAAATACTTTGATAAGTAATGATTACAACAGCAGAATCATTAATAAGGTTTTTAAATGAAATCAAGAATAATGAAATTAAAAAAAAAGAATGAACAATAATCATTAGAGTTTGTGTTCTTATATAAAAGGAACCACAAGTTTTACTCTGGAATTGTATAACATAAGAAAATTATATATTGCTAATCAAAAAATTGGCTCAGAAAATTTATGAATCTTCACGTGGAGCATCATATGTGTTTATGGCAATAATCTTATCAGATTTAAGAAAAATAAACATGTTAATGCATTAAAAAGTATTTATTATTATTGACACTCCCCTTCCATGTTATGAATACCAGTCATAATAAAGACTTTTCAGACAAAATCATACCCAGTACCACATCAGTTATAGACAGAAAGTGTAAAAGCTGAACAAAATAAAGGAATAGGGTGTCATCTCCAAATGTTCATCCCCATACAATAACACATTACTTGTAGCAAGAAGAATTGTTCTAACTGACTGTGTTTAGATGCTAGATGGCTTAATAAAATAACAGCTTTTGATAAAACCATCCCACCTCCTATTCATAACTTGTAAGTTCAAAGGAAAAAAAATATTTGCTACATTTGATTCAACCTCCAATTAGTGGCAGGTAGACTTCATGCAGAGAACCATAAGTAAACAGCATTTTGCTACCTTGGTTATTTATATCAGTTCAATAGGATGTCTTTTAGACTGATAAATAATGGGACAAGTCTGTTAAAGTGCCTAAATCAAGTTCTATCACTAGAGAATTAAAATGTTCTAGTAATGTATGTGGATGATGTAGTTATAACTTTGTAAAATTTAAAAGACTATGTTAAGCACTTAACAGATATTTTTCATTGAATGCCAAGTGATAGGAAGCAAAATTAATTTTTAAAAATAGTGTCTTGGAAAATGATATAGTATTTTTAGAGCATACCTTTGGGAGCAGAAGATTCAGCTGAATCTAATACAAGATTATCCTACATGGAGAACATGGAAAAAAAATCAGGTAATTTTTGAGAATGTATAATTTCTACAACCAATTCTACAAAAGATTTGCAATAAATAAGGAGACAATGTTAAAATTTCTGAAGAATATTACCCTTTCTACATAATTGAAGCAATTTAGTAAGTTGATTGCTTTGATTTTAATGAATAGTAAATAAACAATAATATAACTTATGAGTACTTACATATTGGATCTGCTGAAACATTTCACATATGTATCAGTCCACTGATAGCTTTCAAATCTTGTAATCTCATCAAATGATGTGTGCATGGGAACTTCTGACAAACTTAAATGTTAAAATCTTAAAAATGAATCCCATGTATATGTTATTTCATGTTACTTTCACAAGGTTAAAAAGTTATAAGCAGATTGATACACATGTTAAATGTCACAACAATTCTAATCCATAACACTAATCCCCCATACTAACACATAAATCTGGAAAAGTAAATTTTTAACAATATAAAAAGTATAAATCTGTATACAAAACTAACAAACACATTATGATACTAAGTAGAAACAAGTAGTTATGTGATTTTAATATGGCATTCTGATATAGCAAACAACTTCCTCTCTCACTGAAGAAAGGTACAGCATTCTGCCATCACAAACACAGGCAGAAATTTCCAAATTTTACTTAAATTAAAAAAAAATACAATGTATATTAATTCTGGCAGAAAATTGTAAAATAAGCCCTAAAGCAAAATGAACAAGAAAAATATTACATAAGCAAAGTTCTGCCCCCAAATATTACTACATCTACTCACATGCTTAAAATCAAAACATTCTTACCACGTATATAAAACAGGAATTCTCATGATGAAACAATCATGTGTCTCTGCAAAAGGCCACCAAACATTACTATTTCATTTTAACTGCATCCTCTTCAGTAGTGTGCAGTAACTGTCAAATTTCAGTCACAATACTTACAAATCCAAAATAATATATATTAACTCTTCCAGGAGATTACAAAATGGACCATAAAGCAAATAAAAAAGAAAAACCACTACATCTATTAACTATGGCAGAAAATTACAAAATGGACAGATAAAAAAAAAATCTATGTTTGTGATTGGCATTACAGAATGGAGAATTAAATCATAATGCCTGCATTGAATCTTTATCGAGAAATGCATTCAACTTAATTAATTTTGTTAAAAATAAAATCAGTAAACTTTTATCAAAATGGCATCATTGTCATAGACTGATTTTTTTGATATTGTCCAGAATACAATGGACAGCATCATCTTCTTTCTGCAATCTCTACCACCCAAATTCCACAAAATAGGACTCAAAGTGTTGATCAGGCACTGAATGAATTTCTATGTAAATTGTTATAAATAAATATGTCCAGCCCACAGTGTATTTTTATTTTTGGTTTTGGCCCAGTAAACCATTTTGGTTGAACACCAATTAGTTAAACTACTATATGATAGTATAAAAATATATAAGACTGTAAAATAGGTAATAGCACTATACAAAGTACCACATTTACCAAAGAGAACCAACGAATTCCTTCTGAATGGGCTTTTCTTTCTTTAAAAGGAGAGTGTGGCTGAAAGTAATAAAGCTATGGGATATTTAAAATATTTCATATTTAACAAATATTTGTTTGAAGTGCAACTCATCTTTTACTACTAGCTTTAAAAAAATCATCCAATAAAACATATATAAAATAAATCTACAATTATCTACCATCTGTTTCTAAGAACAAGTCATTTGCAAAATATCTATTAAAATAAATCTTTGAAAGAACGAAAAAGAAAAATAATACGTGTGAATCAAAATTAAATTTTATATTGCAAAATATAAGATTATCAATAAATCCCCTATTAGGTCACATTTAAAAAAAATAGTAAATTAATCAAGCCAACATTTATGGAATTAAATTATAGCTATAAAAATAGATTTATCATGCTCACACTTTACAAGCACAAAATATTGTAACAATACGTGAGAGGGGCTTAAGAGATAATGAGATACTAATAAGCAAATACATCATCAAACCCTATGTTGAGGAAGACAAATATTGTAATAGTTAAATGAGGTAAATAATATACTTACTAAATGACTAGGCTATATGTTGGAAAATCAAATGTTTTAAGAATAAGTGTGTGTGTGTGGGAGGGGGGGGGATTCATGAAATGTAACATGAGTGAATAGGATACAGTTATCAATGTAATATGGAGACAAAGGATACTTTTTATTAATTCCAAGCTACATTTAAAATAAATAAATAAATATAGTATATCTTCTTTATTTCTCAGGGTAACCATTAAATGTGAATGCTACAAAATTTTAAACTTTATTTAAACTTTTTAAATATAAACATCTGTTACTAATAATATACAAATAGATAACATAGGTAGTAAATTACAGAACATTTCAAGTGGCATTATTCATTGAACCTTCTTTAGGTGTTTCTGGCCTGACTCCTTTGCTAATATTCTCACTGATCATGCCAGCTACATGATGATGAATGAAGAATAACACCACTTAAAACATTGTGTAATCTACTAATCTATGTTGTCCATCTCAGGATAAAATTATATAATAAATATGTGTGTTAACAATTTATCTAGTATGTGGCAAATGAATTAATAATGAGTAATATAATATTATTTTAAAATGTAAAAACCAAGTTAATTAATGAATAAATTCAAGTTTTTTTTATATTGATAAATTATAAAATAAGTATAAAAATAAATAATAATTAGTAAATATTTATTATTAAAAATATGTTATTTATTTGATGTCTTCATCAAACAAGTAAGATAAGATTTCTGTATTCTATATTTGGCAATTATGTTTAATCCTTTCAAAATACTAAACAAGGTTATATGCATATGTTAAGCATCAAATTGCTTTGTATAAAAATCAGTTTTAGATAAATCAGGAGTATATTTTTTCAAGTTTAGTGATCTAACTACATCAATCTTAGTTCTGCTAAATATAATTGTATTATTCTAAATCTAAGTCTCAAAAATTTCTATATGGTATAAAATCTAACATATATTTTTTAAAGATGTTAATGGAAGCAATTTTATACACTACTCTATTTTATTTAAGTGGCCTAAATACAAAACAAATATACTTTTTTATATACATTATGCCTAAAGAAATACATCATCTCTTAAAAAAATTCTAATAATAACCACTACTTCTATAAAAACCTTAATATCTCATTACAAATATAACTTTACTTCATCAATAAAAACATGCTATGTAGAAAAAAATGTTAATTCATTACTAAGATATAAATTTAATTTGATACAGCCCATTGAATTAAGTTTTCCACTCATACATAGATTAATACTTTCACACACACAAAAGTAGTGGATACTGATTTAGAATATACTCATGGCCATTTTGAATTTTAAGGACCACCTGCTGGCACATCCAAGCAATAAATGACATCAAATAATCATATGAGGTCGTAATATGATTATTTGTTACAAAATTGCAATTTAAGACAATAATTAGAAAATTAAAGTACAAATTTTGTACAACTATTCTTGATCAAATCATATGACTAAAATATAAAAAATATAAACAATGAGAGGAATGAATAAATTTCAAAATACTACAAGCTTATAATTTTTAAAATACGAATTTAAAATACTTAAATAAAAAAAATAAAGAAAAAATAATGGACCCATATATTAATTAAAAATCCACATGTCCAATAAACATAAAATTGATCAAACCAAGCTTATAATTTTGAAATACTAAAAGCTTATAACTTCTAAAATACAATTTTTATTCAAATATAAACTTACAACCACATCTTGAAATAACATAAATGTTGAATAAACATAGAAACAACTGCTGAAGCATATTAATTCTAAAATTAATAATAAAACATTTTATCTTAACATTAGTGGAAATAATAATTGTCTAAAATAAAGAATATTAATTTTACAATTAATAAAAAATTAATAAATCAGATTTTTATCTTATAAAAGTGAGTACTGTTGTATGCTTTATTTCTGACATGTTGTAAGGACATTACATAATAAGTGTAGATTGAATATCCACATGAGGAGATCAAATGTGAACAACACTATTTTTTTCTTATCTCCATTTTTTTCTAATGATATGGAACAAAGAAAGCATGCAACATTAGAGGTTTTTTCTGGTAAGAAAAAGTGTAATTAATTGTAAATTAATATGCTTTATTTCATATGACTACAGGTATATCTTGTAATAAAATTTGTATTATAAAACTTATAGGCTTTTAGTTTTTCAAAATTGTAAACTTTGTATGATCAATTTTATATTATTTCACCATATGCTTATGGGCATAACTTATAAGCTTTTAGTTTTTTCAATTATAAGCTTGGTATAATCAGATTTCTGCATTTTGGGATCATACATCATATCATAAAAACATTCTTTCATCTCCTTGTATACTTAGGTGCTTTGTGGCATCATTATTGTAATAAAATTTGCATTTTACAAGTTAGAAGTTTTTAGTATTTAGACTGTGCTCACTACCATTTTTAATTCTAAGGATCACCCAAAATGACTGCTGACACATCCAAGTGGCCCCATGTGAATTATTTGATGTCATTTATCACTTCGATGCATCAGTGGTGGTTTTGGGTGATACTTAGAATTCAAAATGACAGTGAGTGCATTCTAAATCAGCTCCAAGTAGTGCATGTGATATAAACATGTATCATTAAATAAATTATACCTATTCTTTGCACTTATGATTATCTGGAGAAATGCTGAAAATATACTTTTCAAAAAAAAAAAAAAACTGCATAAATTTAAAATGTAGGTATTACTTTTTTAAAAAAAACTGACACAATAATAATGTAAATAACGTTTATAAATTGACTCCAGAATTTTTAATCCTCCAGCAAATCCTAAATGTAAATAGGCAAGGGCATAGATTGTAAAAAAATCCATTAGTAGGTGTATGTGAAGATAAAGTCACCAAACATACATGATCAACATTTCTTATGCTTTCTCAAGCTGTTGCAAAACTCTCCGTTCAGTAGTGCTGCTCAGTGCAAGTGACAATAATTAATGGGTGCAAGAAAGTTTGTGCATAAAATCCCTACCTACTACCTACTAGATAGGAGTTTTATGCACAAAACTTCTTGCACCCATTGATTACTCTGGCTTACACTGAATGGAATTACTGGATGGCAAGTTTTGCCTCTGTTTAAAGATAAAGTCCATCTGTTTATTGCTCATATTGAGTTTTTACTTTAAAGTAGAAGAATTTAGTGAAAAGCTTTTCAGAAATTATATTCCAACTAATAAAAAATATCATTTTTAGAATAACTAGTAGATTATTTTAAAATGAATGTCTCATAAATGTTTTTTTCATGCCATATGCAAAAAAGCAGTTATAGTTAAAAGACTAAAACATTCTTCAAAGAAATTTTTTTTAGCGATCCATGATCCATGACCGTTAACTGTTTACACTGCCGATAAGCAAGTTTGCTGAGTTATCATTTTTATTAGTGGGTTTTTGAATTTGTTTTTGGCTTGTTTCTATTATTGTGGTACTAATAGATGTAGTATTATTAAAGGTTTTATTTTCATCATAAGTGTATTGTGGAGAGAAGGATTTGGCTTGTTCATAGTGATTGTCTTTTATGTTGTCACACTGAGTTGCCAGATGACTTTGCTATCCACAGCCAAAACACTACATCTTTAGACTCCTTATGTGAAGAAACAGAATGGTCTCTTGATTTGTTATTTGTATTGAGATTGGGGCTACATCTATGTTTGTATGAAGTTTTATTTTGAATTCAAAACGATTCTGAAAATGGGTATTGGAGTGGTGAAATATATATACTGCAGGGCAATTACTTTTCCAAACGGTGCCATTATTTTTTGAAATTATTAAATACTATATTTTAAATAAGTATTTTTGATTACTCTAGTAATAATATTTGGTGGTTTTCATCTACATTTATGAAGGTGAAATTGTTAATGCTAATATAATTGACTGAAAACGTGCTTTTTGTTGCTGGGTAAGAAATTCAGTGGTTATATATTGAGAATTTGGATGCTCTGCCATGCAGGAGACAGTTTCCCACAGTGTATTTGTGTAATTGCTTCATAGAGTAATGCTCTGGGGAAATGATAAATGGAACATTCATTATCGGAGACTACAAGCACTAGTGAAACTGGCAATAAAAAACAGCGAAATAGTCTCAAACAGCATTTGTGGAATCATATTATTGAAATGGTCTATAATATTATGTAACATTTCTTTTGTCCAGATTGCAGCTGGGGTTGTTGATCTTTTAGAGTGTATAGATCAAGATTCTTTATGCCATTTGTAGTGGTTCTTCGAAATGCGGTGTGTGTGGGGGTTGGTCTGAAATATGGTTGTTACTTTTAAGAATTTTTGCATACAAAGTATTCATTGTTAAAGTTAACAATGTTGTTAAATTTGTTTTGACACTTAATTTGTATTTGCTTGACTGGGGGCAGTAGCCATGATTTATAAATCTGACAATAGTCAGTTTTTTTTTACTTTTTCTCTTTTCAATATTTATGTGCACAGATGTTTTCACAAAAAATATTCTATTGTGCTATAGAATGACTAGATTTGTTTTTTATTTAGTTTGTTTAGTGAATAGCAAGTAGAAAAAAGAAAAAGAAAACTACTTACTTCGGGGAGTTTTTCGAATTCCTTCTTCCCTCAGCAGAGATGATGATGATGATGATGATTATTATTATTATTATCATTGTTATCGTTATTATCGTTATCGATGTCGCTGTTTCTGCTGCTGTTGTTGTTATTATTATTATCATCATCATCAATAATTACATAATAATAATAATAATAATAATAATAATAATAATAATAATAATAATAATAATAATAATAATAATAATAATAATAATAATAATAATAATAATAATGTTGTTATTAATTATTATTATTACGACTATTGCAATAATAAATACTAATAAATTTATAAATCTATTACATATTTCTTATATTGGTTAAAATTACTTATATAAAAATATTTCTAAACATTTATATGAGAAACAAAATTGTTTCAATAAGAGAAAATTACAAATATTTATCAATATTTTACTCATGAATAATAAAATTGTTATAACAACTTCATAAAATATATATACAATCGTGATGCAAATTGTTTTAATACTTAATTGATTGAAAATATGAAAGCTAACAATTTTTTAAAAATCATATTTTACTTTTTAAAGCCTACACAAGAACCAATTTATTACAATATAATA
This sequence comes from Epiperipatus broadwayi, assembly GCA_028023455.1. Lineage (NCBI taxonomy): Eukaryota > Metazoa > Onychophora > Udeonychophora > Euonychophora > Peripatidae > Epiperipatus > Epiperipatus broadwayi. The sequence goes on from JAQFVV010013147.1 coordinate 112,775, forward strand.
TATAATACCTACTGATAGAAACATGTACAGAGCCAACAAAACTGCCCTTCAAAAACTCATATCTATAATGTAAGAATCTTGATTAAACCATAACTGTTGATAATTATAGTTTTTGTTACCAAGTGATTTTCAAAATTCTCCTATTTACTTTTTATAATATTACTTAAGACACACACACACACACACACACACACATATATATATATTCAGTAAAACATTTTTAGAAATTGTAGTATATGATTCATTGTCAATTTTATATCACCACTGTGAACAGTTATTTTTTTATTATTGTTATTATTGTAATAAATTGGGATACTAAAATAAATTTACATTAAAAGCATTGCAAACTAGGATAAAGTGTCAACATTTTGTTATTATTTTTGAACAAACAATTTGAATATCCTGATATGACTACTCTAATGTACAACATAGAATTTTAGATATATCTGCTCACAAAATTTTGATTTTTTTTTTACTACTAATAAAATATAAATATTTTTTAAAATTTTTATTTCTAGGTGCGATTTATAGTCTAGAGATTTTAGGTATTTCGTTTAATCCAAAAACTCCAGTACTGGAACAGGAGCTTTGCATAAGCATAAACTATACTTTAAATGAGAACTGTTTTATAGCTATGCTGAATTTACAAATTAAAATTGGGGAACATGATTTAATTACAATATATAAATACTCAATCGAATTAAATGCTGAGACAGAGACATATAACGATTCACTGATAAAAGTAGAAACTGGAAATAAAAACAAGGGTACAGTATGTTTTAAAAGTTTAAGCAGCTATTATGCACAGTCAAACTATGTATATAACATTAAAGAAAAGTGTGAAACTAAGGAATTCGAAAAGGAGAAGCATTTTACAATCCCACAAAGTAAGTTTTTCTTTAATTTTTATTTATTTATTAATAGTAATAATGAAATAATTAATGTACTATTCATTTATTTGACTTATATTTGAACTCAGATTCAAGTGTAAAAAGACAAAAAAAAATGAAAGAATTACTATAAAGAATTAATTCAAATTTTTATTAATGTCATATATATTGTACCCTCACCTTCAAGTTAATATAATAATAAGAAAATAAACTAGTTTAGATAAATAATAACGCTCCGGCTAAAATACTTAAAATCTTAATATAATCAATAATAAAGATATTCTATGATAATAATTATCGTTCATCTAGCTCTAACTAATAATAAATAATATATGGTTCGTTTTATGAAAATTAAAATGAATAAAATACTAATATGATCATGAGACAGTTCAGTGAAGATCAAGCAGTAAAGAATTACATTGAGTTTATGTCCCACAGGATACACTCTAAATGGCATAAGAATACTATCCCCCCTATTATTTCAAATAATAATAAATTCATAATATTCTTAAGACTTTAAAATAATCACAATCAATTTAGTGTAATATTACTAAATTAATTCTAATCTCTTTCTTAAACAATACAATTATAATTATCTCAGGTTCTTAAAACAAATCTAATGATTTTATAACATCCCATAGTCAAGTATGATAAGGGATTTTGTATCATTCCTAACTACACCTAACCAGTAATAAATAAATAAATAATAGTAATAATAATCATATTCTTGACTAAATAACTATTAATCTTATCTACTGTTTAATATTATGATGACTAACAATAATGATAATAACAATAATAATATAATTCTTTTATTTCTTATGTGGCAACTTAAATATATGGCATAATCTGATATTAAGTGGCAGAAAACAATATTAAAATTCTATGCAGTAAATTATGCAATTAATTATGACCATAATTAATAATATTAATGCAAAAGAAAATTTTTCAAGTATCATATTCTGAATCATTATTATTTCTTAATAAATAATTTTATTTATACTGTACAAATATATTATGTTTATTTTGGATTCTGTCAATCATGTGATGGTGAATAAATCCACATAACACAAAGATTTATAAAAACAAATTTAACAATTTTCATCCTATACATTTAAAACATAGCTATATATAATATTTACAATCGTCCTTAATAAACTCTAACAAATACGAAGCTAATTAAAATAAAATTAGGTTACATATTTTCCATATCACAAAATAAATAAATTAGCAAGTAGATAAGCCTTTACACTAACTTATGTACTTATTTACAGCACATTTTACAGAATATATTATAAATTTAAAACTACTCTTATAGTCTAATAAAACATCTATTAATTAAACATAGAGACTATATGTCTTTCATGAAGAAAAAAATATGAAATACTTAATAATACTCATCTTTAAAATATGTTCAAATATTCCTTCAATAAATCCTTTTATGTATATTTCATGTTCATTTAAAAATACAAAACAATATTCATAAAATACAAGTATTCATTCTATTGTGTGTTGTTAATTTTTGATATCTTTTAAAAATATGCACTGATTCAAAAATCAAAATATCAAAATTATTCAAAAATCTCGTGAATAATTGTTATTTCTTTTATCTTTAAAAATAGTTTAATAGAATATGAAAAATATCTATGATTCTTTATTATTTACTGTTAGTGTTTACATTCAATTTCATTTGTATTTCATCTTAACCCAAACAAGAAAACCTATCCTATTTCCTTTCAAAATAACATTACTGCAATTCAAAATTATTCATTATTTTTTTTCATTAAGTTCTGTGCTATACAATGTAATAACTGTTGAAATTAAGATAGTGATACGATGCATAAGGCATGAAGGAATAACTAGAGAAAAGACTCAATAGTATAAAATATATTAGATAATCTACATGGAAACAGTGTGAAAGAGTAGGTATAACTTTTCTGTCCAATACCTTTAAATATAATAATGTCCAGGCTATTTGTTCAGCACTCAATCAAAAATTTTAAAATACAAAAATATCAACACTGTCCATGGAAAATATATATACAAGACACAGGGCTGTGTTAACTGTACTTTTATAAACTACTAAGATAACAATATAGGATACTTTCCCTATCTTTTTCATAGATCCTACATATAAGCATCCAAGGGTTTCTTAAAATATACTTCCTGAGTCACTACCAGTTAAAACTTCACAATAGATTTAACAATCTACATTGCTAAATAACTAGCATTACTCCAAATAACAAACAAAGTTCACATATGACTTAACAATCCAAAACTACTACAAAAAAAGTTTTATTCGCTTCAAAACTCAATAATAATAAAATACAAATGATTTTAGTTTTTTAAAATATTAAAATCAGTATTCAAAAATATTTCTCAAAAGTAGGGTTTATTCAGTAAAGAATCATATATAAAAATTATGAATATCAACAAATTATATTAAAGTGTGTAATATAATAGAAAATGTATGCATATACTTTAAAATCATCACTCATATCTTAAAATAACAATAATAATTTATATGGGTAATTAATGCACACACACACACACACATGTTCACACATTCAAGGAATAAAAGTAATACTTCAAAAATATTCAAAGCAATTCTAGAAAAAAAATAGTAAATAAAATATATATTACATAATAATTAAACAAACCAAAAAAAAATTACCTAGATTTGCAAATACCACTATCTTGACATCTTCGGTCCAAATTCAGATAAGAAAAACATATTAATTAAAAATACCAGTCACTCAGCACAATACTATTATACTTGTTTGTTAAACTTTTTTAAAAAAAATATTAAAATATTTCTTTAAAATATTAATATTGTTAGACTAAATAGAAAAATATGCACAGTGTAATCTTTCCTATCCTAACACTAAAATATTAATACTACAGTTAGTATAAATAAAATATTAAACTAAAGTTATGAAACTCCAACTCTTCTCTTCATAAAGTTCTTTTTTTTTCATGTCATAGCATCGGCCGAGAGGCGAACCCCCAACCATCTGCAACCAACTACTTGCTTGCAAGGCAGCTGCGATGACCTCTTGGCTAACAACGCTTGACTAAAGTTCATTTTAAAAAAGTTTTTCTTCCTTCTAACACAATGTTTTTAAATAAATACCCCAGCACAATAATGAAAGTTTTAATCACAGAGCTCTTTTCCTCCTCCTGCAGGTGTAAACTTATAAATAAAAATAAATATCGACTTTTGAATCAAAAATTATTTAAAGATTTGGTTGTTCATTCTGTTATGAAAGTCGTTTAAAAACACAGTCCTGTCTGCAGCTTTCTCAGGATGACAGCTATTAATATGATATCACTTGAAAAAGGTTTTATAAGTAATCTCTGAAGTTTTCCCATTCATTTGACTCTTGTCATCTTCAGATGCATCCTTATCAGCTATTATAAATCCATAGGAATGTTTACAGAGAATATGTATTTTTATATATTCCATTTTAAAAATATTATTTCTTATTTTAATGCAGATATAATCAATTATAACTTCCTATTTTTAAAATATTCCATAATATCTTTCTTCAGTCAGGATATTTTATTTTTTAATTATCCATTTTATTTTATTTTCCAACTAATAATTATAAGCACAAGTTTTTTTATATATCACAATCATTTATAGTATTTTTGGTAAGAACGTGATAACTAATTAATATCTGTAATAATGTCTGTCTTTTTTTTTAAATCATTTTTTTCCAAAAGATTTGTAATAACTTTTAAATCAAATATTTACTGCAAAATTTTTTAAAAAAAATATGCAGTTATTCCTATAAGAATAAACGATATATATTTCTTATAAGTTCAATATTTAAATTCATTTACGAATTTTAAGAAGTATTAAATTTAAGTTTTTTCCATATAATTCTTTGTTATCCAAATAAAGTCTTTAAAATTTTTAGAGAAAATATAATGCATAGACATTTCAGTCATTTGGATAATATTTCCACATAACACTCTTGCAAATATCCAAAGCATTAGAAATTTTTTTACTTAACATGTTTAAAATTATACTTTCCTTTATTAGGTGTATTTTCGTTAACACTTTCAGGCATATTATCTCTGGTATATAATCCATAGTTTTACTGTGAAGTTGGCTTAAGCTTAAATAAGAATAACCAGCAGGGAATTGATTTAATTTAGTGACACATAATTGCTTTGACTTAATAAATTAATAATCCTTCAAACTTTTTTTAAAATAATAAAATTTAAAAAAATTAAGACTAATTGACTGTTGATGATGATGTGTTGATAGTATTAATAATATGATATGACAATATAATAATAATGATAATATAATATATGTTAATAATATGTGTCTGAAAAAATGAGAGCATCCACATATATACCAGACATAACTGACAACCTGATTGGTTATTTAATCTTCAAATTATGATCTAATTTACATATTTGTCAATTTTATGTTACTAAAATTTAGAAATAAAATTTACGACTCATACTATAATATTAAATATGATTACAATATTTAATTCTAAATAATTTTACAACTATATTTAAACAAAAATTAAACAAATTTAAAATAATATTTTTAAAATAATTCTTTATCAATTTATCTATTATATAATTTTAATGTATTTATTTTTAAAATTTAACTTTATTAACTCCAACTATTCTAAAGATAACTAATTAAATAATTTCCTAATATTTATTTTATGATATACAAATATCTTCAATTTTAAAACAATTCTGAATGTAATTTTGAAACTTTCTTTTAAAAATGTTGCAAACATACAAAGAAAGTGTATTTGCTAGTCACATGACTAAAAACTCAGACAAATGTTGCAATTTTTCAGATTCACTGTCTGAAAACAGAAATATCTAAACATTTAATTACAAAATATTACATTATAAAAACAATAAAATATAATGATAAAATTTGAAATAACAAATTTTGAAATTATTCAAACTGTAACAAAACTAAACACATTTGTTTATAAAATATTATACTTTTAATAAAAAAATTATGATATAAATTTAAATTTACTTTTATTAGAATATATTTAGTAACTTTATTTAATTTTAAATCATTATTTCAAAACTAGTTTTTAGCACTTGGTTTAATAAGACTTTTAATACATTATTTTCATTATGGCCAGTTTTCCCAACCATACAAAATCATAATATTTAACTTTTTACATATTTATAACTCTCAACTTCATTTTAATAAAGTCTTAAAATCTTATCAACATTATATAGCATTTATACTATTTAAATTTTCTTTTAATTTTAATTTTTTAAAGAAATTAACCTACAAAACCTATTTGGACCTAATAAAAAGGGTACAATATATATATATACAAAGGTTTATAGATAATTTTTAAAGTAAAAAAAAATATAATGTAGGTTTTCAAAAATTTGGAGAATTTGTGTAATTTGTTTCTTTACTTAGATTAACTAAATAAATTACACAAGAAAATATTTGTAAAATATGCTATGTATGTTTGTGTAATTAATAACTACATTGTAAAATGTAAATAATATATCTATCTAACATATATATCAAAACAAGTTAAATATATGTGACAAAGTAGTTAATCAAACGACACACAAATTATACATGAATAAATACCTCACAATCCATATTAATGATAGATAAAAAACAATTATCTTATCATTCTACAATACATTGGGAAGGAAAGGAAAAATAAAATTTTTGACAACATATTTGCTTTATGAATCTGTTCACACAATGAAACCACCCATTGAGCATCTAAAATTTGGTATGACCTATTCCTAATTTATTCTAATTAACCTATGTTTGGATATGAAGTAACACACACTTCATGATATGTTGATATATATATAATGTAAAACACCTTTTTCTTTACCTTATTAAATACTAATGAAATATATATAAAAAAATTCTTTAAACCTTGAGCAAAGAAATATTTTACACCAAACTTAAATATGCAAATAAGTAAAAAGAAAACATTATACAAATATATATGGACATGTTGCTCAAGTATTTTGGTGATCACATTAATAACTAAATAAACAAACAATTAAGAATAATAAATAAAAAACATTTATAGTAAAAAAAAATATTCAAGGATAATAAAAATAAATAAATCTAATGACTTCAAAACTATATTTGCGGTGTTGTTATGTTTAATAACCCCCCCCCAAAAAAAAAAACAACAAACAACAACTTAATGTTGATGTATCAAAGTAAAACAAAAACAAACAAAAAAAGAAACAATGTTTGAATTCATAGAAGACGATTTAAATGATCACTTTTAAATAAGAAGCCATTAATAAAGTTCTAAAATGTTACCACTCCATTTCAGTTCTTGAGGAGAATCTCTTATCTGAGACAGCTGACTTCATTTTCCTTATTTTCAGGCTTGTTTACTGCACTTCCCGCATGTGCTCTCTTTTTCCTTTATTTATTTTTTTACTTTTCCACTTTAATTTTCATATGACATAAAAAAAGTTTTGACAAAGTCCTGCTGTTCTTGGGATCTCTTGAAAACCTTGTACATATCAATTAACAGTGTAAAATTCATTGGCACTTCTAATAAAAAAAAACTCTGAAAGGTAGCATATTAGTAGATTAGTGAAAGTTGGATATGGGGATTTCATACAAATTCTCTCTTCCTTCTTTTCCTTTCTTTCTTTTCTTTTTAAAGATAATGATGATTCTCTACAACAAATATGTTTTTACATAGTTAACTGGGAACATTGCCATTCTATTGGTTGGGTACAGGTGTGTAGACAAATGGCCAGCTCATAGTGGCTTCGATCATGGGACAAAATAACTGCAGCTAACAGTGCATTGTTCTTTATTTTACAGCTATGAATATACTAATCAAGAGTATATTTTGAAAGCAATTTGTATTGCCTCTTATAAGGCCATTTTACTTTTTGTTTTGTCTTGGGACTGGATCTTTATTGATCACAATAAAAGACTTATTGCTTTCTACAACTAAATTCCTTTCTTCTCCGAACTCTTTTCATAACTCTGATATATATATATATATATATATGTAGATAAATTATAACTTTTTGGGCTATACTGTGTATTGTTTTCCATTAAAAACTGATATTTCGACGGAATAGCAACCGCCATTATCAAGGTTAACTTTTGAAAGAAAAACCGTTAGATCTTAACAAATAACGTGACTGTGTGCGAGATGAGAAATGAGATTCAAGTTCAGCATTCACAATATGAGGCTTATCAAAATGTTTATTTCCCTCAGTATTTTTATCTATTAATTATAATTTAATATTGGATAAAATGAGAGGTATTCCAGCTATGTGGAAACCTCTCATTTTATCCAATATTAACTTATAATTAATAGATAAAAATACTGAGGGAAATAAACATTTTGATAAGCCTCATATTGTGAATGCTGAACTTGAATCTCATTTCTCATCTCGCACACAGTCACGTTATTTGTTAAGATCTAACGGTTTTTCTTTCAAAAGTTAACCTTGATAATGGCAGTTGCTATTCCGTCGAAATATCAGTTTTTAATGGAAACAATACACAGTATAGCCCAAAAAGTTATAATTTATCTACATCATATAACCATGAAAACATTAAGTATAACACACACATACACATATATATATATTGTAATGGGCACATACGACATTACATTTTTTTCTTTATTAAACATGGAAAAAATAAAAGTTCGCAAATAAAAACTTCTTTTTTAAGAATTAAAAATTAAAAAGTCATCTAAACTCTAATATATACAAAATCGCAAAGATGAGAAATTAAAAAATTATTAAACAAAACTTTATTTAAAAATCAGAAAAAGTATTTTAAAAACAAAAACTTAAAAAAATTTAGAGATAAAAATATATCCTTAATTTTGGAAAACATGTTAATTAATCATAAAATGGAAATGATTGTTTTAATTAGTCAAATGTAAACTAGCCCTTGGGCATTTAAATGTATAAGCAATGGTCAGATAGGAAAACAATAGAAACTAATGGCCAATGAAAGAAATCCATCGGGAAATTGGACCTCAATGGAAGGATCATCATCATCGATGATGTAATGTCTATTGGATCCTAAAGTTACATATAAAAGAAGAGTTTGGAAATAAAAAGATAATTATTATTAAGAGAGGACAGATATGTGTTAAGTTGGAGAGAGTTGGAGGAGAAGGGATTGAAAGATGCACTTTCAATTCCTTCAATTGTTCAAAAAAAAATGAAACATCGTTTTCCAATATTGTGAATCACAGGACATCAAGGCCCAGAATAACACTATCAACCATAAAGGACCAACGGGTAACTGCACAGCAAGCAATGGATAACTAATGAACATTTCTAAAACTGTAAGCACATTATGAACTTAAATGAATATTAATTTGAAAACACTAAGAACTTTAAAATATAAACTTTCCCAGTATTTAAAAAAAAATAGAAATAGATTCCTATCTGACCAAACCAAATTATTTATTAATTAGTTATAATTTTATTTGATGTATTTCTTTTTTAAAAAATCATTTCCATTTATTTTTCTTTGTTCTTTTAAGTTTTTATTGTGATTTTTGTTTTTCGATAAATGTTAAACTTAAGTCAGGTGTGAATGGCTATATAGATTTGTAAAGTTATATTAGGGGAGGGTAATCTTAGGTTATTCTTTCTGTAGTTGAATTGGGTCAATGGATTGAATATATTGGTGTAATTAGTAGATGTAGTATGAGATTCGCAATGGGCAGAATCGCTTTACATGCCGCACACTGACATTTTGCCTATGGGAGGAATTATAAGACGGAGACCGCAGTTCTTTCCTATGGAGTTTTTTTTGTTGCTCTTCTCATCAGATAGATGTGGTATTTCTATCTGGATGAGAGTCAATTTCTTTTCTTAACCTATATTTGTGCTGTCGTATTCGTATTACATTGAATACATCAATATATCAGATGGATTGACATTGGTTTAACTGAGAACTTTTGGCCTAAGGTTAAATAAGGGATAAATATTTTCTTTTCAAATGCAATCTATATAGTCCATTCATACTCGACACTCTAAATAAAAATGCATTAAATTTAAGTTGGATATAGATGCTTGCATGGATTCGTTATCGGTTAATTATGTTTTTGGTATTCATATTTGATCAAAATATATAGACATTCAGTAAATAATGATACCTTATGGTGAGTATCTAAAATGTATTTATTCGGATGTCTTTTAAGTTAGTGGTGTCAATGCGGCATCTTATGATGAAGGTCATTGGGTTTCTTACGAATTTCCCTCTGCAATTCCATCAATGACTTTATATTTTGATCATTTATCTTTATTTTGAAATGTTTTTGACTGCATAATCTGTGTAACCGATCTATACTCAACATTATAAAACAAACTTTTATAAATCCATCTGTGCAAACTTATAAAAATTAAAATGTAAATTAAACTCTAAAATAAAAGTTAAAAATAATGTTAAATTTTAAAATGTAAACATACTAAAATAATAATGCTAAATGTTATATATATATGCGTAAATAAATGTTTGTGTGTTAATTTATAACAGTGGTTTCCTTTAATTTGAAAAAGTTTTTAGATAAGAATTATTTTATTATCTCTGCGTCTCCACTGAGCTAGTGACAATGGGCTAGTGATCGGAATCCAAATATAAATTAAAATAATTTTTTTTTTGACTTACACATCTGCCTACTATATAAATTTTCTATGTTCAAATGCCAAGTGGCGCCCTGTAGTGCAGATTATGTTAAGTCCATTACCCCCGATCGTTATAATATATATATATTGTACCAGTCGAAACAGTCTGCTCACTCAACAAGACTAAAAATCCAAGCAAAAGTACCTCAAATCCAATCATGCTCAAGATACACAGATCTGGAGCAATCCTGAATTCTAACCTATTTGCCTATTATTCAAGTCTCTGGCCCTATGAACAACAATTCCAATGATACAACATAATTATTTTCATTCCAGGCCTGGAAACATAGCGGTAGAGCATGAGATCGAAAGGATGGTGATGTTCAAGACAAGAGTAGCCCAGAAATTACAGTTATTACAATTATTTTATTAATTATAGCTATTAATTAAAAGAAAACAATAATTCAGAAACCAGGATTTACATATATAAATTTAATAAAATATTAGAACACACACACACATATATATATATATATTACACAAAGAAATTTCATGCTTGGTATAACATTAACTAATTACAAAATTTTAGTAATTGTTTTATATAATCTCCTTTATCTTAATTATTCAATAGACATAATTTTTACTGAATGAGTTATAACTTGTGTGGAGTTGAACATGCCAATTTACAAATATTTACAAACATAATTTTGTGGATACATAAAACAATCTGCAAGATCGGAACAGATTCCGATTACAAAAAGATGTGTGATATTTTAACATTAATCATTTTGACAAATAAATGTAAATATACAGGTTGCAATCATTTATTTACAATCTTAAAATCATTATATGTGTTTGATAGGCATTGTTTGATGTCTTTAGAATAAGTATACAAAAACAAACAATGTGTTAAATTGACAGGGAGAGATAATGTATATAATCATTAAGGTTTTACAGAGAATATGTATTGATCTCTATCCACGGGAATCGATTAGTATTTTAAAAGAAGGTAGTTTACAAACAGTGTACTGACTAATTAGCATGTTAGCATATCACATGAATGAGTCATTATTTCCAACACCTTAATGCGGCTAATGAAAGGTCAAACAGGCATAAATCAATTTATTAAAACAATAATGATACTAGCATGTCATCAGAGAAATACAGATCTTATGGTAGTTTGAATACTTCATCATTTTAACACATTTGAGAATGAATCAGGGTTTGTACGTCCACACATTTTGGCAGAATGATACCAAATGAAAAGGTTGGGTTTGAATGCCCAGGGCCTGCTGTATGGAATTATGCAACATAATCAAAACTCCATGAACCTCATGTTCCACAGGGAGTAGTGTATACCCCTTATTACAAATGATTTTGAGAAAGTATGGGGAGCTTCAGACTTCTGAAATCCCCAATGACAAAGCAATATATATATATATATTGTAATGATATATAAATATGCCATTACATTAAGCAATATATATATATATATTGTAATGATATATAAATATGCCATTACATTAAATTGAAATAAAAACTTTTAAGTTCGCAAATAAAAATAAATGTATTAAAAAAAACTAAACGCTAAAATTAAAATGTTTGTTAAACGTATATATTCACACAGATGCAAAACTTTAAAAATATTTTTTTTTAAAAAACAAATAGATAAGTATTTGAACGTACTTTTTTTATAAAAAAGTACAAGATTTAAAGATAAAACATTTTTGTAGATGGAAGTGATTGTTTATTAATTATCCAAAAGCTGTGTAATTAAAAAGTCAGATGAAAAATAGATAAGAGAATAAAGAGATTTTAGCTTGACCAATGGAAGCAAATAAAGGCCCGGACCATAACAAAAAAAATGGAACAGTGATGTTTTTGTTTGTGGAATACATAGGAGAACTATAAAAAGAAAAATATTGAATTTCCTGACAGTTCCAACTTGATTTTATGAGAAGAACGATAAGACACACTTGTCATTCTCTCTCATTTATTTTAAAAATGAAAAGACTGTGATACCAGAATAGAAACAGCTAATGCTACCTCCAAAATATCAGACCGGTCTTCCAGGAAAGTCTTAGTGGGAATTGCCAAGAGGAACCTGGATTTTTCTACCATAAGCAATTGAATTGAACAATTGTTAAAATCATAAAATTAATTAAGAACTTTAAAGTTTTGATCAGTTAATCTAATTTTTTTTAAAAAAAACTTTTCTCTGACTTATGTGTCAAATCAATTAATAATGTTTAATTTTATATGTTTTGCATTTGATAAAAATCATTTCCATTTTTTTTCTTATTGTATAAATTATTTAAATGCCTGAAGTTTAAGGTTGGGTATAGATGTTGCATAGATTCGTTAGTGGTTGATTATGTTTTCATTTTCACATTTGATTAGAATATATAGGTCATCAATGTCACTGCGGCATCTTATGATAAATACTATTGGGTTTTTTTGTATTCCCTATGCAATTGACGTTATCGATGATTTTGTATTTTGATCGTTTGTGTTTATTTTGAAATGTTTTAACCATGGAACCTATGCAGCCAATCTATACTCAACATTATAAAACAAACTGTATAAAATTCATCTGTGCGAATGTATTTAAATGTTAAATTTAAGTCAGGCGTAAATGGCTATATAGATTTGTAAAGTTGTATATATATATAGTTTAAGGGAGAATAATCTTAGGTTATTTGTTTTGTAGTTAAATTGGGTCAATGGATTAGATGTATTGATGTAATTAGTAAATGTGGCAAAAGATCCGCTATGGGCAGGATTGCATATATATGCCACACACCTTCTGTTTGCCTATGGATGGGATTGTAAGTCGGCAAAAAGGACCGCAGTCCATTCCTATGGAGTTTGTTGTTTATTGTTCTATTCACCAACAGATGTAGCATTCCTGTTGGTTGAAAGACAATGTCTTCTCTAACTCTACTTACTGTTCAGATGTACATTCCTGACAGTATAGTATTTTGTGTTGTTGTATTCATGCTGCATTGAATACATCAATATCCGATGGATTGACATTGGTTTGGCTGCTGACTTTTGGCCTAAGGTTAAATAAGGGATAGAACATTTTCTTTTCAAATACAATCTATGTAGTCTATTCATACTCGACCCTCTAAATAAAATATTAAACTCATTGCAATCTATTTAAATGTAAAATTAAAAATTAATATAAAAATATAAAATGTTAAATGTATTCCTCAAAATTTATTTACACGTGCGTTAATAAATGTTTGTTTGTTAATTACTGGCAGTGGCTTTTATATATATATATTTAAGATGCAATTAAACAAGTTATTTATTATCTCTGCATCTCCATGAGCTAGTGACTGGGGCTAACGTTCTGAATATTAAATAAAGTGGAATCTTAAGAGCGTGTATCTGCCTACTTTATAAATTTTTCTAGGCTCAAATGCCTAGATGGTGCCCTTGTAGTGCAGATTGTGATTAGATTCGATCTCCACTTTCATTTGGATCATTATAATATATATATATTATACCGGACAAAGCTTTGGATTCGCATACACTGACCATGAGGGCGCCACTAGTCCAAAAATCGGAAAAATATGGGTGATTTATTTTGTAAATTATGTAAGGAAAGAATTGAAAATATTAGGCATTTGTTAATTGAATGTAAATGTTTGAAAACAGAAAGGGTACATATAATGAAGTTGTTGAAAAATAAATATGAAAAGAGTGATTATACAGAAAGTGAATTATTGGTTTTTATGCTGGGTTTGGGAAAAGATAAGGGGGATTTAGATATAAAGGTTATAGAGTTGACAAAAATTATGTTGTGGAAATGGGATAGAGCAGATTATGGGTAAATTTAGAGTGGGGAATGTAAAAGAAAGTGGCTAACAGGTTTATTTGGGCATAATTGCTGAGATATTCTTGACTTCATTTAAGGAGAAGCCATAATACATCACATCACATCACATCACATCACTAGACATTTATTTTTAAGGGGTTACAGGATATGCGAATCGAATGCGCCAGACTAGCTCAATCAAGCAAATGAGATCTATATTTTGTTCAGAGAGTTGGAAAGTTAGCAACAGAAAACAAAATCAACTAAGTAAAAAAAAAAAAGAATAAATATTTTATTAGTAGCATGGTTAAATAAGCAAATCTAAATAACAAATTTTAAAATACACTTAAAATGTACTACTCGCACATTCGTCAAAATTAAAGTAAAATATTTTATATGGGTTTAGAGAGCGATTTCCTGTGCGTAAAAGAGTGCAAAATACTAACAGTAACAGAAGTATTAGTAAGTATACAGTGATTTCATGCAAGACAAGAGAGGTTAGCTTCTTGCTTATAACCTATAGTTAGAAAAAGGCTGAATCACCATATTTGAGATTTATGTAAGCTTATGTCAAAACCAAAGAAATGCAAAGGTAGCTTCCAAAACATTAATAATAATAAAAGAGTGTTGAAAGTTATTATTTTCAATCGACTGACCTCCCTCTGAGTGAGACAGGCTAGGAGCTCATGATCTACCTATTGAGAGGGTTAAAACGATCGTACGTGCCCCTAATAAACAAATTGGAAGCTTGAAGAAATAAAACTAAAAACTATTATATTTCATAATAGTCTATTATAAATGATGAAAGTTTCATGACATAATTAGAACTAATAATAAAATGGGTCACGAGCTAGAGGTCAATTAAAATAGTCTGTAATATCCAGACTGCTTTCTATAATAAAAAGAAATGTGAGATTAAAATAAACTACTATCTTACTTACTAAGACTTAAATAGGATGGGCAGTAATAGGTTTGAAACTAGCACTCGTTAAAAAAAATATCAAGCACACACAAATCGAATTACATAAGATACAACCTGAAAAAAAAACCATTTATATTTAAAAAAAGGAAACAAATCTAAGACAACATTATTTAAATCGCAAAAATGTAAGGTACCTTAATAATTTATTTAAATGCTAGTGCACTAGACTTCTTAAGTATAGTCCGTTGCTCTGGATTCACTGATGGTAGGCTTGGTGAATTGGTTAGTGGTTTCTTTGGAGTCGGTTCTTATGGCATTATAGGCAGTTAATGGAGACACAGGATGTCCAAACCTGTCCTGGAGAGAAGCTTAGCACATCATGGTAAAGAAAATATTCTTGCTGTAGGTTTAATGATCATTGTAGGTAGAATAATTACCAGATCAGCTTTCAGAATATGCAGGAATCATTCTTTCCAAGTATTTTTGGCAGGAATAGATTGTGCAAGTATCTCTCAGAGTTGGTGGAAGTATTCAGATGTTGTGCAATTCTCTCTTTCAGAGTTGAGGTCTGTCTCCATGAGCTGGTGCAAGCATTCTAGCTTTTCCTAGCTAATCTGAAGGCCTGATTCTAACTTGTTATCTGAATCATATCTCCTAATTACAAAACTTTTTCTTTTTAATTAAAATTTAAAAATTCTCAATCTAGCTAACAATAGTTATTTAATTAATGAAATAAATTGTCCCTTTACAGATCTAGGAATTAACTAATGAAAAATTATTTTCTTTTTGTTTTCTTTCTTTTTAATTATCCTTATCAATATAAATCCCAAATCTGAAAAGCAATTTATTTGTACACTTTACTTTTACATACATTTATAAAAAAAAAGGAATCTTAGTTTTCTTTTTTTTTTTTTTAGAATTAAAATTAAAAACCAAATATAACTGTGGTATTAAAATATAATTCCCACGCACATACATATATATTTGTACAAACATTAAAAAAAAACTTTTAATCAAGTTTTACAAATGAAATCTTATATAAAAACTTATTTTATTTTCTTCACCCCTATAAAACTATAATTTTTGTAATGGTGCCTTAAACATCCCTTACAACTGCCTCTCCATCATCAACAACAACAACAAAAAACTTAGCTGACTTTGCTCTGCCTACCACTAACCAGTTTTTTCTAAGTTTGTTCTCACTTTAAAAAAAATCAAATCCATCTGACTACCCTAATGAATACTATTTTAAATCATTCGTAAGTAACATAAATTTTCAGGAATATACTGGCGATCTATTAAAATAACTATTTACAACAAAGTAATACAATTACGATAGCCACTATACATTTTATTAAATAAAAACGAACATAATTCAAAATATCAAAATGTAATATCATTTATCACACACATATATAGTTGTAATTATATAATATTATTTACAAAATTCATTCAGGCTTATCACCTACGTCGAAATAAATTTCTATTCTCAACTCGTAGTCCAAATACAAATCCATTGAATTTTTTTTTTTTTTTTTAGCAGTATCTCCAATCAATATCACTTATGCTTGGTCAGGCATTTCTTTCTTTATTCTTAGTGCCTCTCTAAAGTATGTACCTTTCCCCCTATTGTCTGGCCTTCGCTTATAATTTATTCACTTGTCTCTTTCTTGTTCTGTTTAATCTTGTAGCTCGTATATCTTACGACTCTTTAGCCGAGCAAAATATATTTGTTCAAAGTGTCCCACTTTAGTACAGCCCACCTCGTTAATAAGAAATGGAACAAATCCCTCTTCTATAGTCTTTTCAAATAAAATTGCTCTATAGATAGCTTTTATCTCTGCTTTAAAATCATACTCCTTAACTTTTTTCTTAACTCTCTTTTTTTCAAATTCATATTCACAACCACTAGTTATTTTAGCCAACTTATTCTTAGTTTCATGCGGAAACTCTTTTACATTATTCTCTGTCTTTTGATCTGCATTTTCTACCTTGCCACCTATCTGCATCCAATCTCTACCCACTTCTATCTCTATTTCTACCTTGCCTGTTCTAACGCTATCCTGTTCTAATTCATCTTTCATGTCTTTTGCCTCTTCCTTTACTATTTCAACTTCCTGTACCTCCTTATTCGAATCTTTCTCTATGGCTTCTATAGCTGCCTGATTTTTGTCGACTGTCTTCAATATTTCCTGTCTCATTCCTTTCATTTCTGCTCTCAGCTCCTCCAGTATTGTTTGTTGACTCTGTTTCATTTCCAGCAACTCTAGTCGTATTTCTTTCATGTCAGTTTGCTGACTTTGTTTCATTTCCAGGAACTCTTGTCGTCTTTCTTTCATCTCGGCTTGCTGATTTTGTTTCATTTCTATTATCAACTTCATCATCATCTTCATCATAGACTGTGTCTCACTCTCTTCTTTTTCTACTATCTGGGGGTGTAAATGAAACTGGGCTCTCTTCCCAACCTCCATCCCTATCGTTTTCTTCTTTAGATTCCATTTTCAAAATAAACTTAGCCCTGATTCAATCTAATTATTTTTTTCCAATTACCAATGGAACTTTTCTTTTAAATCTGTTTATTAACAATTTTTTAAAAATTTATTTAATCTTCAACAGCTAACTTTATTTTATTTTTACAAAGCAAACTTAAACTCTTTACTTTTTTAAAAAACTTTACGAACGTCGAACTAAATAATAAACTCTTTTTGAATATGAAAACATTAAATATGGACAGATCTGAAACTACCTGCATCTTTCCATCAACTTCTATTCTACCACTAACTTTATTTCACCTATTTTTGGCTACCGTTTCTGTTTATTTTTCCCAACCATCCGAACAAAACATCTCACATAAAGTTTTAATATCGGCATTCATATTTGGTTGTGCCAAATATTACTATACTATATACCGGACAAAGCTTTGGATTTGCATACACTGACCACGAGGGCGCCACTAGTCCAAAAATCAGAACTAGACATTTATTTTTAAGGGGTCACAGGATGTGCGAATTGAATGCACCGGATTAGCTCAATCAAGCAAATGAGATCTATATTTTGTTCAGAGAGCTGGAAAGGTAGCAACAGAAAACAAAATCAACTAAGTAAAAAAAATAAATAAATATTTTATTAGTAGCATGGTTAAATAAGCAAATCTAAATAACAAATTTTAAAATACACTTAAAATGTACTACTCGCACATTCGTCAAAATTAAAGTAAAATATTTTATATGGTTTAGAGAGCGATTTCCTGTGCGTGAAAGAATGCAAAATACTGACAGTAACAGAAGTATTAGTAAGTATACAGTGATCTCATGCAAGACAAGGGAGGTTAGCTTCCTGCTTATAACCCATAGTTAGGAAAAGGCTGATTCTCCGTATTTGAGATTTATGTAAGCTTATGTCGAAACCGAAGAAATGTGAAGGTAGCTTCCAAAACATTAATAATAATAAAAGAGTGTTGAAAGTTATTACTTTCAATCAATTGACCTCCCTCTGAGTGAGACAGGCTAGGAGCTCATGATCTACCTATTGAGAGGGTTAAAACGATCGTACCTGCCCCTAATAAACGAATTGGAAGCTTGAAGAAATAAAACTAAAAACTATTATATTTCATAATAGTCTATTATAAATAATGAAAGTTTCACGACATAATTAGAACTAATAATAAAATAGGTCACGAGCCAGAGATCAATTAAAATAGTCTGTAATATCCAGACTGCTTTCTATAATAAAAAGGAATGTGAGATTAAAATAAAATACTATCTTACTTACTAAGACTTAAATAGGATGGACAGTAATAGGTTTGAAACTAGCACTCGTTAAAAAAAAATATCAAGCACACAGAAATCGAATTACATAAGATACAACTTGAAAAAAAACCTTTATATTTAAAAAAAGAAAACAAATCTAAGACAACATTATTTAAATCGCAAAAATGTAAGGTACCTTAATAATTTATTTAAATGCTAGTGCACTAGACTTCTTAAGTATAGTCCGTTGCTCTGGATTCACTGATGGTAGGCTTGGGCGAGTTGGTTAGTGGTTTCTTTGGAGTCGGTTCTTATGGCATTATAGGCAGTTAGTGGAGACACAGGACATCTGAACCTGTCCTGGAGAGAAGCTTAGCACATCATGGTAAAGAAAATATTCTTGCTGTAGGTTTAATGTTCATTGTAGGTAGAATAATTACCGGATCAGCTTTCAGAATATGCAGGAATCGTTCTTTCCAAGTATTTTTGGCAGGAATAGTTTGTGCAAGTATCTCTCAGTGTTGGTGGCAGTATTCAGATGTTGTGCAATTCTCTCTTTGAGTTGAGGTCTGTCTCCATGAGCTGGTGCAAGCATTCTAGCTTTTCCTAGCTAATCCAAAGGCCTGATTCTAACTTGTTATCTGAATCATATCTCCTAATTACAAAACTTTTTCTTTTTAATTAAAATTTAAAAATTCTCTATCTAGCTAACAATAGTTATCTAATTAATGAAATAAATTGTCCCTTTACAGATCTAAGAATTAACTAATGAAAAATTCTTTTCTTTTTTTTTTCTTTTTAATTATTCTTATCAATATAAACCCCAAATCTGAAAAGCAATTTATTTGTACACTTTTTTTTTTTTCAAAATTAAAATTAAAAACCAAATATAACTGGTATTAAAATATAATTCCCACACACATACATATATATTTGTACAAGCATTAAAAATAACTTTTAATCAAGTTTTACAAACGAAATCTTATACAAAAACTTATTTTATTTTCTTCACCCCTATAAAACTATAATTTTTGTAACGGTGCCTTAAACATGCCTTACAATATATATATATATATATTGTACCAATATATGCCTATTGGCATATATATATATATATATTGTACCAATATTGATATTGGCACAAATATAATTTTATCTAAAAAAAAATATTAAAATAATCTTTCATAAAACAAAAACGTAAAATTAAAAGTTTAAGAGTTTATTACAGTTTGTTTTCGAAAAAGATATGAATCAAATAGTTTTCCATTGCTTGTTTGTGAAATAAAAAGCTACAATTAATTAATCAGAAGGAGAGAGGGGTGTTTCATTAGAAAAGATAAACTAAAGGTTTTATAAAAAGGAAGTAAAAAGTTTTCTTATTAGTATTCGTAAAATATAAATAATTTAAAGTTTAAAAAAATACAAATCTCTTTTTATTCAAATTAAAAGAAAAATAATCTTAAAACTAGTAATATATATGCATATATATGTGCGATGGTAAATAAATAAAAAAATGTATGCGTAATAAATATTAAAATGAAATAAAAGAAGATTATCATTAAAAAACATGGCAATAGCTATTAATTAAAATATAAACAACATTTCTGCATGGCTATTACTAATTAAACAATCTTCCAAAACATGTTTATCAAAGGATTAATTGCTAAAGAATTTCGACAACAGATATTTGCCGGAGGATATTAAAGGGACAACACATCGTCGGTATAAATACTGAATATTTTATTGGACAATCAGTTGAGACAAGTCAGTTCACAAATCAATTGAGTCAGTTAATTTCAATCAGTTAATTGTATCTAGAAACAAAAATGCGGTGTTGAGCAGTTTGGGAAATACATGCCTCTCCCCACAGCCTGATGTCCGATGAAAACAGCAAGATCTGCCCATGAAATAATGTCAGCTTAACAACTTGGAAATCTCCGTCAATATCTAATTGTCTCCAATAGTAATGATCATGAATAATGAGGAAACTCATCAAGGAAATGTCCCAGCCGGCTGGAAGAAGCAACAAACAAAAAGAAAACAAAGTTCTAAATCTACATTCAAAATCCTAGGTAAAACATTTGCTTACTTTTGTTTATACTGTAATAGCCATTGCATTGCATTAATTCATGCGAATCCTCCAAGAGTCTAATTATATGAACTGTATATCATACATAAAATGAACTATTGATATGTGTGTTTAAGTTTCAAATGCTATTAATGCTTTATTATTATATTTGTGAATGCTATATGAGTTAATATGTGCATGATCATTATATCAGTGTTATTATTAAATTAGATAAATACCAGTGTTCTATTATTAAAATCTACAAGAATATGTAAACTAGTTTAGAAATGTTAATTTAAAATGTGTGTGTATTATTAAATTATAAAGATGTTTAAATTTAGTAAATTAATGTTAGTTAATAAATTGTCTTTAAAATTAAACTCTATTTGTCAGTCAATTTTTTTTATCAGTCTTTTCTTACCAATATTTTATTATTGATTAAAATTAGACTGAGCTAGTTAAGGGAATTTTTTCGAGCACTGGATTATGAGCCTACTGACCAAATACGTTGTTTATTCTTATGAATAGATAACTGGAACCCAGAGTTTATTCCGAAACAAATAAAGTGTTTGGGTAGTAGGGGTTTGAATCTAGCAGCCGAGGTGGGCCATTGTTGACAGTTAAAGCTATCAATAATATCTCCCCGTTTGCTTGAACATGCCGGTTTGTTCACATAATATTTATAAGATTATAAAGATGTTTGAAACCAGCCAAAACCTTTGCAGGGTAAGTAAGATCATCTGTGGAATGAACCCGGTACATTAAATGGCTATACCCAACTTGGGGCTGGACCTAAGAAACAATAGTAATTAAATACTTTGTTTCTTGTTCGAAAATTTTTTTATACAAAAGCTAAATTATGTATGTAAAAGTGTTTTAATTTTAAAAAAAGAATTGACCGAAATTTTTTTTCTTTAAATTAAAAGAGATTTTAATATTTACGTTATTTAAAATAAATCTTTATGTTAAATCAGAGACAATTGGGTATTATGGTTAGAGCTGAAGCGTTAAGATTGGGTAGAAAAATGGACAAAAGGGGTGGTCAGCGTGTGTTTCTGTTTTAGTAAGAAAATTTATTAAGTCATATATTAAATTTAGTGAAATAAAATATTGTTTTAAAAATGTGAGTTGTAGAGAAAGAAGAGAGTGAGTCACAGATGATGATGAAGATGTTTATGAAGTTGGTAATAGAAATGAAGGAGGATATGAGTGAATTCAAGAAAAGTCTGCAAGCAATGATGGCAAAGTGTAAAGCGGAAATAAAGAAAGAAATTAGTGAAGTTAAACAGGGCCAGCAGGCTATAAAGGAAGAAATGATTAGGAAAATTAAAGAAATGAGAAGATAAATAATGGGAGATGTAGAAGAAACTCAGGAAGTAGAAAAAGTAGTTGAGGTGTAAAAGGAGTTGAAGAATGAGTTGAGTAAAGAGATCGTAGAAATAGATTTTGTCAAAGAAAATAAAGATGTGGAGGTCATAAAAGAGATAGTAGAGTCAGATAGTGGTAAATATAGTAGTTTAGAAATAGAAATTAAATTAGAATCAAATAGTGTTGCTACAGAGAAAGTCGAAACAAATAGAGATCAAGAAATAGAAGAAAGACATAAGGTCAAGGTAGAAGATAGCATTGAAAAGTTTTTAGAAAAATTTAAAAAGGTTAAAGTAACAGTTCGTGTTTGTTTTAAATGGAGATTTAAAACTAAGAGAAAGAATAGGAAAAAATATTCACAGTTAAGAAAAATACGGAGGTCTGTGAAGCTTAAAGGTTTTCTGATTTACAAGGCAGAAAATGGGAACAGAACGAGAAAGAGATCAAATAGATTTTAATCGAGAGATAGAAGTGAGAATATGGAGTATAAATTATATTAGTGAGTTAGTAAAAAGAAAGAAGGAACTACCGGACATATTTAAAAGATAGTAAACGGGCAGAATAGTAAAGGAAATAAACAAAAAGGACCGGAAATGGACAATGAGCAGGAATATGATTATTCTAATGTCAATAATTTGAGAAGTTTAAATCTGAAACTTCTATTTAAAACTAAAATAATAAAATTAAAAATAACTGAATAATAAATTAAATGTTTGAAAGCAATAATAATAACAGAGGTTTCGTAAAGTAAAAGATTTTTTTTTCTCAACGCACATATTAATTAAGAAAAGGGTTCGTAAATAAATAAGTAGGTCAAATAGTTAAAATAAAATCGATAACATCAAGTTAAATAAATAGTTTTTTGAATATACGCACATTATTAAAAGAAAGTAAATAAATATTTTAAAGTAATTAAGTCAAATCAAATGTCAGTATAATAATAAAGAGCAATAAAATAAAATAGTTTTCTGAATGCATGCACGTTAATAAAGAAGTTAAGTAAATGATTTAAAATATGATTCCATAATATAAATAAATATGTAAACTGATGTCCGTGATGGTTTAAAAATAGTATTGTAAAACTAATATTTAAAATGTTCATAAGGGTTTGAAAATAATATTCGAGATTAGATTAATATAAATAAATATGAAAACTGATGTCCATGGTAGTTTAGAATAATATTGTGAGATTAGATTAATACAAATGTTAAAGTAATGTTCA
Organism: Epiperipatus broadwayi; assembly: GCA_028023455.1. NCBI lineage: Eukaryota > Metazoa > Onychophora > Udeonychophora > Euonychophora > Peripatidae > Epiperipatus > Epiperipatus broadwayi. The sequence continues at coordinate 136,441 of JAQFVV010013147.1, forward strand.
TATGAATTTAAAATAAAGTTGTAAGATTAATAATAAAAAAATATAAAGTCAATCTAAGTGTATTAAGTGTGTATAAGTATACATGTGTATATACACACACATACACTGGTAATATTTGGGTAAATATGATACCTCATGATGCGTATTTGAAATGTATTTATCCAGATAACCTTTTAGGTTATTTTCTTGGCAATGCTGCACCTCATGATGCATGCAAGAAGGGATTTATTTATTATAGATTCCCTGTAAGCAAGTCCAGTAATAACTCAATATTTAGAATCTTAGTAGGTGTAAAATTGTGCTGCACATATACACATGTGTATGAATTTATCTATAGCAAAAGGGAATGAGGGTAGTATAGAAATAAGTTTAGTTAAGGATAAGTTTAAAGCTGCCGACTGGATAAATTTTAGTACCCATAATGGACTTTTCAGGGATCATTCCTCTTTCCAAAGCATAAGTCGAAAATGGACAGTTGAAAATTCCTGCCATTCGCAGCGATTTTTTTTTCCAAGTCCAGAAGAAACCCGGCAAATGAAGCTTTGATTTTATATACATGTAAGTTGGTTTAAGTCAGCGAATCTGCATCCACATCGTTTCCAAAAGATCCCTGTGCCAAAAATTAGTTTGTCCTGGTGGTCGTTATCCATGATTTAGATCATTGTGAACAATGTATTCAACATAGAAAGAAGAAAAGCATAATTGAAGATTGCCCTTGGTATGTAAAGTAAAAGATATCAAAAAAGCAAACTTAGAAAGAATAATAAATATTTAATGTTGTCAGAGATAAAATGGTCAAAAATAGACGCATTTTACTCTCAAAGGGAGGGCGGTATAATGTACCAATATTGATATTGGCACATATAATTTTATCTAAAAAAATTTATTAAAATAATCTTTCATAAAAGAAAAATGTAAAATTAAAAGTTTAAGAGTTTATTACAGTTTGTTTTCGAAAAAGATATGAATCAAATAGTTTTCCATCGCTAGTTTTTGAAATAAAAAGCTACAATTAATTAATCAGAAGGGGAGAGAGGTGTTTCATTAGAAAAGATAAACTAAAGGTTTTATAAAAAGGAAGTAAAGAGTTTTCTTATTAGCATTCATAAAATATAAATAATTTAAAATTTAAAAAAATACAAATCTCTTTTCATTCAAATTAAAAGAAAAATAATCTTAAAACTAGTAATATATGTGTATATATGTGTGATGGTAAATAAATAAAAAAAATGTATGCGTAATAAATATTAAAATGAAATAAAAGAAGATTATCATTAAAAAACACGGCAATGGCTATTAATTAAAATATAAAACAACATTTCTGCATGGCTATTACTAATTAAACAATCTTCCAAAACACGTTTATCAAAGGATTAATCGCTAAAGAATTTTGACAACAGATATTTGCCAGAGGATATTAAAGGGACAACACGTCGTCAGTATAAATACTGAATATTTTATCGGACAATCAGTTGAGACAAGTCAGTTCACAAACCAATTGAGTCAGTTAATTTCAATCAGTTAATTTAATTGTATCTAGAAACAAAAATGCGGTGTTGAGCAGTTTGGGAAATACATGCCTCTCCCCACAGCCTGATGTCCGATGAAAACAGCAAGATCTGCCTGTGAAATAATGTCAGCTTAACAACTTGGAAATCTCTGTCAATATCTAATTGTCTCCAATACTAATGATCATGAATAATGAGGAAACTCATCAAGGAAATGTCCCAGCCGGCTGGAAGAAGCAACAAACAAGAAGAAAACAAAGTTCTAAATCTACATTCAAAATCCTAGGTAAAACATTTGCTTATTTTTGTTTATACTGTAATAGCCATTGCATTGCATTAATTCATGCAAATCCTCTAAGAGTCTAATTATATGAACTCTATATCATACATAAAATGAACTATTGATATGTGTGTTTAAGTTTCAAATGCTATTAATGCTTTATTATTATATTTGTGAATGCTATATGAGTTAATATGTGCGATCATTATATCAGTGTTATTAGTTAAATTAGATAAATACCAGTGTTCTATTATTAAAATCTACAAAAATATGTAAACTAGTTTAGAAATGTTAATTTAAAATGTGTGTGTATTATTAAATTATAAAGATCTTTAAATTTAGTAAATTAATGTTAGTTAATAAAATGTCTTTAAAATTAAACTCTATTTGTCGGTCAATTTTTTTTATCAATCTTTTCTTACCAATATTTTATTATTGATTAAAATTAGACTGAGCTAGTTAAGGGAATTGTTTCCAGCACTGGATTATGAGCCTACTGACCAAATACATTGTTTATTCTTATGAATAGATAACTGGTGCCCGGAGTTTACTCCAAAACAAATAAAGTGTTTGGATAGTAGGGGTTTGAATCTAGCAGCCAAGATGGGCCATTGTTGATAGTTAAAGCTATCAATAATATCTCCCATTTTGCTTGAACATGCCGGTTCGTTCACGTAATATTTATAAGATTATAAAGGTGTTTTAAAGAAGTTTGAAACCAGCCAAAACCTTTGCAGGGTAAGTAAGATCATCTGCGGAGTGAACCCGGTACAATATATATATATATATATATATATATATGTAAGTACCATAAAAGAAAGTAAAGGTATGCCAGCAGCATTATACCTGAGCAATAAAATTAATACATTATATTCTAGAGCCTAAAAATGGTTTGACCTCTGTGCAATGATATGTTTATATAAAGAATCATTCATCAAATTATAACACATAACTCTTTTAGCTATTCATGGTAAACTAATAAATTATTTTTAAATTCAATTCCCATCAACGTTTTTAGTAATAGAACTAACCCTCCAGCAAATGGTAAGATGGGATAATAACAATATTAAGATTCACAATCTTTTAAATGACAACTTAGGAATAAATTCAAATAATAAAGTAACAGTATGCATCCACAATAAAATATTTTATATAAGAAAATGAGAATAAAAGATTTAAATATAAAAACCAACCTAGTGAGCGATTTCTGTTAAAATGAATAAAACTTTACTAATAAATTATAGCTGAAACCCTTGCTTCTTTCCCCATTAAACAAATAAAATAACCCTTTATTAGACTCATGAGGTTGAATAATATTGGCATATTAATTAAATAGAATAAATTGTTTACATACATAAAATGAATATATTAAAATCTCTAATGGAGCCGCACAAAGTTATAGACAAGAATTTAAGCATGAAAGATGTTATATCCACAAGAATATCTGCATAGTGAATAGTTTGCAACACTCTATCTCCATAGTTCTCTGGGAATGGATGCTCTGCTCTGCAACAAATGCTCTACTCTGCAAAGAATGCTCTGTAACTAATGCTCTACTCTGCAATGAATGCTCTGCTCTGCAACTAATGCTCTACTCTGCAATGAATGCTCTGCTCTGTAAATAATGCTCTACTCTGCAATGAATGCTATGTAACTAATGCTCTACTCTGCAATGAATGCTCTGCTCTGCAACTAATGCTCTACTCTGCAATGACTGCTCTGCTCTGTAACTAATGCTCTACTCAAAACTGCTAGACATCTACTGCTGTTGTACTCCAAATATGGCTGCTAATAACTGCCTTACCCCTTCATAGTTGTTACACCATCATTTATTGCTTGCTGATAACTGTAGCAATTAATCCTTATCCAATCATGTAACGTCTTTTATCCAGAAATATTTGCAATCAGCAAATATCTCTTGGAATTATCGTCCACCATTATGTTACTTAAATTCCTCCATTATCAGCACATGATCTACAACAACCACTCGAACAAATTCTAGTTTTTCTGGAGTGCACAAACATGTCTGCCATTTTTACAAAATGCTACACCTCCCTCCACTCCAGAAAAACCCTTGTTGCGATTCCTGGATGTTTTCTTTGTCTATTCCTACTTGGCCAAAACATATTTCCTGTTATTTCCAAACTTACAGCATTGTTATATCATGTAGACTTGCTATTCACTTCCGTTATTAACATTACTAAGTGGGATTTCCATATTCACCAGGTTCCAAATGCGACTGTGCCAATGTTATATCCGCAAGAATGTCTGCATAGCGAATAGTTTGCAACACTCTATCTACATAGTTCTCTGGGAATGGATGCTCTGCTCTGCAACAAATGCTCTACTCTGCAATGAATGCTCTGCTCTGCAACTAATGCTCTACTCTGCAATGAATGCTCTACTCTGCAACGAATGCTCTGCTCTGTAACTAATGCTCTACTCTGCAATGAATGCTCTGCTCTGCAACTAATGCTCTACTCTGCAACGAATGCTCTGCTCTGCAACTAATGCTCTACTCAAAACTACTAGATGTCTACTGCTGTTGTACTCCAAATATGGCTGCTAATAACTGCCTTACCCCTTCGTAGTTGTTACACTGTCTTTTATTGCTTGCTGATAACTGTAGCAATTAATTCTTGTCCAATCAGGTAACGTCTTTTATCCAGAAATATTTGCAATCAGCAAATATCTCTTGGAATTATCATCCGCCATTATGTTACTTAACTTCCTCCATTATCAGCGCATGATCTACAACAACCACTCGAACAAATTCTAGCTTTTCTGGAGTGCAAAAACATGTCTGCCATTTTTACAAAATGCTACAAAAGGTAAGTTAAAATTACACTAAAATAGTAGGAATTACAGAGAGACAGATCAAGAGCAAAATTAACAGGAATTATACACTAATATATTAAGGAAGTCTTAGTTTTATTACATATATAAATTTAAAGCAGCTCTTCATTAAGTGATGTTACTTCAGGAAAACACAGAATAGCAGGCAGCAGTCAGGGATGGCACTTAGGTGGTCATCTAGTGTGGCTGCTCAGATGAATGAAACATGGCAGCAGCAGGCAATCTCCGAGAAAAGGAGAAATGCACTAGATTCCCTCTACTTGAAGTTCAAAGCACCGAAGTTCTGTTAACTTCTTAAAATTTGATGATCTCTAAAACCACTTTCTTGAATCATTTTCTCTGAAAATTTACTGATTGATTCAAACATTCCAAAATAATTTACTAACTAACTGACTTCTTTTGTTCTATGGGCTCTTTTATACTTTTTTAATCCCACCAAGAATGCAATTTCACTTGCCTACAGCTATCCCTGTAATCTTAATTCTAATTAGTAAAATATTTAATTAGTAAGAAACAATTGTAAAGATAAGGATCGAAATACCTTTTAAGATATTTCCGATTCTGTATAGATTTACTAAAAATTAACAAAAGTATTCATTATAGTTTTAATTACAATTTTGACTTTTAATTAACAAGAAATTATCTTATATAAAGAGAATACATTACTTCCGCTTAGCAACTATTCTAAAATATATCGAACCTTTTAAATTTCAAATACAATTAAAATATACATATAAAAACAATATAACTTTCAGCAATAAATATTACTAAATCACTGCTTCATTCATATATATGTGCATCATGCACTCTACTGTTTTGCTTTTTACTAAATATTTTTATAGTTTTTCTTTTGATTATTGTGCATGCAGTGTGCATAAAAAGGCATATATATATATATATATATATATATATATAAGGTCTGAATTGTGGGCCCTGCAGAAGATTACTATAGATGATGAAGCCTGAAGCTTGATGTGATTAGACACTGACTGCTTCAATATATTGTAACAGTAGCCAGGTTCAAACCCTGTTACAAGAAAGTTACACAATATTCCATAACTGCTGAGCTCAGCATGAGTCTAATAAACTGGATTTATCTGCAAGTGTAAAATATAAAGAATGAGATATATATGTCTAAGAGAAAAAGTTTGAAAGTTTTTTTTTAATTAAAAAAAAAAAGAGAGAGAGAAATATTTATAGTTATTTGTTTTAAAATAAATTCATGAAAATATGTTAATAAATTGTGGGAGTGCAGTTATATGCAAATATATAAATTTTCTTCTTGTATTATTAATTTATTTCAAATGATACTTTCCTATTGTTTTATTGTATATCACATTTTAATGAGAGTAACGAAAAGAACTTTTATGTACATTTACCTTGAGGCAATTTTGTCTTTTGTTACCTTACTTAGCCACTCAAAATTTCAAGGAATCAAAAGAAAATGCACAGCATAAAAAGAAAAATGTTAAAAAGCATTCCTGAGATATAGCGATCGAGATACTGATAAACTATTTTGGGAACAAAAGGAATTGGATTAATTAAGAAGTTAAAAAGAAAAATCAGAACAAACGAGGGTGGTTTTTCAAACTGAAATATTAATATTTTCTTGCTCCTAAATTGACTGAAACAGCTATGGTTTTAGTACTAGTAACTCAGACCATCACTACCATCAGAATGCAGGAGTATAAAAATACATGTAAAGGCCGCTATCCTAAGCTCCGAGAATGTAGCTGTTCCTGTTAATTGCTTGCCCTCCAAGAACCATAAGTACCTCATCGATATGCCGCTAAAATAATCCAGGAAGGAAGAAAATCTTAAATTATGTACACTCAGAATGCCTCCAGTAAGTCATCATTATTTTTTAAGACTCAAATACCACAAAATGAGTGTTTGTGGAAACCTTTTGCTGTTGGCAGAAAAATTTTGTTTTATTCTTTGACAGCAAAAGAATATCTAAATTTCAGTTGGATCGTCAAAATCAAACTTACGTGGAAATCAACTTATCCCTATTAGAGATCCCAGGTACTTTAAGGTAACTATAACTAGTTTTATTAACTTAAAAGAACTGAAAATTGCTTATTGTTACTCTCCAAAAGTTCAGCCATTGTGTAAAATTATATATTTTAATTTAAATGTATAAATGCATTCCCACATATATGTTTAATTTTATGTTCTTTTATAATTCATTAATTCTGTTTTTTTTGTCTTTTATGTTATCATTGATATATAAATTATATATATATGTTTTTCTTTCTCAATATTTAATTAGCCACAGTAATAAAATTGTCTACTTTAAAACAAGTTGTCTCTCATTAATGAACATATTTATCACTTATATTAACCTAGTTTCCATCCTGGCAGAATATCAGAATAAGCAAGTATATTACATGTAATTTTAAATTCTAATACATAAGTTTATATATATATATATATATACATCTTAAGTTGAAAGGTATATAAAGCAGAGAAAACTTGTCTCAACTACACAAATTTAGTCAGTCACCTCCGTTCAACCTGATGGGTATTATTACCTCCCATCCCTGGGATTTGAGCTAGCTGAAAGGGTCAGGCACCTAATTAGTGATAGTTTTAAGATTTCTAAAAGGAGAAAGTATAATTCTTATGGTCTTAGTAAGATTGGCGCTTGAGGTCATTTAATTAATTGACGCTCATAAATATACTTTATCCAAAGAAATTGTTGTCTTTTTTTTAAAATAAAATAATGACCACTGGGTAGATTTTTTTATTATATATCCTGATATAGGATACATAGATTTTATTTCTTAATATATATTTAAGAAAGAGATTCTTATTTGAATCCAATACGGTGGATAGTAGTCAGATTCTATCCACAGGTGTTTGGCGACTATACAGCCATAGTTTTGTGTTAGTACCCTACGTGGTCAATAGAGTCAATTTTTTTTTGATATATAAACAATCAACTAAAATTAATACCGGGGTTGCCTGTTAAAATATATATATATAATTTACTAACTTAAATGTGATAAGCCATTGTTCACATATATGCACATCTCTGGTCATATTTATAAAAGCAATACTTTAACCAATTTTGTTCCTTTCTAATCTTTTCTCTCAATGGTATTTTAATAAGGAAGAGCTTGTATTCTATAATTTTCTTTTTTGTATTCCCCTTTTTATTTCCATAAAAAAACCAAGTCATTTTCTATCTTTTAAAAACAAACTCAAGACTGTTAAAACTTTTACTGACAGTTTTCTTCAAGGAAAAGACTAATTATTTATTAATTTTTTTCTCTATGACAAACTCATCTCTCTTTTCGACAATTTTATAAATCAAAAATGTATAAAAAGAAAAAAAATTAGAGACCTACTGATATCTGTATTTGCACAACTCCCACACATATACAATTTTTTTTAATATATGATATCTATGTTAGTGAAATTGTAGAACTGCTAACACTGATTCATACACTCGAATATTTTGTTTCAAACACATGTGCATCCTAAACTATCTATTTACTAAGCTATCTTAGATCAATGATTAAACAATCTATTTTAGCTTGTTTTAGCAAAATGAAATTATAAAATAAAATCATTGTAACCTTTAATAAAATATAAAAGTTTAAAGCAACAAAATATTTCTTTCCTATATTCATATTTTTTCCATTTTTACTTACTAAGTAAAATCACATATATAAATACCTACCTATCTATGACACACATAAACAAACCAAAAAAAAATTGGGGCTGCTAATTTTCTCTCCATTCATTGATTTATGTGGGATTTGGCTCTATCCCTACATTTTCCCCCATAAAAGAAAAAAACTGATAGTCTCTTCTAGAACTATTTTCTTTAACCATCAACTAATTAGTTTTATGTTCTTTATCTAATCTCTATAAAACTAGTGCAATATCTAGCCAGAGTTACACCTTCTACAACTATTATTCTTTTCCCTTTTCTTTTTTCCTTTTTCTTCTTTTCTTTTCTTCTTTTTTTAAAATACAAAGCAAGAAAGAAATCACTTACATAAGGATCACCATTGGCTTCAGGCTACATGCATTATAGGTGCCCTTCTCTTCCTCTGGTGATTCCAGTAAGAATGCATTTCCCCCTTTCCTTGCTTTTATATGAAATGGCTCTTCATACACAATTATAAAATTATTTGAATTTGTGTTTCTGCAGAATTTTAACATGAGGTGTTCTGACAAGGTCATTATTACCAACTTGGAACTGTGAGGGCTTCATTGGGCTTTTAGCAATCTGCTTTTCAGCCATTATTTTCATGTTGTTTTTCACCTCTTCTATCAGTGCTTGCTTGATATAATGGCACCATTCAGTCCAGGATCTCTTCTCCACTCTGGCATCTTATGTGTCCATTATGATAATTCATCATGTTCCCACATCCATTTAAAAAATCTGAGCCTATTACAACCTCATATATAAGGCATTACATGACTAAGAAGGCATGTTCAAAGAAGCAAGATCCTATCTACAGGATCAGACATACCTATTGCATAAACAGCTTGGCCTTTCTGCCATTTGCCAATGTGACAAGAGTTTGTTTTACAGGGAACTTGGGAATTTCTTCATGTTCTTTTAGTATTCTCTCATATAATGCTTCCTAAATTATTGATACCTGGCTCCCTGTATCCACATCTCAATCCCTAGAATTATTAGTTTAATTTCTGGACAGCCATATAAGGTATAACATGCTTGTAGGGGCTCATTGTCCAGATAATCTCCTAGGTCCCAACCCAAATTTATGGTTAAATTATAGTCCTTGTTTCCCAAGTTAACAGTGGGCTCCTGCAATAGGGAACATTCCACCATGACCATCCTTATTGGTTGGACCAGTTTTTGGCACAGTCCCTAATGATTTTGGTTGTACTTTTTGCATAAGATTATTACCAGAGCATGGACTATTACTTCAATTTATCATGTGTCAATTTCTTCTTGTTTGAACACTGGAGGCACTCCCAGGCCTTTTTATATTTGGTCTATTGGGTTTCATGGGCCCTTTTTGTCCTAACTGACTAATCCTAAATTTCATATTGAAGGCCCTGTAATTATAACCTTCTTACTTTCCTATGTGGCCTCCGGTCATATTTTTACTAGCTTTTAGCACATGTAACATATGTGCCACCCTTTTTATCAAGTATATATTGGTAGCTATTAAAGCTTGTTCTACCTGTTTAAGTATATTCCTTCTGGTAATTCTAACTATTTGTGGTTCAGACAAGAGACATGCAGGTAACATCTTTAAAGTAGCAACCTGACTATGAAAAAACAGTATAACTTCCATCTCTAGGGTTACATTTCTGCTGGGCTATTTTATATTTCAGACTTTCTTGTTTCTATTTACTCCAAAACATTGAAAGTAACATATTTCAGGTTTATAAAACATCACCAACTCTTCACTGAGGCATGTAAATGATTACTAGCTACTGTCAACTTTTTTTTGTCACTCAATCAACTCAAAAAATAATAATTCAAGACCGGCAAAATACTCTATGGAGTTTTCTGCATGATCATCTCTAAAAGTCTTCACTTGAATATATTTAGCTATATTGCTACTTCTCCCTTCATTCCTCAAACTATCCTCTTCTTCCTCTTGTCTTTTGGGTACTTTTTCTAACATATGCACATTTTCTATGCCTATAGGGTTACTTTCATAAATCTCTAGACATATACTCTGTGGCAGTCTACATGACCCATTGCTAGATACTTCTTTCACTCGAGTCTCCTTTATTTCAGTCAATGGATCCTTCAACATGACTAAAATTTTGTGATTAATGTCTTTTTCTTGACACCTTAGGTATTCTCTAACCTCATCTACTATGGTTCTTTTTTGTCTCTCTATCTTCTCATCAAAGCCAATTTGACTCTTCTGGCTATTTACTTCCACTTCTAATAAATTCTACTTTATATTCTCTATTTTTTCTGTGTGGTTTTTGCCACTTGATTACCTATATACTGTATTTCCTTTTGGACCATCTTTAATTCATGAACCGTTTTGCCCTGTCTTTTACCCAAGTCTTTATACTCTACCTTTAATAATTTTTGAACTGCAGCTATCTCCAACTTTAAGTATTAATTTTGCTGATAACATATTCCCTAAAGCTATTCTGAGACTGTTCAGTACTTTCACATTTCTTGGATATCTTTCTATAACCTTCTTGTACTATTTCTAATTTTTCTGCTATATCACCAAAATTCTAGCTCCATTTCTCTTGGCTTACTGCCAATTTATTTTTTAATTCTCTATACTTCATATCACATCTTTCATCAAACTCTTGCCACCTACTTTTCAAATTCATTTTAATATTCTCTATTTTATCATTAGAGGATTTGAAGACATTTTGCAAATCCTTCTTAAGTTATATCTGTTTATTCATCTTACTGACTATTTTTTTTATTTAGACTAGTTATTCTACTATCTTTCTCATTATTCAGGTAATCTATTTTACTGTCTATTAATACTCTGCTTTCTTGGGACTGTTTCTTTATTTTACTACTCATTTCTTCTGTTTTCTGAGATTAGCCTGGATATGTTTCTGCCCACATGCCAAATATAACAGATGGGAAAATAACCTGGAGATTGAGATGCTATGCAGATGTAGCAGTATGGGACCTATGATTTAATGGACCATAGTTGGCTGCCTCAGATGACATGGTCCACAGGATTTTTCCCAGCTGTGAAAGGGAAAGAATCACATCTAACTATGGTCAGACTTTGGGTTTTTGGGTAGGATGCTGATGGAAAGTTGATGAAATGCCTAACCAATAATTGCATGTTACTTTTAATTAATTAGCTCTATACCTATTTATTAATATCACGCACAATTTAGGTTATTTCATCCACTTCTCACCCCTTTCCCATTCCATTATGCCCTAATATTCGAGCCCAGGGAGAATATTGCCTTTGACTCCCTTAACAGGTATGACCAGATACATGAAGCAACTTCCACACCTCTATAGAGGTTACAACTAGCATTTAAAATATTTAATTTATCACAAAACTATTATATAAAAATGAAATAGGTGTGTGAGCATATATGATTATTAGTTGACTGTTGAATGCCATGACAACTCAATAAACCAGAGACTGGAATAATACAAACTATTTAACATTTATTAACAATGATAAAATGAATTTAGAAATAAAGTATTTAAACAATACTAATAATAAATAATATATATACATGTTTCAAATATGAATTTCTACCATTCAATCAGTTAATAATTTTGTAGATCCATCCCTTTTACCCTATGGTAGAAATCCATCTATGATGCTCATTATTTACAAATCATGGAATATACAAGAAAAAATAAATATTAATGATTTAAAATAATTGCATTTCTGACTAGCTATATTGCACATCTATTGTTTTGTATATAATAATACACATCTATTGTCTTGTTTATAATAATAATAATAATATGATTTATTCCTGTAAAAGCAATCTATTTGGTTTAAGTCTCCCCAATCTAAATTTAAATATATATATATGTTGATACAAAGGTTTTCATGGGTTGCATATATAAAAGACATATTTATGTCTTATATATATATATAAGAATTTACACTAGTTGATTAGTCAGTCACACTCAAAACATATAATGATGGTTAATCAACAATATAAAATATATAAGATGAATTGTGTAATCTACCAAGTGTTGTAATTTAATCTGCATAAAAAATAAATGGAGATCTTACTTCAATACCTAATGTAAAGCAGGAGGAAAAATTGAGAGCTGACATAGATTTTATTTACAATTAAAAAAAAAGAAAATAACTAGGTTAATCACCCCCCTCCTTTTGCATATAACCCATCAGAGTTTGAAGATAAAACACAGATAAAAAAAATCAAACAAAATTTACAATATTACTCTCTTGATCAAAAATGACAGCTGGGACAAAGTTCATTAGAGTCATCCTAGTTACTACTGTAGTTGTTTATGATGTTTAGGCATAGTAATTTCCAACAAGCAATTTAGCTTGACAAACCATTTTCTTTAGCAAAGGATTGATCATGCAGTGATGTCTTGTGGCATCATTTAAAGTAAACACATCGATCCTTAGTTGATTTCTTCTTTAAATATTTCTGTACATGCTGCTTTTTTTGACATTAAGCATCTTCTTGGGTGTTATAAGAAAGTAGAACAAAAAAAGGTTAATAAGAATAAATTAGGAATAGGTCATATCTAATCTTAGATTTTCAATGAATAGATTCATAAAGCATAGATGCATTTGTGTAAAAGTGAATACACACATGCCATGCAAATCATAATTTTATTGCATTTGACAATATATATATATTCTAACCTAATATAAAGAAGATTGCATTTGACAATATATATATATATTCTAACCTAATAAAAAGAAGACTTGTCTTAAAACAAATGAGCGAATTCAATAAAGAGAATTCGGAAAGCCTAATCGTTTCCGTCTAGGACGGGTAACAAACCCTATCTTTATTACCTAATATCTCTTCGACGTTTGGTTAGTTATAATAATTCAGCTACAGCGATATGCAGTTCAGACAGAGATAGAATTAAAAAAAATTATCATTAATAAAATAAATTTAAAAAGAAAATTTAGAATAACTAACATTCTTTCGCTATCCAAAACACATTCTCTGAGCTGTAAGTACTTGCACTGTTCAACAATGATGATGATGATTTCATGTCATTGTTAATATTACTGACTAAAATAAAACATTCATTAATCTGCCAATATGATCTCAATATTTTATTATTATACAATCAGAAGTTTCAATCTCTTAAGCCATGCCACGCTTGTAATATTGATCATAATGAATCAATTCTTAATTTAAGAGCACTTAATAATAATGACACTAATCTCAGGGTTCTCTGTTATATTTAATAAAATGCTCAGCAGTATTGTGTTGTCACAGATGACTGACATTCTGGTCGGCTATAGGAAATATTTACCTTATTTAAATTCCAGGTGTCTTCATCCACATATCAACTATTATAATATTTAACGAGATGATAACCATATTCAATAACAACGCATAATTTTGAATAATACAGCCCTTTTTAATCCAGAATCTCAGTCGGAATGATGAAAAGACAAGGGTGCTTTTGTGTCCTTCCATCATCCATGACAACACAATAATTTAACTAAGATTTATTACTTAGACACTTCACTTAAATGTGTACGAAACAATGTGCAACCAAAACCTACTACTTTGGGAATAAAGTGATTTTACACACATATAAAATAAAATGTCTTGGTCTGAAGTTTTCAATTCCATAAATAATTCTTATTAAATTAAAATATAATGAAATATTCTGATCTGCTTACAATTGTCTATCTGGTGTACTGAATTTAAGAGTTCATAAATGATTTCGGACTCAAGAAAAGTATTGCAAGTATTATGCAAATACACTTTTATTTAGCACACAAGAAAAATGACTCAAAACAACTTGTAACAAGACTATAATTTATTATTAAATTTTAACAAGATTATAATTTATTATTACAGTTTAACAAAACTATCCTTTATGATTAACATAATAAACAAACATATACAATTTATTCGATGCCATATGGATAACAACATGTAACTAACATTACTTTGTCTATACTTTTAGACCTGGATTCGAACTACTTCTTCATCTTTTTACATTTATGCAATTTGAATACACAAAAAAAAATAATACATTTTATTATCGATACATCAACTCATCCATTTAATGTATCTTCTGTGAACGGCTGCTTAACTTTATTAACTAACTATTTGTTTTAAAATAAAAACAATCTGATTCTAGGCAATACGTACAAACGATTTTTTTATTATCATATCTTTAATTAAATGATAGTTTTTATTTAGATAACTTATTATAATTTATGGGTTATTTATCAGAAGTTACACTTATTATTTTAATGTTTACCTTAATAACAACTGAAGTTATTATACACACTGTTTTTCTCAGTATAAGTTATATTGTGAGTGCTACTTAATCATTAGCCCGAATTAAACCTAGTATTTGAAACCTCCATTGGCAAATAAAAATTTCTAAATCACACAATTTTGAAACTTACTCTCTCCATTGACTTACGTGTGGATTACCAGCACTATTCCGCCACACAATCCAGACATTGATCATATATACTAGCATGCTATTTTTACTAAATGGATCTTGAGGAATTAACCTTCAATATACCCGTTATCTTGCCATAACTTTCTAAACAAAACACAATATTCAACACCTTCCATGGTGGAATTATCTCTATTTTCTCATGAGGAATATGGAATAACACCGAATGTCTGTAGAGTTAACTACTACATTAAAATAGTTTGGTGGGTCCTTGCCTCTTACTTGGGCATAATAGGAACACACACCAAATATAATCCTCTCCTGGGATTTTAACGAATGAAATACACTACATACGATATAAATTACTGATCGTCCTAACTCTGAGAAGCGATCACTTGGGTTATAAACATACCCGAATACTAGATTTATCTATTCCCCTCATGGAAAATAAAGCTTTTGGGGAGATCATTTCCATCCCACAAAATAAAGACATTACAATTATTACTTATGCAAGTATTAAGCATATACCTATGCTATGTCGGGGCAAGACAAGCAAATACACTAATTACACTAAATTTATGTTCCGGGGTATACTTAGATCAACGTCTGAAATCAATGGATATCACAGAATTAACCATAATCATTTTCACCTTTGCCAAAGAAACATTCAACAAGTAATTGGTAGTCTAGTATCTTGAACTAAATTAAGTGAATGCGTTAATAAAGAATAATTGGGAATAAGTTCCGCAATTAACATAGTATAAATTTGTTTCAAACTTTAAATAAGTAATATCCTATATAGCACTTCTCTTTAATTACTTCTGATAATTTTAACTAGATATTTTACCTATTAAATATCTGAATTTTTCTTCTTTTACGCATCTAACATATAAATTTATACCCATAATTGCATATCATAAGTAAACACATTTTATAAAAAAAAATTTTCCATGTCAAATATAAATTTAACCTAGAATAATTACAGGAAAACATACCTTTATGATTACAAGGTCACTTAAATATTACTTGACTATACAGCCTTTAACCTGTAGATATAAAAAAAAATACACATAATTTTACAAATTAGTAAAAAAAAATCATTACTTAACAAGTGCTTATTATCTCACTGGAAAAATGTTTTTCCGTTGGGCAATTTATCTAGATGAAGAACTTGATCCATTCGTAGTTCACAAAGCAAATTTAAAATAAGAAACACATTTTATTATTTCATTTATATAAAAGTTGCCTCCATTCCGGTGCAATTAATAAATTAGGCAAAGAAAACATAGCGGCATTGGATGTTAACTCTTCCTTGAATTAACTGATATAATTTTGGGATCCAAGAAAACAATACATATTTTAATGTGACGAATATTTGACGATAGACGATCACATATACAATTCTTTTCTTTTACTATTGGCGATACGTATCATTTTTAGCTAGCTGGCTTATGAATAAAATAATGTGCGAATTTTCCAAAATACTATTATTATAAGGACTGCAGCTGACTTACGTGGATATAAAGTTTCAACGACTCAAATTGATGTATAATATAACATATTATATTATGGTTATAATTAAGTCACTAATGTTTATAGTTTTTATTCCTACTCTAGGAATTGTAATTTGTCTTTAATAAGGAATTCTCCGTAAAATGCACACATACAAATTTTCCGATATTTGCCTTGAGAAAATTTATATTTTCTTTTTAAAAATATACAGGTGCATAAGTAAATATCATTGATCATTAATATTATTTTTAGATAATTTTCAGTGAATAAAACATATTTTAAAGTGGGGAACTTACATTATTTTCAAAGCAGACAATTTCTTTTAGAAAGAGCGCGAAATTTTCTAGTTAACTTTCCTTGGCTTTTATAATATGTCTTTTAATTATAATTCTTCTTTTATACCACGAAAAGATTATTAAATAAGGTAAAGTTAACAAATAATTGATTATTTCCTGGAAATTACTTATATTACTTATTTTAAACATAATGACATTTTCCGTGATTGCTGTAGTTAATACGGTCATTTTGAACTTTAGCATACGATAGTATATTTTTGCGTATAAAAAGCTTTAAATAGGTAGATGGCAATAGAAAACAGAATATCTTATCAAATAGGATTAGCCACGCATGATATTATTAAAAATTTATTTGACTTATATTTATTTCTGCAATAAAAAAATAATAAAAAATTTGTTACCGAATTTCAGTACTGCTTCCTCCTTGTAAAACTAATGTCAGACTAAACTTTCTTCAAATTTTGGCGGTCTTGTTTTAGTGACCTCTTACAGAAAAATAATCATTTAATTATACATAAACAAAAGAAAAGAAAAAAAAAACTTATTACAGCCATATATTTCCATATGATTTAAACAAATTACAAAGTAATTTGACAAATAATGAAAAATAATAAATATCTTTAACTAATAATGCTTATTAGTGGTGTATATTTCTGTAAACATTATTATCTAAATTAATTTAAAAATTACCAGAAGTTATTGTGCTGTATGATAAGACATTCATCTACTCTCCCCCTACCCATCCAAAATCAATTACTGTTTATAATATGTGCTTTTATACTATATTAAATTGCTCTTATTGTTAATATTTTCATTAAATTATTCATGCTCTTCTTCAAAATGACATTGGATTACCAAATTTTTTAGTTATTTGCTTAAAACACGTTAAAGTGAGTAAATATCATACTTTATTAATCACTTAATATTATTATATTTTATCTTTTTATTTTCTAAAAAAGGATAGCATTGTTTTCCTGTGGAAACAATGCCAAATAAACCAAGTGTCAATAACACTAGGTTACAATATATATACACATAAAGCTGAAAAAAAGATATTAGGTAGAATGTTTTTTTTACTGGGTTGTTTCATATTAGACCAGGTTACATTAGATAAATATGAGCACATATACTTCAGTCTCTTATTTATTTATACCTTTAATAATTCTTATTTATATATTGTCATGATTACTATTATTATTGAAGTCAATACATGGTCAGAAATTTATTATTAAAATAAATGAATCTTAATAAACATAATGTTCTAATATTCTTACTTTAGCATTATTATTATTATTATTATTATTATTATTATTATTATTATTATTATTATTATTATTATTATTATTTTAGTTGTTTTATTATTATTATTATTATTATTATTATTATTATTATTATTATTATTATTATTATTATTATTATTATTATTATTATTATTATTATTATTATTATTATTATTATTATTGGTTTAGTTGTTTATTTAATTGATAATATGTGTTGAGGATATACATATATGATCATCATCACGAGAATAGTTGGTTGCCATTTGCAGGGTTGGTTGCAGTTGTCATCAGTTTGATTTAATATCACAAGTATTAGTGTACCAAGTATTCATGCCTATTTAGATGGAGTGGGTACAGCTTGTGTTGGTTGATTATGGGATATTCATAGTCATAACTGTTGATGGTACAAGATATCAATATGAATGTTATGGTTGCTATTATCTTAGCATTGGTGGATTATAGAGCTATATAAAAGTAGTCTTACATCCATAACCAAATTGAATATTGATGGTGACATATGAGGCTTAAGA
Organism: Epiperipatus broadwayi; assembly: GCA_028023455.1. Classification (NCBI taxonomy): domain Eukaryota; kingdom Metazoa; phylum Onychophora; class Udeonychophora; order Euonychophora; family Peripatidae; genus Epiperipatus; species Epiperipatus broadwayi. Next base: position 154,754 of record JAQFVV010013147.1, read on the forward strand.
TATGTCCTAGATCTCTCTCATGTCTCTGACAAAGAAGTTTATTCATATGCCCTAAATTTATGAGTTTAATTGGAAAACAGATGAGAAAACAACTACCTAGATGATGATCATGTTTGGATTTTTATAATAGTTTGGGGGGTTCAATATGGTGATAATTCATTATACTACATTTGATATTGATGGTGGTACAGTGGGAGCCAGATGTATAAATAGTATTGATGAGAGTGGGGGAGATTTGTTGATCTAACAAAATGGTTATCCCAGCTTTGAGATAGTGCAGTCATAGGTTTGGATCAAATAAGAATGTTAATATGAGATAGAGACTGTAGATACCATTTTGAATCTGTTGGCTTAAACCAATAAATTCCATAAGCTAGCCCTATCTAACAGATATTCCATCTGGATAGATTTTTCTATTAAATGGGAATGGCTACATGGCTGGCATCCTGTAATGATAGTTATAAGTGTAGCCCTGAACTCTTCCATGGTCATAATGATTGTTTATTAGATGGTAATACTTATTGAATCATTCCATTTTATTCAACATTATGTACTGTTACAGAATGGTGCACCAATATAATGCTTTGAAGGCATATTTGCACCTAGGGTTTCAATTGACATGTCACTCTGTAATAGAAATGGCCTGCCACAAGGCAAGGTTTTGAGAGAAAGGGTTATAGCCCAGTATGGGGTTTATATTTTGTTAATTATATATAAAAATAGGTAGTAATTAAAGTTATGGAAGTGGATATGGGGTACTCAAAATACGAGTGGTTGAGCGGATAGTTTTTAGGAGGAATGATGGACATGGAAAAGATGTGAATAAGGAATTTTGTATTTATTTGTTGTAATTAATGACAGTTGGTAGCATAGAGTTATAGAGGAAGCTATGCTAAGATGTAGTGGTTATAAAATATCAGGGAATGTAATGGTGGATAGACAAAGGTGTTGACTCTAGGTGTGTTAGACATCGAGGAAAAAGAAATAAAGAATAGTAAATAATATAGATATTTTTGCAAGAATATGTATATATTGATAGATAAGGGTAGGAAGAATTTTAACATGGATCAAGATAAGAAAGTAGCCATCAAAGGGATAAAGACAGAGGAAAGGCTAGATCATCAGGGGTTAACAAAGGCAAAACTCTTTTCTCCATACAGTAGTGCCACCCTGTGCTAACCAGAGTAATCAATAGATGCCAGAAGGCTTGTGCATAAAATTCCTATTTAGTGCCTACTCATCCAATATCCCCAGACTAGTTTCTGGCTTGTGGCCATCATCAGTGAGGAGCCTTGGATCTGAGAGCACTGCACCTAGATCTTAGGATCTAATGCAACCCTCCGGCAGCCACCTTTTAACTCTACTTTACTACAAAACTATGAGAATGAAATTGAAAACACAAAAAATATTTTCAATCTAAGCTCAATAGCTTATATAGTCATATGGGTCTGAACTTAATTCAGCACTCATACATTTTGGTGTCTTTGTTTACAACAATTATGTGCTAGTATGAGATGGTGATCATGTGATGTTTAGTGGTTTATCATCAGGGGTTGTTACAAACTATAATGGCACAACTTAAAGAAATGAAAAATGAATAACCAGTGTAAGGGGTAGCTTACAACACAATTATTCCTGCTAAGATTAGCCCACATATTGAATCAAACCCATTTGAAACACACTAATAATGGGAATGCTGTTTAATTATTATTGACATGTATATATATGTACAACACATATGTTTATTTACCTTAGCAGTTAATAAAAGAAGTCATAATAAATTATTTTTATAATAAATCATTTAGTATGACAAATATTTTAGGAATATTGAAAAGGGTAAAAATTTAGTATTACCGAAAAAGGCTTTTATATATATAATTATTATGTGATGTATTTATAAGTTGTTATTATAATATAATAAAGATTTATTACAGTCAAATATCAGCCTTTCAAGCTAATTGTGCATACGCTTTGCGAGTGTAAATGAATACTTATATTATATTTTATTGAATATTATATATATACTATTTGATAAACTTTTATAGATTGTTTTTACACTCTAAACTGAACAATAGTGTTACATAATTTGTAATTAAGTGACTTAGAGATGGACCTGATGTCAAGTTAGGTAGCCATAGAAACAGAGTGTGAAAATAAAACTGATTTAATTATTTTAATTTTTATTAATGAAAGATATTTAACAATGGGCAGCCATGTCAATCTGACAGCAAATGAAGATCTTAGTGTGCCATGAGACATAAGCATGGATTGTATAAAAACAAAAATCTTTTTCAAATCATTCTTCATAGCAACAATACATCAGCTACAATAAGCTAACAGCAATTTAGTTAAATTTTCGATCACCAAAGTGGAGTTATTTTATTTGAATTATAGAAATTTTTAAATCAAATATTTTATTTTAAATTTTGTCAAATTCAGCAGAAAAAAGTAAGTAATGGAAATTAAGAACAATTTATAGATTTTTATGATAATTGGATTATGTTCAGATCATGAGAGAAAGAATTTTGATATTTTAAATCTTGTCATAAAACAAAAATTAATTCTGCTAATAATAGAAAGCAAAAATCAAATATATATATAAATTCTTCTACAATCACAAAGTAATTTATAATTATAAACAGTTGTTTAACATTACTTTGAGATGCAGATGGGGTAAGAAAAAATGTGTCATGTTGTTGATCACTTTTTCCCCTAACATGCATGCATAGAACTTCGATTTGTCTAATGTTTGAATATGCAGTCACACGCACTTCATGATATGTTGATATATATAACGTAAAATACCTTTTTCTTCACCTTATTAAGTACAAATAAAAAAAAATATATAAAAAATTCTTTAAACTTTGAACAAAGAAACATTTTACATCAAACTTAAATATGCAAATAAGTAAAAAGGAAACATTATACTAATTTATATGGACAGGTTTATCAAGTGTTTTGGTGACCACATTAATAACTAGGTAAACAAACAAATAACAATAATAAATAAAAGAGATATTTTAGCAAAAAAATAATTCAAGGACAATAAAAAAAGTTAAATCTAATGACTTCAAAACTATATTTGTAGTGTTGTTATACATAACAACCAAAGAAAAACATTTAATGTTTATGGATCAAAGTAAAACAAAAAAAAAAGGTTTGAATTCATAGAAGAAGATATAATGATCACTTTGAAATAAGAAATCATTAATAAAGTTATAAAATGTTACCATTCCATGTCAGCTCTCAAGTAGCATCTCTAAGCTGAGACAGTTGACTTCTTTTTCTTATTTTTGGGCTTGTTTATTGCACTTACCATGTGTTCTCTCTCTTTTCCCTTCTCTGTATTTTTCTCTTTTCTTTTTCTCTTTTATATTTTTTATATGTCATAAAATTTTTTTTGACTAAGTTCTGTTGTTCTTGGGATCTCTTGAAAACCTCATAAATATCAATTAATATTGTAGAATTCCTTGGCACTTCTAATAAAAAGAAACCCTGAAAGACAGCATAGTAGTAGATCAAAGAAAGCTGGATATGGGGATTTCTTATAATTTCTTATCACTTCTACTCTTCTTTTCCTTCCTTTCTTTACTTTTTAAAAATGATGATGATTCTTTAACAAACCATAGGATATAAACTAAATCTCCACAGAAAAATGTGTTTTTACATGGTTAATGAAAAATCCTGCCATTCTATTGTTTGGGTACTGGTGTGTAAACAAATGGCCAGATCACTGGTTTCGATCTTGGAACAAAATAACTGCAGCTAACAGTGGATTGTCCATTTTACAGCTACGAATATACTAATCCAGAGTCTATATTATGGAAGCAATAATTTATATTGCCTCTTATAGGATCATTTTACTTTTTGATTTGTCTTGGGTTGGATCTTTATTGATGACAATAAAAGATTTATTGTTTTCTGTAACTAAATTCCTTTCTTCTCCAAAGTCTTGTCATAATTCTGATATATATATATATATTGTGACGATCACGTAAAGTCGTTGACACACATATATATTTATTAATAACATTAGATAAATTCGCTAACAAGAAGTAATAAAGGTGAAATAAATTAGCTATTAAATTTTTAAAAAAAAGGAAGGAAAAGAAAAAATTGAAATTCTAATGTCAAAATTTACTGTGGATTTGTAATAGTAAGAGAAGGGGAGGGGGGTGCATAAAGAAATGCGTCTCTTTTTCTCTTGTAAGTCAAAGGCTAGAAAGTTATTTTTGTTTATTGTGGGAGAGGGGAAGGGGATGCATAAAGAAATGCATTTCTTCTCTCTCATTAAAAACTATATAATAACAAATTAAAATAAAATGTAAAACACAAATGTGAAAAAAAAAAGAATTGTAAACTTTAAATAAAATGTAATATGTGATATATAATAAAAGGAAAAACAATATGGCCATAGGTGTGAAAGTCTGTTGGACAAATTAAATTCCACAGACAAAGAAAATGTTAACAATGGAAGATCTTTGCCTGATCTGTTAAATTAATTGGGACTTACATTCCAGCCACTAATTAAATAAAGAAACATAATGATAAGAATTGGTTGGAAATCTAAGTCTTAATTAAAAATTTTAAAAACAATGAACAAAAGAAAGAGATTAAGAAAATTACAATTTTTATCTGGCATTGCTAGTAGAGACTTGGAAGAAGCAACAGCTCAAAGAAAATGAAAGAAGTGCGTGGCTAGTGGCGTTAAAGGGACATGGGTTAGGATTCAAGCCGTCTCATCACTGACTCACAATGTAAGATCTTTGCCTGACCTGCTAGAGGGACCACTGCTTCTGTAGCTGTCAACTGAAACTCAACCTAAAGAATCAACAAGCAAAACTGGAACGAGAAATAACCCCACAAACTGAGGAAGTTAATCAAGAGCGCTCGGAAGAAATACCCATGGGACAATCTGTTTACTACTCATAACTAAATACACAATTAATAATTTGATAAAATAGAATTCTATCAACAGGACTTTAAGAACTTTAATATTTGATCTGTTTTCACATGTTTTATTATAGCCATGTATTTTATAAGTATGTGTTTTTTATTATTATTATTATTATTATTATTATAATGTATTTTTTATATAAAGTGTGAGTATTATTATTAAATATATTTATCATTAAATTTCGTATCCTTGCTTTATTCTCTTATCACCAAGCTATGACAGGGGGGAAACTGTAATTAGTGATTAAAGGGGCATGCTGATTTGTTTAAGATATTCATGTGCTGCTTGTTCGTGTGAATTTCCCAATTATATAAAAATAAATAGCAAGCGCTGGACATTCGTTAAATTTCTTTGAAATGGTTTGCGTTGTTCAGCAGCCGAGAGTTCTTGATTGGGAAAAATAACGCCAAGATAATATGACGTATTGCCTTGGGGTTCAGTCAAGGGTATAGATATGAAGTTAAATTTGTATCTGTATTAGCTCTCTGCTTGCATTGTAACGGCATTGGTTAAATAAATAAATAAACAATATCCATTATAGTTGGAGGCTAAGCCGGGATATTTCGGTTAGCAAAACTGATAGTAAACAAATAAGAAATAAGAATGAGCAAATGCTGTAAAAATAAATGTATAATAAATAAATAAATGAAAGGAAGAATCAAAGTTGTGAAAAAATAAAGTATAATAAATAATTCTAAAATATAATTGAAAGTATTAAAGATGTAAATCAAATCAAGCAACCATACAATCCAAATAACCATTTCCATTATAATATATATATATATATATTAATTTTAAACAAAATTACTAAAACAATAAATCTAGCCATGACTGCAGTCTTAGAAATTTAAGACATATCTAATTGCAGTTATTTATAGATTACAAAAAATAAAGTCTTTTACTTTTCAAAGCAAGTCAATTCAGGCAAGTATGATTTAATTTAACAGATTTTAAGAAATAAGATTGATCATAAATAATTTTACAGTATAAAATGAATTCAGGCAAGTTTAACATAGTTTACCTTATAAATATTTTAATTAAAGAGTTTTAAGAAATAAAAGTGAACATTCATTACAGTAAATAAGCTAGCTGAATATTACAGATTTAAAGGTTAAATTATAGAGCTCTGCAGTCTTTAAAAATATTACTGATCTTCTTGGTAGTAGCTTGTAATGCAGGCACATCAGATGGTGGGCATAGTGGCATTCTCCTCAGGAAAGGCAGCTTAAGATGACATCTTTTTCTTAAGGTAGGCTGCTGGTAGTTTTCTCCTCTCTGTGATGATGATCATGTCCTCAGGCATGTAGGGGTGAATAGAAATTGCCTTCTGCTGAGACAGAAAACCTAAGTTGGGCCTAACCAGACATGGCAGTCAAAACTAGTGTGGATTTTGGTGTATAACGCTTCACAAAAAATAATATAATAATCCCTTGCAGCAAGAAATCAGACCTATTTATATCATTCAAGCTTTAGACTGCCCTGCTGTCAACAAGCCTTTTTACTTCTTAAGAATCACCTAGTGCCTCTTTGAAATTCTATAATACTATTTTAAATTTTCCTGTCATTTTTTAAATAGAATACTTTTTTTTAAAACTGACTTTTTTAATTCCTAATAACTTTAATAGTTTCAGTTTGGAAATGTTGCTTATTAAAATTGTACACCTTTAGAAAAATACTGTTTAGAAACAATTTAAAGTACCTTGTCAAGCTGGGTTTTGTTTGTTATTTATTTAAGATTAAAATTGAGAATTGTTCTAGCTTTTAACAATATCCCCCTACATATAACAGGGTCATGTGTAAACTATGCCCAATTAAAAATGTAAACTCTTTTTAACAAATCAAAATGTTTAACAAAACATGTTATTTTAAAATAAATATACATGCTGCAATATATTGTGCCAGACCATATGAAACATTCTCACACAAGATGATTGCAGGCAAGGCTTCAGCATGACTTATCACTATAATATTAAACTTATATATATATATACAATACCACAACAATCATAATTGGATATATGTTATAGGTATGTACATGTATTACATAAATAATTAGAGTTGGTCTATGTATATATTCCCACCCATGCACATACATTACAAACATATATGCTATAATTGTAAGTAAGGTTTTAAATGCATAATAAATTTGTATAGTTTTTATTATATTATTTATCAGCTTGTAATATTTTTTGGTGCTCTTTTAGTACACAATCTCTGCCATTTTGTATTTCAAAAACAAACAAAAACATCGTCTGACACATCTAAGTGATAAAAAAAGTACACGAAAATGGGGAAAAAAAATTAGAACTTGGGTCACGTGACTTGGAAAAATCTCCCAAAACATCACACAGCAAAAAAAAAAAAAAGCCAAAACATGAAAAATGTAGAACTCTGATCACGTGACTATAATATCAATTAAAATCAACACATAGATCTGAGATCACAAAAAATATTTTAAAAATATAAAAAGCTAATATGCATTAATGAACACAGGTTACAAAAAAAAACCATATATTTTTAACATATAAAAAGCATCACGGATTATTGACATATAAAGAGCATAGATATTTAAAATCTATAAAAAGCTAACATCCATTATTAAATCATGCAGGCTACAATATTAACACTTACATTTATAACTTGTAAGCCTCATTTTTGTAAACATATAAAGAAATTGATCGAAGGTATATATATATAAAAGTCAAACTAAAACTTATTCATTTTATAATTAATTGTGTTTTAACTTACCAGAAACCTGATATGACATTGTATGTTTCCTTTGTTTGCAAAATTTCAGATTCTCTGCCTAGAAAAATATTCAAAATGTACAATCCATTCGTAGAACTCCCTCCCCCCTCCACGCAAGTAAATCAACAAAGCATTTTTTTAAGATTATTATTGGCTAAAAAGTACATTTTTTCATTTTAAATTATAAATCAAATAATTTATATACAGCCTAGTTTACAAAAATAATATTAATTTTAACTAATTTATTAAATATTGTTTAGTTTTCGCAATTCATAAGTTATTACAAGTTATAGATGAATTGCGTATTAGCTTTTACAAATATTAATACAGTTACTTCTTAATTCTAT